>CM077163.1:193006510-193494927 GCA_039583875.1 Platanthera guangdongensis | reverse complement strand
CTTGATTTTCTGTTGAGACTTTCCACCGTGTGTCGACACATTCCTTAGTGTCGACACTTGTACTTAGAATAATTTGATGATCTTGCTGTTCTTTGCTAAGTGTCGACACAGCTCCATGTGTCGACACTTTCTTCAAGTGGAGAGTTTCCGTGAGTGTCGACACATTGTTCTAGGTGTCGACACTTACTTCATGTGTTGACTCTTCTATTGAGTGTCGACACTTTGTTCTTGGTGTCGACACCTTTCTTCAAGTGCTGACTCTTCGTGTTGTGTGTCGACACATTGTTCTTGGTGTCGACACTTTAACTTAGTCTCTGCTGACTTTTGCTGAGTGTCGACACAGCTCCAAGTGTCGACACTTTCTGGTGTAGACACAGCTTCACTGGGTGTCGACACAGCTCCCTGTGTCGACACAGCTTTACTGCACTTTTCTTCACTGAGTGTCGACACAGCTCCTTGTGTTGACACTTTCTGTCTGGTGTCGACTCTGCATCCCAGGTGTCGACACAATGACTCCAAGTGTCGACACTGCTTGCCTGGGTGTCGACACAAGTCTTCTTCAGTGTCGACACTTTCCCTCTGGGTATCGACACATGGACTTAGAAACTTTTTCATCATTTCCTGCAAATACTTAACCTGCACATGTAACTCAAAAAACACATCAAATACATTTTGATGTATATCATTGAGTTGGGTGAGACTTCTTCAAATCAGGTACATTTAACCAATGTACCCAACAATCTCCCCCTATTTGGAGAAGTCATAACCCTTAGTCAATGATACACACCATTCATAATTAAAATTACAAAATAATGTAAAGCAGGACAATGTACAGCAGGGTAAACATAAACATGTATCAATTTCACATGTATACAAATTCATCATTACAGAACAAATAAGAAATAGACATATTCACAGAACAAACATGAAATAGATTAATCATATATTGTTCAAATATCTGTCTTATACAGTTTCAGAAGTTCACAAAATGTTTTCATCAAGAAAATTACAAAGTAAACTTCAAGAAAATGCTAAATCTATTTTTGTTCTGGCTCCTTAATCACTATGCCTTTGCCAGCTTGAACTTTAGCTTGGACAGCAGCATCAGCAGTTTCAGCATCAGCAGACTTCTTGCCTTTCAGATCTTTCTTCTTAAGCTCTTCAGCTTTGATCTTCTGTCTTTCAAAATAATGGTATGGCTTTGCAAAGTACTTGCTAGGCTCCAGAGCAGTAGGAGGTAGCTTTCCCATCTTTGCCTTCCTTCTGTGTTGAACTATGGCCTCCTGTCTGGTTTCATGTTTTCTCCATTCAGCTTTAGAGAACCATTTGTTCCTGTCTTGAATGTTATCCTTGGCAGCTTTCCAGGCAGTTAGTTATATAATATTCCTAGAGGTAGGGCTCCACTGTTCAAAGTCTGGCCTTTGTTCTGCTTGTTCCCTAATCCTCTTCTTAGACAACCTTGTCTCTTCTTCTTTTTGTAGAGCTTCTTCTTCTTTCTGAAGAGCTGCTTGCATAGCTTCAGACATAGGCTGAACCACTTTCTCCAGAATAACATTAGACTTCCCTTCAGTTGGGCTATACATGTGATGAATATCAGCTTGCACCATTTCAAAATCTGGTGGAGGATAGATCACTTGAGCTACCTCTGGTTGCTCACCTCCAAGATATGCAGGTTGAATTCCAGATTCAGCAACATTGTCATCATTCAAAGTGGAGGATAGCCCAGTGTAGCTCTGATGGAATTAGATATCCATTTGGCATGATCAGAGCTAGCTTTGACTAAAACTCTCTCCCCCATTATGACTTCTCTAGCCAGATGATCTCTGACATCATCCTTCTGGAATCTGATTTGATTATCCAAGAATCTGACTCCATCTATAAAGAAAGGTTTGAGCTTTTTAAATTGTTCAGATATGGCCTTCTGGGAGTCTTGAATAGCAGTCTTAACAGCATTGATTTCTTCTTGAAATACCTTGTCAAAGTCAGCTTTAACAGCAGCAGTAGAGGTAGAGGGTTCAGCAGCCTTGTTCTTTAACTCAGTGACAATAGTATTATGAGAAGCAGTCAAATTGTCATTCATCCTTAGCTGATTTTCAAGAACATACCCTTGCTTCAATGCTATGTCATCCACTTGGGCTTTATCTTTTCCTGGTGTGTTGCCAAGTACACCACTGCATTTCCACCTTTGTGGAAGCATTCAGTCATCTCCTTCTTGTTAAGGTTCATTTCAAACCTTATAGACTTGATATCTTGGGCAAGATCAAACTGTAAAGATTTCTGCCCTTCATCCACATAAGCCTTTATGGCTTTTCTATGTTCATCCAGTTTTATCTGCAGGGCAATCATTAAAGCACTATAATCAACAGTTGGAGTTTGCCGAACTATAGGCTGTGGGGCAATAGATTGAAGAGTCTTCTTATAACTTTGACTTCTTCTCTTGAATACATAAAGTTTCTTCTTCTTAGCCCTGGCAATCTCCTCATCTTCAGAGGCAGATGTGCTGGCAATATCCACCATCTCCTTAGGGCTTGAAGGCTTCTCAGTTTGCACATCTTGTGCCTTCTCAGGTTCTGTGCTCACAGGCTCTTCCAGAATTTCCATCTGCTCCCCCTCAACAGCAGCATTCTCTTTTTCAGCAGCAGTAGGTTCTTTGTCAAAATCCACTTGATCCAGATTTAAAAATAAATCCTCCATAGTGTACTCTTGTGGTGACTGTGCAGGAGACATTCTAGGTTCTTCAACCACTGGATCAGGAACAACAACAGATGTGTCTTCTATAACAGCATCTGGAACTTGATGATTTTGCTGAATTTGCTGATGATCTTTAGACAAATCAGTATCTTCTATAAGAAATTCTAAAGTATTTAGGTCAGTGAGTACCTCTAGTATGGTGTTGGTGGCTTGTTCACTTTCCAGTGTAGAGGGTTCTTCTACAACTGGAAGCTCCCCCTGGCTGTGATCTTTATGGATGGGGCTAGCTTGAGGTAGCTCCACCTGGATCTCAGCACCTATTGAGGAGCAGGAGTCTTCACTGCAGGCTCTTCCTCTTGCTCATCTGGAGTGAAGACAACTTGTTCTTCACTTGCAGAACTGCTAGTGGACTCTTGTGCCACTGGAGCAGTCTTCCTTTTCTTCTTGGGAGGAATCTCTTTCTCAGAAACTGTCTTCTCAGGGGTGGCATTTCCTTTGACAACATCCTGTCCCATCTAGAAAAGATCCTCAGATCCATCCTTCTCATATGATTTATCTTGCTTCCTGCAGCTTGTTGCATTACCTCTGGTATGGCACCAGCTAGGTATAGACTTATAATTCTGCCCAGGTTGGGCTTCTTCAAGCTTTCCTTAATCTTCTCATAAACTACCATAGACCAGTCAGTTTTTAGAGAGAAGATAATCCTTGTCATTATTCCAAACATATAGGCAGACACTCTGTCATGCCCTCCTGGCTTGCTGAGTAAGACCTTACCAACAATTTCAGACATGAATTTGCCTTGATTGTTCATGCCTTTCTATTGATGACAAAACCAATCTTCAATTTAGGATCAAGGCCACACCAGGTTAGAGCTTCCCTGGTCTTTGAAACAGTAACTTCATCTTCTTCTTGAGTTCTTGGTAGCTGGAGAATCTTCCTCAGACTTTTAGGGATACCTTAACCCTTGCTCCATGAACTCTGGATTTGATTTTGTATCCAGATTCATCCACCTTGGCTCCATTGAGGAATTCGAGTACCTCTTTCTTCCATATCTTTGTGGGTTCAGAAACTAGATATTCTAACCCAGAATCGGCAGCTAGGGTTACGACTGCCTGGATTTCTTGATCAGCATCATTGAAAGCGTCGCGCAGCAGCTCGTATCCTTCGTTGACGTTCTCCTCTAGCTTAGGCGTCATTAGGGTTTGTTGAATTTGTCTTGAGAGAAGAGAGGTGTCGACACAGAAGTTTGGTCTCAAAACTTTGAAAGCATGTCGACAAACAAAGACCAAGCCCTATTTATACCTTTCTATTTTGAAGATGAACAGGAGGGACAGCTAACTTAAAATGTGTCGACACTGGCAATGAGTGTCGACACTGACTTATAATATCTCGACACATATGTGTCGACATAAGTTTAGTCAACAGATTTTATGTGTCGACACTTGGTTATCTGTCGACACAACATAACTCGACACATAGTCGAGACTTTACTTAGAAAATTCTGAGTAAAACTTAAGTGTCGACACCACTTTGGATGTGTTGACACCTACTTGACATGTGTCGACACTAATATTCTGAAGTGTCGACACCAACTCCCTAGATGTGTCGACACCTATGTCCTGAAGTGTCGACACCAACTTTCCGTGTCGACATAGACTTGTCTATGTGTCGACACCTTTTTACTTAGCCAATTTCAATTCTGTAAACTTACTCTAAGTTTATCATTCCTAGTTCAATTTTAAATCTATTGAACTTAGCTTCTTCTAGGGGCTTAGTATACATATCAGCTACTTGATTATCAGTTTTAACATATTCTAATAAAATATCTTCTCTTTCTACATGCTCCCTGAGAAAATGATATTTAATTTCAATATGTTTTGTTCTACTATGGGATACAGGATTATTAGCTATTGAAATAACACTTGTAGAATCACAGAAGAGTGGAGTTCTACTTACCTGAAATCCATAGTCCTCTAGCTGATGTTGTATCCACAGAAGTTGAGCACAACAACTTCCTGCAGCCACATACTCTGACTCTGCAGTGGAGATAGTCACACTGGTTTGCTTTTTGCTACTCCATGAAATTAGTCTCCCACCTGGGAATTGACAGGTTCCAGTAGTGCTTTTTCTATCTTCTTTGCATCTTGCAAAGTCTGCATCTGAATAACCTGTTAGTTCAAAATCTCCATTCATAGGGTACTAGAGGCCAAGATAGGGAGTGCCCTTTAGATATCTCAATATTCTTTTGACTGCTGTCAAATGAGACTCTTTAGGGCAGACTTGATACCTTGCACAGACACATGTAGCATACATGATATCTGTTCTACTAGTAGTCAAGTATAATAGGGAGCCAACTATCCCTCTATACAAGGTTTCATCTACAGGTTTCCCTGCATCATCCTTGCTAAGAGACATACTTGACCCCATAGGAGTCTTCATGGTACTGGATGAATCCACACCATACTTCCTTATGAGTTCTAGGGTGAACTTGGACTGACATATGGATAAACCACTTTCAGTCTGTTTAACTTGGAGACCCAAGAAAACTTCAGCTCTCCCATACTACTCATCTCAAATTGACCTTGCATAAGTTTTGCAAACTTTTTGCAAAGCCTGCTTTCAGTAGACCCAAATATGATGTCATCTACATATATTTGGACTAGTATAACTTTGCCTCTAGATTCCCTAAGGAATAGAGTCTTATCTATTTTCCCCCTTGAGAACTTGTTCTCAATGAGGAAACTAGATAGGGTTTCATACCAAGCCCTAGGGGCTTGCTTTAACCCATATAAAGCTTTCCTAAGTCTATAGACATGATGAGGTAGAGTTGGATCAACAAAACCTGAAGGATGCTCCACATAGACTTCTTCCTTAAGATTACCATTCAGGAATGCTGACTTGACATCCATTTGGTAAACCTTGAATCCTTGATAGGTTGCATAGGCCAAGAACATCCTTATGGCTTCCAGTCTGGCTACTGGAGCAAAGGTTTGATCAAAGTCAATACCTTCTTCTTGCCTATATCCTTTAGCAACCAATCTTGCTTTATTCTTAATGATGACCCCTTGTTCATCCATCTTATTCCTGTAGATCCACTTGGTTCCTATTATATTGTGGTCTTTAGGTTTAGGAACAAGTTCCCAGACCTTGCACCTCTTGAACTGATTAAGCTCTTCTTGCATTGCTTCAGTCCATTGTGGATCTAGTATGGCTTCTTCAAATTTCTTAGGTTCAACTTGAGATAGAAAACTGGAGTAGATTGCTGCATTTATGTTTCTGCTCCTGGTTTGTACTCCTTGTCTTGGATCTCCAATAATCTGCTCTACTGGATAATCTCTAAGATGCCTGTTGGCTGGAGGCATCCTAACTTCTGGTTGAACCTCTTCAGCATCTCCATCATGCTGTACTCCTTGTATTTCTTCAGCAATTGGCACATGTAGTTCTCCCCCTGGACAACAGCCACTGACTTCTACTTGCTGTCTTGCAGCAGGTATTTCTTCTATAGTAAGCTTGTCCATCTTCTTTGTTAAACCTGTGGGGCTGCATACAATACTAGACAACTCATTGTTAATAAGTTTAGTCTCATCAAAAACTACATGCACAGATTCTTCTACAACTTGTGTAGTCAAGTTGTAGACTCTATAAGCCTTACTGTTGTTGTTGTACCCAACAAAAATTCCCTCTTGGGACTTGGCAGCAAACTTAGTCAAGTAAGACTTCCCATTGTTAAGTATGAAGCATTTGCAACCAAAGATCCTGAAATAGGATAGATTTGGTTTCCTGCCTTTCACAACTTCATAGGGGGTCTTGTTGAGGCCTTTAGTGATGGTAGCCCTATTTATAACATGACATGCATGTTAACTGCTTCAGCCCAGAAATACTCTGGCAGTGATGTATCACTTAATAGGGTCCTACCAGCCTCTATCAAGGTTCTATTCTTCCTCTCAGCAATGCCATTTTGCTGAGGTGTTCTAGGTGAAGAGAATTCTTGAAATATCCCAAATTCTTCACATAGTTTTGTCATGCTTTCAGACTGAAATTCAGTACCATGGTCACTTCTAATCTTGACCACTGTACTGTCTAGTTCATTCTGAATTTGCTTGACAAAGCTATGGAAGACACTAGGTGTTTCAGATTTCTGTCTTAAGAAGAACACCCAGGAAAACCTTGAGTAGTCATCTACAACTACAAGGGTATAGACCTTCCTACCTAAGCTGTGAACTGGCATTGGACCAAAGAGATCCAAATGCAAGAGGTATAAACACCTCACAACATCTTTGTTTTCTATGCTTCTAAAGGTGGATTTAGTCTGCTTGCCCTTTTGACAAGCTGAGCAAATACCATCTTTTACACACTTAACTTGAGGACCATTCCTCACTAACTCTTTGCTAAAGAGTTTGCTAATAGTCTTGTAGTTAAGATGGGCTAGCCTCTTGTGCCATTTGACACAATGAGTGACTGTCTCATCAACTACAAGACAAACCGGAGAACCATTGTTCTCAATCATAATGTCTAAACAATAGACATTTCTTTTCCTATAACCAGTCAAAATGATCTCTTGATCAGTTGACCTCTTGATATGACAACCATTTTTAACAAATGAGATGTCATACCCTACATCACTTAATTGACTTATACTTATTAGGTTGTGTTTCAACCCTTTAACATAAGCCACTTGAGTAATGGTAACCAAGTTGCTAGAAATGTTACCAACTCCTTTGATGATTCATTTTTCAGAACCACCAAAGGTTACTTTTGGACCATCTTTTATTGGAATGTAGTCCCTTAGTAATCCTCTAGTTCCAGTCATATGTCTGGAACATCCACTGTCCAAGTACCATGTTGGGGTATGGCCACTTGGACTTACCTGCAAAACAGATTAATGAACCTTAGAACCCAAAGAATTCTTGGGTCCTTGGTACTTGTTAGTTTGCAACTTGACAAAACTACCTACTGGCTTTCCAACAGGTAATTTGCAACTCACTTTGGCACTAGCATTGTGCCAACAGTGCATTGCAAAATGGCCAACTTTGCCACAACACCAACATTCAAACTTATTGTACCTTTGCTTAGGTACTGTCTTTGCTGTCTTATCTACAACAGACTTGTTGAATGTTGGGGCTTTGCCCTTGGACTTGGGCTTGGACTGTTCAGTACTTGCAGGTTTAATAAAACCCAGTCCAGCCTTGCCTTTATGATGAACAAATTCATCAATTAAAGGTAGCACTGATTTAGGTTTAGAAAACCTAGCAACAAGCTCTCTCTCTTTCTGAAGATTGATCTCCAGACTCTTGATTTGATCATTCTTAAAGGTGATAGTCCCCATCTGAATCACTGTTATGTGTTTCAGCCTGGCTATCTCATTAAGCTTTTGATCAAATAGCTTCTCAGAATCTGTTGCAGCAGCTTTTAGATCAGCAATTTCCTTTGCCTGACTTTTGGCAAGGGACTTGCTCTTCTTATAAGCTTGCAACATCACTTTATATTCATCTATAAGCTGATGAATATCTTCCTCAGACTCAGATACATTCTCATCACTAGATGATGATGAATCTGATTCTGTACTAGAACAAGAAACTGAACTTAAAGTTGAACTTTGTACCTTACTGGGTCCTGGCTGCTCCAGGATTTTGTCATGCTCTGTCAAAGTCATTAGCCCTTGGCATTGACTGTCTTCTTGTTCATATATAGACTCCATTATCTGCATGAATTCTTCTTCTTCTTCTTCAGCAAACAGCTCTATGTATGCCTCAACATCAGACTCAGTTTCTGAAGAAGAGATATCTGATAGAGTCTTCTCCTTCTTGGCAACAAAAGACTTCTCTTTCTTGCCTTTGAGATGAGTCTTCTTCCTGTCACTAGACTCTTTTCTCTTTTCAGGACAATCTGCAATAACATGGCCTTGTCTATTGCAGCAATAGCACACTATCTTAGAACCAGTTGCCTTGCTAGATTTTGTCCTCTTCCTGTCCTTCTTTGAAGCCTTTTTATCCTGATAAAAATCTTATTTTCCTTTTAAAGTAGAAGGCCTTGACCTCCACTGTTTCTTCTTCAAGAATTTCTGAAAATGTCTAGTGAAGGCAGCAAAGTCTTCATCACTTTTACTGCTTTCAGATTTTGTGCTGACTGACTCATCTGACTCTGATTTAACTACCTTTGGAGATGGAGTTGATGACTTATTCCTGCACTTTCCGGAGGCTTCTGTCTTGAAGGCTACTGATCTTTCCTTGTGTACAGTTCTTGTTGATTTCTCCTCCTCTTTCCTCACTGTCAATTGCATTTCATAAGACAATAACTTGCCAAACAGTGTAGGTGGAGGAATTTCTCCCAACTTAGCCATTTCTCTAATGACACAGATCTTTGTATCCCAATCTTTAGTTAGGGACCTTAGGAACTTGTCATTTAGTTCATAATTGCTGAACTCTCTTCCATAAGACATTAGTTCATTCACTATTCTGTAGAACTTCTTGTAGCACTCAGTTATGCTATCACCCTTTCCTTGTCTAAAACTCTCATACTCCTGATTTAGCAAGGATTTTCTATCTTGTCTAACTTCTTCAGAACCCTCCATATACATAATAAGAGTGTCCCACATCTCTTTGGCTGTCTTACAGTGTATATGATTCTGAAATGTTGCATCATCTATGACAGTTACTATAATGTTTTGTGCCCTCTTGTCCATGGTGGCTAGGACAATCTCATCCTTAGTCATTTCAGAGAAATCCTTTGGAGTTCTGTGATTTGCATCTAGAACTGATATCTTCATGGGCACATATGACCCCTCCTTGACTGTGATGTAAATCCTAGGGTCTGAGACTTCCATAAACAGCCTTACCCTTTCCTTCCAGATCCCAAAGATCTCTTTCCTGCATATGGGCAATTTCATGGAACCCAATTCCTTGTGATTTTCAGAGGAACCCATGGTTCTTGATTTTCTTGAATCTGTATGTTGACTTAGACTGAATCTGCCAATTCAGGATCTCCTCAGACTGTTAGTCCTTTTTGAGGAACCTGACTCTGATACCACTTGAAAGATATAGTACCTAAACACCTAGAGGGGGGGGGGGGTGGTGAATAGGTGACCTAATCCTCTTTTAAACTTTAATGGCAGCAAACAGCTATATCACAGAATCTATACTACTTTTGCACAACAATCACACAAGCATTCACAATCACAGCAGACACAGAGTTTTATAGTGGTTCCCCAAGCTTTGGGTACATCCACTTTCCCCCTTCGCCTATCTAGCAGTGTACTAGATTCAGCCAAACTTCTCCACTGTCTCAGAACCCAAACTGGTTCCTACACCTCAGGCCCAAGGCCCTACAACTCAGCTTTATCCCAAAGCCTACACTCAGCCACAAGGGCCTACACTCAGCCAACAAGGCCTACACTCAGCCAACAAGGCCTACACTTAGAGATTACAATCTACTACACTCAGACTCTCAAGCCCTACCCTCAGCCTTTATAATTACAGGCTTACAATTCACTCAGATCCAAAGGATCCTACAAGATAAAAATGATTATAGAAATAATAACTCAACAACTCAGAAAAAAGAGAGGGGAGTTGAGAGTTTCTTGATGAGTTCTTGGAAGAACTCAGCTGGATTCAATCTGACTTAGCTTTCTTCAAAGCTTCTTGAAAGTAGAACTGAATAAGAATGAATCCTCCTGCAGTTGATCCTTGATCTCTGCTTCTTAAGATCCAGAATATATCTGAACCCTTCTTCTCAGCCTAGTTCCAGAGGCTGATTACTTGGATGGAGCCCTCTCTCTCCAACTTCTTAGATCTGCACTTAGACAGCTAGATCTTCTTGATTTGATACTTGATCAATATACTTGAACAACAATCTGAACCACAGTTTCTATAAACTGTATGAGCTATTTATAGGTCTTCTTCATGGTAACCGGCTGGTCTGGTCTATAACTGAATTCTGACATTTCTGACAGGTGCTGTAGACCGGCTGGAACGGCAGCTGTCAAGTCATCCAGTCAGTTCTTGAAAATCTCTAACTGTCTGATAGTGTCGAGACTTTCTGTCTTTAAGTGTCGACACTTATAGACCAAGTGTCGACACAAGTTGTGTAAGTGTCGACACAAGTCTACAAGGTGTCGACACAACTCCTTGTGTTGTAGATACTATGTCTCGACACAGATTCTTCTTCATGTGTCGACACTGAAATTGAGTGTCGACACAAGTACTTGATCTTCTATCTTTTGCTGAATTCTTCTAAGTGTCGACACATCTCCTTTGTGTCGACACAACTTCTTGTGTTGTATCTGTTAAGTGTCGACACTGCTTCTTGGTGTCGACACATAGTCTTCTATGTTGATACTTGCTGAGTGTCGACACAGCTCCTTGTGTCGACACTTGATTCTTCTGTTGAGACTTCAGCTGAGTGTCGACACATTCCCTTAGTGTCGACACTTGTACTTAGAATAATTTGATGATCTTGCTGTTCTTTGCTAAGTGTCGACACAGCTCCATGTGTCGACACTTTCTTCAAGTGTAGAGTCTTCAGCTGAGTGTCGACACATTGTTCTAGGTGTCGACACTTACTTCATGTGTTGACTCTTCTGTTGAGTGTCGACACTTTGTTCTTGGTGTCGACACTTTCTTCAAGTGCTGACTCTTCTTGTTGTGTGTCGACACATTGTTCTTGGTGTCGACACTTTAACTTAGTCTCTGCTGACTTTTGCTGAGTGTCGACACAGCTCCAAGTGTTGACACTTTCTGGTGTAGACACAGCTTCACTGGGTGTCGACACAACTTTACTGCACTTTTCTTCACTGAGTGTCGACACAGCTCCTTGTGTTGACACTTTCTGTCTGGTGTCGACTCTGCATCCCAGGTGTCGACACAATGACTCCAAGTGTCGACACTGCTTGCCTGGGTGTCGACACAAGTCTTCTTCAGTGTCGACACTTTCCCTCTAGGTGTCGACACATGGACTTAGAAACTTTTTCATCATTTCCTGCAAATACTTAACCTGCACATGTAACTCAAAAAACACATCAAATACATTTTGATGTATATCATTGAGTTGGGTGAGACTTCTTCAAATCAGGTACATTTAACCAATGTACCCAACACAACATGGTATCAGAGGGAGGTTCAGTTGCTTGAGCAGTGATCAACGTGTGTTCGCGCTCTGTGCTTCTGAAGGCTTAACCAATCGTTTGTTGCAATGGAAGGAAGCTATGCAAGGGGTCTTGGCATTGAACTCTTGACCACGACTAACTACAAAAATTGGAAGTCGTGCATGAAAAGTTACCTTCTTGTTGAGGAGCTATGGGAGGTCGTCGGTGGTGACGACAGATAGGAAGTGACTGCTGCTTTCAGAACTGCTGAGCAGGTGAGGCTCTGGAGAAAAACCAATGTTAAGGCGGAGTTTGTTCTCAAGAGAGCTGTGTCACCAGAGCTGTTTGATCACATCATTGGATGTGAATCAGCTGATGATATTTGGACAACTATTAATGAGTTGTTCCATAGGAAGAACGTGGCGAGGCTCCAGTTCTTGGAAAATGAGTTGGCAAGGGCAACTCAAGGAGACCTGACCATCTCAAAATTCTTTCTGAAGATGAAGAGCTTGTGTGTTGAGTTGTCAGCTCTTGATCCTGATGAGCCTATTTCTGAGGCTAAATTGAAGAGGCACATAATCCGCAGCTTGCGGAAGGAATATGTTGCTTTCGTTACGTCAGTTCAATGCTGGGCCACTCAGCCATCTTTGCTGGAGCTTGAAAATCTGCTTGCTTCGCAGGAAAGTCTGGTAAGGAAGATGGCTGAAGTCACTGTCTATGAGGAGAGCAGTGAATCACTCTTCATGGGCAAGAAGAAGAAGAGGTGGGAAGGGAAGAAGAAGCAGGCCGCTGGTGAGAAAGAGCCTTCAACTTCTTATCAGCCGGAGAGGAGCGCTGCTCCAAAGAAGGACTGGAAGAAGAACTTGAAGTGCTACAGGTGTCATCAGCGAGAGCACTTCAAGCAGGACTGCATGGTCAAACTGCAGCCTGGGCATGCTGCAGGCAAGGAGGAAGCTTGCTCTAAGGGTGAGTAAGCTGAATGGGGTGGAGCTTTCATGACGGACACTTGTGTCCGTGCCTTATCTACTGAGGACTTCAACGACGAATGGATCGTGGACTCCAGGTGTGGTCATCACCTCACCAGAGACAAGTCGAAGTTCTCTTCCTTGCAAGCATACTCAGGTAACGAAGCTATCATAACTGCTGATAATATTATTTATGCAGTAGAGAAATTGTGTCTTTGGGTAGTGATCAGGGGCCACTCACATTAAGGAATATGTATCACGTACCGGGCATGAAGAAGAACCTCTTCTCTGTGACCAATGCGGTAGATGCTGGTTATCACGTTATGTTTGGTCCAACAGACGTGAAGTTCCTATGCAACGTATCAGCGGTTAAGGCTGATGTTGCTCATATAGGAAGGAGAGTTAAGAACTTGTTTGTTCTTGCAACTAATGCTTATGTTGATCGAATGAGAGCCAACGATAGCGCTGCTATCTGGCATGAGAGGCTGGGGTATGTAGGAATGGACAAGCTGAAGGTTATGGCTAGTAGAAGTTTGGTGAGAGGTTTGTCTAAGTTGTCCTCCTTTGGTGACGGGCATGTTTGCGCGGGATGTCAATACGGTAAGGCACATCGCCTTTCGTTTGATAAATCACAAACAAGGAGCAAGCAACTATTGAAGTGCATTCATGGCGACTTGATGGGACCAACTGTCACTGCCAGCCTTGGTAGAATCAGATACATGCTTTTCCTGATTGATGACTACTCAAGATATACTTGGGTATATTTCTTGAAGGAGAAGTCAAAAGCATTCTGTTTGTTTGTGGAGTTCAAGGAGTTGGTGGAAGACCGGCTTGGCTTGCGAATCAAGAAGCTTAGAACAGACAACGGTGGTGAGTTTATCTCCTCCGAGTTTTCTAACTTCTGCAGGAAGCACGGGATCCAACGAGAGCTCACTTGTGCTCACACTCCACAACAAAATGAAGTAGCAGAGCGGAAGATTCGTCACCTGACGGAGACTTGCAAATGCTGGCTTCATGTGAAAGACATTCTGAGGTCCTTTTGGGCGGAGGGGATGTCTTGTGCTTCTTATGTCATCAACTGGATGCCGCTTAGCCCGATCAATATGAAGACTCCTTTTGAAATGTTACTGAAGGAGAAGCCTAGTGTGGGACACCTTCGGGTGTTCGGTTCAACTTGCTATGTGCATGTCCCGGATGCTTCACGGACTAACCTGGATGCAAAGGCAAGGAAGCTTATCTTTGTTGGCTACGATGAGCGGAAGAAGGGATGGAAATACATGGATCCTACGACGAAGAAGTTCGTTGTGTAAAGAGATGTTGTCTTTGACGAGCTGACGTCATATGGAGGTGGCTCAGTTGAGCTAACCGAAAGCAAGGTTGATGAAGAACCGATGGAGGCTGCTGAAGGCCCGGAAGAGGAGCTTGTTGTTTCACCAGCAACTCCTGTTGCTTCAAACTCTGAGGCTGAGCCTTCTGGCTCAGGAAGCAGAGGGAGCACTGCTCAAAGCTTGCCCCAAGTAGGAGTTGAGCCTGAAGAAGCAACGGAGGTAGTAAGCAAGGAGAAGGCCTTGCGAAGGTCAAAGAGAACTATCAGGCCACCTGCTCGGTACTGTGATGGGAACGCAGTGATTTTTGTCTCATGCTTCTTTGCAGGTCCTCTGGATGAGCGAGAGCCTGCAAACTTCAATGAGGCCACTGGAGTCAAGGAGTGGGAAGATGCTATGAAGGAAGAGATTGCTGCTCTCAAGAAGAATGAAACTTGGGATCTTGTGCCCAAGGTTGATGACATTACTCCGGTGACTTGCAAGTGAGTGTTTAAGTTGAAGAAGAAGGCTAATGAGAGCATTGATAGATACAAAGCTCTCCTGTTTGCTCGAGGATTCTCACAGCAGTATGGAGAAGACTATGAGGAAACGTTTAGTCCGGTTGCAAAGATGACTTCAGTTAAAGTGGTGATCGCCTTGGTTGCTAGCAAGGGATGGAGGATGTGGCAGCTTGATGTGAAGAATGCTTTCCTTTACGGAGAGATTGACAAGGACATCTTCATGGATCAACCACTTGGATTTGTCTCTGAAGTTCATCCGGACTATGTCTGCAAGCTGAGGAAGGCTCTCTACAGGTTGAAGCAAGCTCCTAGAGCTTGGTATGGGAAGATAGCAGAGTATTTGCAATTCTGCGGGTATCTTGCTTCCTACTCGGATTTTAGCTTGTTCGTCAAGAAGAAGGGGAGCTTCAAGTCTTGGTCCTGCTGTATGTGGATGATATGATCATCACAGGGAATTCGGAGGAGTAAGTAGCAAGGCTCAGGGCTGAGCTTGCTATTCGCTTCGAGATGAAGGACTTCAGAGAGCTTCATCACTTTCTCGGTCTTGAAGTGGAGAGGAAGAAGATCGGTATACTCATTTGCCAAAGAGGATATGCAGATCGCATTGTGAAGCGGTTCGGTATGGGCGAAGGAAAGAGTTGCTCTACTCTACTGGAACATGAGCTGAAGCTTCGACGAGATGAGGGAAGGATTCTTCCTGACCTCTTGGTGTTCAGAGCTCTTGTTGGGAGTTTGATCTACCTGACGATTACAAGGCCAGACATTGCTTATGTTGTTGACCGAGTAAGTCGGTTCATGGCTGAACCAAAGAAGTCTCATCTAGTGGCGGCAAAGAACATTCTGAAGTATGTCAAGAAAACTTCTGACATGAGACTTCTCTATATAAGGGACTCGGATTTTGCCTTGCTTGGGTACACGGATGCTGACTATGGCAGTGATTCGGATGATCGAAGGTCAACTTCAGGTTATTTGTTCACTTGCGGATCAGCTAGCATCTCGTGGTGTAGCAAGAAGCAGGACTCGGTGCCCGTATCAACTACGGAGGCAGAGTATAAGGCTTCGGCCTTGGCTGCTCGGGAAGCCATCTGGTTGAGGAGGCTTATAGAGGATGTTCATGAAGAAGTGCAAGGGCCAACTTTACTCCGAGGTGACAATGAGAGTGCTCTCAAGCTGGTAAATAATCCAGTGTGTCACGCTAGGACCAAGCACATTGAGATCGATCACCGCTTCATAAGGGAGAAGGTGCTGGAGGGATCTCTTCTGGTCAGGCATGTTCGGATTGAAGATAATCTTGCTGACATCTTCACGAAGCCACTGTCGAAGGGGCCTTTTGAGCGGTTGCGCAGCTTGCTGGGCTTGATAACATTTTCACTCTAAGGGGGAGTGTTGAAATTTGTGAAGTGAAAGTCGTTGATGGGCAGGCTGGGCGGCCTGAGCGGACAGAGCCCGCGGACTGGGCTGACTGGGCGGGCTGCTGTTATGCGGCCTGGTTATAGGCCTGGTTGGACCTGACTGTTCTTGTGGAGCGGCCTGTGCGGACTAAGTCCGCGGCCTGGGTGGACTGTTGTCTGCGGACATGGTGTTGGCTGTCTTGATGGCTTGGCTGATTAAGGAGCGGCCTGAGCAGACAGTGGTTTGCGGGCTGAAGGCAGTGCTCTTTGTTTAGTGGCCGTGTTGCAAGCTTGTGTGTTAACCGGCGGATTGGGTCCTGTCCGCGGGAGGCTTGCGGACTGGCATGTCCGCGGTGTCTGCTGTGGCGGATTGACCTTAGAGTTTGGCTGTGGCCCTTGCCGAACTCTAGTGGAACAGCAGGTGCTAACTGCTGGGGTGGACTGCGCGGACTGATATCGGAGTCCGGTAGTTGGCCGCTTGTTTGGTCAGTTGTGCGAGTAGCTTGCGGACTGCCTTACTCTGGCGAGGTGTTGGCGGTCTGTGTTTTTTGGATTATTGGCGGATGAAGCTATGTCCGCCGTGCTCGCGCTAGGCCCCTTGGTGTTTACTAGACTTGGTCACATTCTGTGACAAGTCCAGTGTGTCCGCTGTATTCGCCAAGTCCGCTGTTGACCGGGCGGACTGCCTTTGGTCGTGGGCTTGTGGCGGATGGAGGCGTTGCTCTTGGACTGTGCGGACTTCCTCTTGTATGTGCGGACAATCACTGAAAGGGGATGTTGCTGTCCTGTGATGTTTGCGAGCTCTACGGGTTGGTGCCTTGTCCGCATAGCTTGGGCGGACTGATGAGAGTTCGCCTAAAGGTGCATCGCTATTGCTCCTGGCGGTTTCTTCCTTGGAATCCGGCTAAGTCTTTGCGGACTCAGCGCACGGAGGTTTTGCTAGCGCGCGGGCTGGGGTGGTGATTTTATGCACTAGGGTGGTGACCACACTCCTCACCTCGCCTATAAATAGACCCCCCCGACATGTCTACAGTAACTGAGTGAACAGTAAGTGGGGGCTCGGTCAAAGTGCTGCGGTATCAGTTTTTCTGTCCGCGCGGATTGAATCAGAGTTAACTGTTTGCTGTGTGCAGGTCGCACGGCTAGCTTCAAGGAGCCAGGAGTTTGGCTTTGACTTCGGTCAAGTACTTGGAAGTGTGCGGTATCTGCGGTCTCAGCAGGTCGCTCTGAGGCTTGTCAGTTCTCTGCTTCAGCTTTCCCAAGTTTCAATAACCTGTCCGCCGGTCTCAGGCGGGTAGTCGGTGTGTTCATCAGTTCATCAGCAGTATGCGAATAACAGAGTGTCCGCGCGACCTCGCAGTCTCAGGCGGACTCCGTGATCTATTCGGCGCTAGCAGCAAGAGTTCGGGCGGTTTCTGCGACTAGGCGGACTCGGCGGTCTGCAGTTCTGTTCGCCCGGCTTGTTTTGGACTTTCTGTTTTGTAGCTTGTGTACTGGCGAAATCATGTCTCGCCACGTATACCTCGCCTTGTAAAGAAGTTAATGAATAAGATCTGCTTGTTCTTTCATGTGCATGTTGTGTTAAGTTTTGCTCCTTGAGATTTCCGCTTGATCAAAGTGTGAACTGTGTAGTGCTGAGAATATTAATTTGGCTTTGAGCTATCTTGCTGACCACTTTGAGAAAATTCAACATTCGGCGCTCCTATTTTCGTCGGATTGTGGCCGATCGGGAAGAAGGAAAAATCTCGTCTCTCTGGGTTTTCTATTTTTGTCGGATCTAGATCGGGAGTAAGGTTTTTGCACATCGCTTCTTTGTGGACAGCCTCAGAGAGTCAATCCCACTGCTTGCATAGGTTTCTGCCCGTCGCCACAATCTGTCGCACAACTCCGATCGGGAAGAAAGAAAAGTTTCGCCGCTGACGTCTGTCGGAAAGGATCGTAGTTCCTGTTTTCTGTCGTCGTTTGGGAAGGGTGAAAAGTCTCTGTCTCGATTTTGTTTCTTCCACCGCTCGATTGACTGCTTAGAAGGATCTCGCCACCGCCTCTCCTATCTGGTGTTCTCCTGTGCTCCGCCAAGAATTGCGAGGCGATGTTTTGTGGCCGCCGCCTTTGAGATCGGGAAAGGAACCGCCACTCAAGATCGTGACCGAGAGGAGGAAGCCGGTCCCTTGCTGTCACTGTTTTTCTGTGACCGATCGTTGGAGGATTCACGTTTCCTTATTGGATTTCTCCGCTCTTGGATTTTGCGCTGAAGAAAAAGGCAAGTCTGCCGCTGGTGTTCTTATTGCTGCTAGATCACAAGGAGCCATTTTGCTGGATCACGCACTTGCCCAGTCAATCTGCGAGAAATAGAAAGACTTTGCTGCTGCATCTTCAACTTGATCAGAAGATCTTCGAAGAGGAGGATCAAACTTTCTAGATTGGATTTGAAGGCTTCTTCATCTCTGCGGATCATGTGACCTCTTTCTAATTTTTTCTACGTGCGCTTTAGTTTCCTAGTGGAACTTAGAAATTTGGAAAGAGACACAATGTCGAAGGGAAGAAACTTCTCATCTCCTGTTATTTTAGGTAAATTAATGACCGGATTAATCAACAGTTTATGCAGATTTTTCTATTGGTTTTGATTTAGTTTCGCTATGTTTTGATGCTATGAAATAATCATATAATCAAATAAATTGTGCAATTTCTGTTCTGTTTCCTGAATCAACCCAATTAGTAATTGTTTGGTTATCCATGTTCATCATGTTTTTTGGTATTTGATTTATGACTTCTTATTCATTTATTTGTTATTGTTCAGCTATTTTTTTTCATTTCTTTGAGATTAACTGTGTTATCTATCACTAACTTCTTCATTAGATGTTCAAATTTTGAAGCCACCTGTAACATATATCTAGTAGCTTCTTAATTGACTCTTATTCCTTGTTTGGAGTTAATTTTGTTGTCACTTTGGAGAACTATTAATGATAGTAATTATAACTGCAAACTATATATATTAATGAAAAAATCAATGCAAAGAATGAAAAAAACAAGTGATTTGCATGATAAAATTTCCAAGAACATAAATTAAGCATGATGATTTCTGTTGCCTGGAGATGTTTTACTGCACTTGTGCTTTCTTAGAGGAGTCCAGCTTTCATTTTCATTAATAAATGCCTGATAAAATCAATAGAGAAATCTCCACATAATCAATAGAGAAATTCTCCAACATTCATCCTCTTGTTATAATGATCACAAGATCAGCATAGTAGGATCTGAAAAATTTAAGAATGTAGAACTGCAGACTAATTAATGCGGCCCATTTCAGCTACATATTGTGAATGCGTTTTTTTACTCATTGTCTCTTCACATAACATTTCTCAATGCCCTTTTATTTTACCAACCAATCTCATCATGACTGATTTTGGTTCTACTGTGATAAGGAATGGGGACACCTATGCCGGAGAATATTTCGCCGACAAGATGCAGGGCTTTGGGGTCTCCCATTTTGCCGAGGGGAGATGCTGCGTGGGCGCATGGCCCGAGGGGAAGAGAGAAGGTCTCGGAATGTGCTCCTCGACGAACGGGGCGTCCCACTCTGGTCGCTGGGCTAACGACATTCGGGAAATTTCTACCTCTCTGAATTCCTTCCCCGGCACTTCCTTCGCCGTCAACCATACCAGAGTACTCGACGACGTTCAGGTATGAATGTCATGAAATCTCACCTTCCAGCATTCTAAATATATCCATGTCCAATATATAGCTGGCTCAACCACGCATGTTTCATTCACCAGGATGCGAGAGCAGCGGCAGAACGCGCATACAATGTGCCGAGGGTGGACGACAGAGTGAACCAGGCTGTTGTTGCGGTGAATAATGCAGCGAATGCTGCGGCGATCGCAGGTTCGAAGGCCGCGCAGAACGAGAAGAGAGACCATGGGGTCGAGTACTTGCATGACTTCCCCATGCAAATAGTGTGACCGCATTTTCGCTCTTCCGTGGTAAGCTGCTCCGCACCAGCAATGGCTACACTTTATGCCTTCACGGCGGCCAACGGCGGGCACAGCTTACAACAATGAGAATTGATGATATTCATTTTAGTGGACTATTATTGCTAGGGAAGAATTGGGTTAAAACACAGACATTGTTAGAAATTGGGTTAGAACATTTGTATAGGAAAGATTGATATTTTGATGGACTATTGTTAGGAATTTTTAGGAGTTGCCCCCATTGATGAGAATTGCTCTTTCCACTTGTATAGATTATGAATTCTTATTTTGATGGGGGAAATTATTTTGATTCTTATTTTCTTAATTTTGTTCTGAAGATTACGCTGATCTCATGTACTTCCAGTAAGTATTTCATCTCAAGTTCAAGGAGCATGAGTTATATTTTATTCACCAGTTGCTAGAGCTTGAGTTGTATCAACAAGTTAGTGAACCGAACTTTTGTATCCATTTTTTTTCTCCTGTATGGATGAAATATGATATATATATATATATATATACTATCTTAAAAAAATATATGGTGGTCTGCCAATAGCGTGAGTTCGAAAATAGGGGAAAAAACAAGGGCCGTCGGATTCGAGTGTTTTGATCCAGAGCCGTTAGATCTTGCGCTGCAAATATCTTCTTCGGTCTGCAAATAAAAAAACCCCCCACAAAAAGCAAACCCTCTCTCTCCTCAATCCCGATTCCCTCATCCGCTCCCCCCCCCCCCCCCCGCAATTTCACGGCCATCTCCACCGCCGGCGGCGGAGCCACCGACGGCCTGACCGGAGGCCCCCGGCAGGTTCGCCGGGCGCAGGCGAACCTGCCGGCGGTGATCCGGTGGCGCTCCGGCAGGGCCACCGCCGGCGGTGGCCCTGACCGTGAGGCCCAGATCAGCCTCACGGTCAGGGCCACCGCCGGCGGTGGCCCCGCCGGAGCGCCACCGGATCACCGCCGGCAGGTTCGCCTGCGCCCGACGAACCTGCCGGGGTCCTCCGGTCAGGCCGCCGGCGGTAGGGGAGGCCGTGAATTCGCGGGGGGGGGGGGGGGGGGAGCGGATTTTTCAGTTTTTTTTATAAAAATTAAAATATTAATATTATAAAAATCTAAAAATTAAATTTATTAATATATAAAATTTATATAAAATAAATTTCTTTTACATAAAAATATATAAAATAAATTTATAAAAAAATATATTTTATATTAATATATAAAATATTTTATAAATGTAAATTTAAATTAATATAAAAATTTAAATTGGGCGGGCGGAGCCCGCCGAGAGGGGGGTGCAGGCGTAACCTGCCGGGGGTGGTGGGGCGGGCGAAGCCCGCCGTCGGCGGCCAGGTACTGTGGCGCGTAGTCATCGGGCCGGAGGCCCGTGCCTGCGACTCGTGTATATATATATATATATATATATATATATATATATATATATATATATATATATATATATATATATATATATATATATATATATATATATATATATATATATATATATATATATATATATATATATATATATATATATATATATATAAGCGTTGAAAAGTTCTTCCTCCCGGGCAGTTCGACCGCAAGCAAATCAGAGACCCTTCAGCAATTTCGGTGCTCGGTACAGGAGGATCATCAGATCGGCAGCGACTTCTCAGGTGGAGAATCTCTGCAGGCCGGCGGCGCAGGTGGTTCTGTGGAAGAAGAGGAACGCTCTTCGTGCGATACCGCCCGGCGATATCGCTATCGCCCGACGATAGCTTCCAGTTCCAAATCGGACGATTTCTCTTGCCTCGTCTTCGATCTTTGTGATTTCAGCGTAAACTCTGTAGTTAATTCTCTGATTATAGTGAATCTTCTCTGGTGCTCTCCCCGTGGACGTAGGAGCTTCTCTCCGAACCACGTAAATTGATTGTGTCATTTGTGTATGTGTTTGAAATCTTGTTCCGTATTTTATTTTGCGCTACTGCGTGTGCTCGATTAAATTTCGTTGCGCTACCGCGAACTCGATCTGATTTCATAACAATTGGTATCAGAGGCGGGTTTGGCGGAGGTGATTGATTGGACGTTTTGGTTTTAAGTTTGGGTTAACGGTAGGTGGCAACATTGGTCCGCTCCCTATCTTCTCGGATCTGATCTGTGAACTCAATCAAATTACCTAGTAGCTCTGCGAGCAAAGCAATGACGGAAAAATTCGAGATTTCAAAGTATGACGGCAAAATCGATTTCGGTCTATGGCAGAAGCAGGTCAAGGCGGTTCTCGTTCAGCAATGTCTTCACAAGGCGCTCCTCGGCAAGGAGAAATATGGGAAGAAGGATGATGAATGGGAGGAACTGGATCTGAAGGCCATTAGCACAATCCAGTTGTGTCTAGCAGTCGGGGTCATGTATAACGTAGTCGATGCTGAGAATACAGAAGACCTGTGGAAGAAACTGGAGGAGCTGTACATGTCTAAGTCTCTCACGAATAAACTCTACGTAAAGAGGCAGTTGTACAACTTGAGGATGTTAGAGAGCACTCAACTGTTGGAGCACATGAACATGTCAACAAACTCATCTACCTGTTGCGGAGCATGGACGTGAAGGTCGAAGAAGAAGACCATGCTCTTCTTTCATTGTCTTCTCTGCTGAAGTCCTTTGACCATCTGGTCACCACAATCCACTATGGAAAGGATACCCTTAAGATGGAGGAGGTGATGACAACCTTGCTCTCGAATGAAACGAGGAGCAAGTCTGGTCCTGGAACCAGTGAGGTTTTGTTCGTGAAGAACAAAGAGCCGGTCCGAGGCAGATTGAGAGACAGAGGGAAGAAGGAAAACCGACCTAGGTCTAAGTCCATGGGCAAGAACAACAAGTGTCACTACTGCAAGGAAGAGGGGCACTGAAAAAACAACTGCCCGAAGAAGAAGCTCAAGGAGAAGACGTAAGAGCAACTGCAGGCTGCAGTGGCATCCAATAATGAGAGTGATGTTGACGTTCTTCATGTCTCACCCACTCTCGACACCACAGACGTCTGGATAATGGATACTGGGTGCTCCTATCACATGTGCCCGAACTAGGAATGGTTTCATAGCTTTAGAAAATGTGATGGAGGACGTGTTCTGATGGGGAACAACTCAGAGTGTAGGACAATGGGGATTGGCAGCATCAGAATCAAGATGTTTGATGGAACCGTCAGAATGCTCACCGATGTCAGGTACGTGCTAGATTTAAGAAAGAACCTGATTTCTTTAAGTACTCTGGAGGCGGTCAGGTACTCTTACACCGGTGATAGAGGCTACTTGAAAGTTAAGAAGGGCGCTCTGGTGGTCATGAAAGGAGAGCGATATGGTACTCTCTTCATTGGCTCCACTATTGCCGGTGACGCAGCTGTCTCTACGATGTCAGAGGAAGACTCCTCTCTGCTGTGGCATGTCAGGCTTGGCCACATAAGCGAGAGAGGATTGCTGGGGCTGCATAAGAAAGGCCTACTTAAAGGGATCAAGACGTGCAAGCTGGATTTCTACGAGACGTGTGTTCTCGGGAAGCAGTGTAAAGTAAAGTTTGGGACGTCAAGCAAGCATAGCAAACAAGTACTGGAGTACATGCACTCAGACGTTTGGGGGCCAGCCCCAGAGCCATCACTTGTAGGTGCCAAATACTTTGTGGCCTTCATTGATGACTTCACAAGGAAGGTCTGGATCTACTTTCTCAAGCACAAGTTGTTGAAAATTATGAAGTGAAAGTGGGGGTTGATCAGACAGACCGCGCGGCCTGTGCGGACTGATGGTGCGGCCTGGGCGGTCTGATGTTGCGGCTTGCTGATGATGACCAGCCAGTTCAACTTGCTGGTTCTGCAGATTGGCTATTCCCTGAAGTAACCGTACGGATAAGTTGTGTGTCCACGGGAAGGGGCAGACTCTTTCTGAGTTCGCGGAGTCTGCTTGATACGGACTGGACAGGAGCTCGCGAAATTGGCATTGGCATGTGCCCTTGATCTCTGTTGGTGCGGTTAGGAGGTAACATCAGAGTTCATGGTTTGGCGAACTGGATTGGATATGGCGCTCTGAACGGATTGAGCGGATTGATAGTTCTGTCCGCGGAGCTCGCGCCAAAGGATCACTGATTGCTAGACCTTCTCACGATCTATGACAAGTCCAGGATGATCGCAGAGTCTGCAATGTCCACTGGTTGACCGTGCGGTTTGTTCCTGTTGGTCGTGGATTTATTGTTGCGGGCTAGTGCAGTGTTCGTGGGTGTGTGTGGGTTGTTGTTGTGTCTACTGTAGCGTGCGATCTGGTGCGATGTCCGCCGGGATGCGGATTGGCTTCTAGCCTTGGTGTCAGGTGGATAGGCTGGTGACCGGCCTTGTCTATGCAGACTGGACAGACTGCTTGGTGCTAGCTGCGAGCTGGGGTGGTGATTCTATCAACTAGAGTGGTGACCAAACTCCTATTCGCACCTATAAATAGGACCCCCTGTCACATCAACAGTAACTGAATGAACAGTAAGTTGAGAGTGGGTTAATTGTTGCAGCCTCAGATTTTTTGTTCGCACGGTTTGAGAAGGTAACTAGTTTGTTGTTTGCAGGTTATGCGGCTAGCACTGAGAAGCCGGGATTCTGGATCTGACTATGGTCAGGAATCAGTGGAGTTTGCTGTTAATAATCGGCAGTTTTGCAGCAGGTCATTTTTGCGGCTAGCCAGTCTTCTCTCCTTCAGCAATTCCAGTTCAATAACCTGTCTATCGGTCTGGGCGGGCTGGGAGGTCTGTTCTTCTGTTTTGCCGCGGCTCTTGTTCGCAGACTCGGGCAGCTAGGCAACCTCTGCAGTTAGACGGCTTGCAGAGAGCGAATAAGGTGTTCGGCAGAATAACGGTTTGTTTGCGGACTTTGTGGACTCCGTAGATCACTTTGGTACAGCAGCGGCTTGGCGACCTCAGCGGTCTCGTTGGACTCGGTGTTCTCATCTTCTATCCGCCCGGTTTCTTGTTTGTTATTTTCTGCTTCTCTGTATTACTTGGCGAAATCATGTCTATCAATGTATTTCTTGCCTTGTAATGAAGATTGTTGTTTATATAAGACTTTGTTGTTTCCTTCTATTGCATCTGGTTTATTGAACTCAGTTTATGGTTGGAGTGTTCCTGCACCTGGTTCCCGCTTTCCGCTTGATCAAGTTGTCAGCTTGATAGCTCTGAAAGTTTTTAGTTGGTATCAGAGCTATCTCCTGGTCATCTTGTGAAATTTTTAACATGGTATCAGAGGGAATAGTGGCTTAAGCAGTGATCAACCTCAGTTGTGCTTGGCGCTTCTGGAAGCTAATAGATCAGTAGTTGTTGCAATGGATGGTGGTTACCCAAGGGGTCTTGGTATTGAACTTCTTATAGCGACTAACTTTAAAAAGTGGAAGTCATGTATGAAGAGCTATCTTCTGGGTGAGGAGTTGTGGAAAGTCATTGGTGGTGACGACAAGCAAGAAGTTACTGTTGCAACTGTTACTGCTGAACAGGTGAGAGCTTGGAGGAAGACCAATGCAAAAGCAAAGTTTGCTCTCAAGTGTGCTATCTCACCTGAACTCTTTGATTACATTTTAGGATGTGAGTCTGCTGTTGAGATTTGGACATCCATTGATGAATTGTTCAACAGGAAGAATGTAGCGCGGCTACAGTTCTTAGAGAATGAGTTGGCTAAAGCAACTCAAGGAGATCTGCCCGTCTCAAAGTTCTTTCTTAAGATGAAGAACCTGTGCGCTGAGATCTCAGCGCTGGATCATGATGATCCCATTTCTGAAGCAAAGTTTAAGAGACACATATTCTGCGGTTTGTAGAAGGAATATGTGGCTTTCGTGACTTTTGTTCAAGGATGAGCAACTCAGCCATCTTTACTGGAGCTGGATAACCTGCTGGCATCGCAGGAGAACCTGGCCAGACAGATGGCCGGAGTCACTATCTCTGAAGGAGGTAGTGAGGCTCTCTTCAGTGGTAAGTAGAAGAAGAGATGGGAGAAGAAGAAAAAGACTGTTGCTGAGGATGAGCCTTCAACTTTCTATCAGCAAGAGAGTAGCACTGCTCCTAAGAAGAACTGGAAGAAGGAGTTGAAGTGCTACAGGTGTAATCAGCCAGGTCACTTCAAACATGACTGCAAGGTCAAGCTGCAGCCTGGGCATGTTGCAGATAAGGGGGGAGCTGGTTCCAGTGTTGAGGAGGTCGGGTGTGGAGGAGATTTTCTGACGGGCATGTGTTTCAGTACTCTTTCCACCATCGACTACCAAGATGACTGGATAGTTGACTCAGGGTGTGGTCATCACCTCACTGGAAATGAGTCAAAGTTCTCATCGCTGCAAAAGTTCTCAGGTAATGAAGCTATTATAACAACTGATGATTTTGTACATACTATAGAGGAGGGTGTAGTATCTTTGGATAGTGCTTAGGGTTCACTCACGTTAAGGAATGTCTATCACATAACTAGCATGAAGAAGAACCTCTTCTCAGTGACCAATGCAGTTGACGCAGGCTATCACGTTCTATTCAGTCCAATATAAGTGAAATTTCTCCGCAACGTATCAACAGTAAAAGTTGATGTTGCTCATGTAGGGAGAAGAGTTAGAGACTTCTTTGTTTTATCAACATACTCTTATGTTGATCAGATGAGGGCCGACGATAGCGCTGCTATATGGCATGAAATACTTGGGCACGTTGGGATGGACAAGTTGAAAGTTATGACAGATAAAAGTCTAGTGAGAGGCTTGCCTAGGTTGTCATCTATCGGCGATGGCCATGTTTGCGTGGGGTGTTAGTATGGAAAGGCTCATCACCTTCCGTTTGACAAGTTACAAACAAGGAGTAAGACACCATTGGAGTGTATCCATGGTGATTTGATGGGGCAAACTATCACTGCTAGTCTTGGAGGCAGCAGATACATGCTGATGCCGATTGATGACTATTCAAGATACACTTTGGTGTATTTCATGAAGGAGATGTCAGATGCTTGTGGAGAGCCAGCTTTCCCTACAAATCAAGAAGTTTAGATTGGACAACGTATGTGAGTTCATTTCATCCGAGTTCTCTAACTTCTGCAGGAAGCACGAGATCTAGAGAGAGCTCACTTGTGCTCATACTCCACAACAAAATGGAGTAGCAGAGAGGAAGATCCGTCATTTGACGAAAACCTGTAAATACTGGCTTCATTCAAAGGGCATTCTCAGGTCCTTTTGTAACACCCCATATCCGTCACATAGCATATAGCAGTAGGTCCGGCCGGGGCTCGACGTCATATACCACAGACAGACCGGAAGGTTACTCAATGGAAACCATCCAACAAATAACAACGTCCTACACAGAGCATTCTACCGGAAGCAATTTTATTAGTTGCAATAACAAGAACCCAGCATTAGCATGAATGTCCACTAAACAGAACCAAAAGGAATGAAGTACAAATACACAAGTACTGGTCTTATGGCCTTACAAAATGGTTTACTAAAATTACATGTTTTTCAAACCTCAGCACGCAGGTCAGTCATACATGAATAAAACAGGTAAACACTCCAATTAGCCCTTCGAGGGCTGGCTCAGCAATTTGGGCTTCAGCCTGCTATTGACCGCTCGGTCCCGTAGCACCTGCATGCAACAATCCACCGTGACGGTGGCAAACAAAGGCAACGGTCAGCTATGCTGACCAAATTATAACGATCCCGCCCCCAAACTTGGGGCGGCGATGCTCCTTCCCTGCACTTTATTAGCATAATCAAGCAGTAGAGTAATAACACTACATCACAGGCGCAGGCACGCATGGCCACACGCCCCGTGCTCTCAGGGCACATTCTCGGTGATCACAGTCTAAGTCCGCTAACTCACCACCGCCCCTTGGACGACAATATCTCGTGAGCATTTGGTCTTTCTGGCCACTGCCTAAGACCCTCTATCTATGCCAATGGTAAGTGCCAAATAACTTTAGGTCTCTTTAACCGAACGACATAGAGCGGGTACGGTTCTGCCTGACCTTGCTCACAACGCAACGTTAATTTAAAACATATGCACGGGTCAAACTTTCCCGAGTCCCAAATCGTTTACATACATCACATAAACCAGTTATGTTCAAGTTGGCTCCCAGGCCCACAAGATGGCAGAACCACGTGTCCGCCCAGTTTTCCGGGTGCACCTTGGAGTTAATCCCCAAGGCTCCCTGTTGCAATCTACCTCGTAGAAAACTCGAAAAACAAACATTCGCACGGAGTCTTCTCCGGACTTTCATGTATTGCAACATCATCGATGCAGACCAACTTGTCCGGGTAGGCTTCACACATCATGCCTATATCTGTTCTCAATTACGGACTCTACATATACACAACAGAGACTATTCGTGTCTACTCGAAGGAACGCCTCAAACAAACCGCAAACTCGCGAGAGCGGGCTTCCCTATGCAAAAGAAGTAGCGCTTAACATGCTCAAGTAGAGAATCGTTACCCTTGCATTCTTCCTTGGCGCCATGGAAATGTACGTGGATGAAAAGCACCGCAATCTCATTGCTTCCATAGATCCGAAGTCGGCTCGCGATTTGGACCTCCGAACCTCCGTCAGTGACCAGATCTAGGCTTCTTCTTCCTCCATTGCTCTCCCCTCTCTCTAGACTTAGAAAGAGAACCACTCAAGTAAAATGAGGGTTTCAAAGGCGCAATCCAGGGTATATCCAAGCACTAGCAGCCCCCAGCCATCAGATCCCAAATTAAAGAAACAAACGGCCACGTTCCGGGCCTAAAATGCAAAATCTGGGCTGAACACGGCCTGTGACACGCCCGTGTCCAGGGTCGTGTCCCCCATTCGCCGTCGAAACCGACGCGTCTCGAAAATTACACGGGCACCCGACACGCCCGTGTTTGACCTGACACGCCTGTGTCATCCAGTACATGGCCGTGTTCCCGGCCGTGTTCCTCCATCGACATAGGCCAACAACGACCCGAGACACGCACGGGTCTTGGACATGTCATTGTCCCATTTGACACGACCGTGTCACCACCGAACATGCCTGAGCTTCCAGGTCGTGTTTCACCCTCGAATAAAAATCGCCCAACAACCCGAGAAGGACACGACATGTGACACGCCCATGTCCCAGGCCGTGTTCGCCGCTCGACGATCGTCGAATCCAAATTTCGTTGTCCACACGGCTAGGTCGTCGACCCAAGCACGACACGCCCTCGGACATGCCCGTGTCCCAGGCCGTATTCCCCCTGCCAAATTCCAAACTTGGCTTAAAACACCTCCGACCACTTTTTTGAGTTTCGGGGCGTTACAACTCTCTCCCACTTAAAAGAATTTCGTCCACGAAATTTACATAAAGGAAAGATAAGCACAAAACTTAAACGGTACCTGAGCGAAACAACTCTGGGTACTCCTCAAGCATAGTCTGCTCTCGCTCCCAAGAGAGCTCTTCCCGACCGCAATTGTCCCAACGGACCTTGACCATCCTGATCTCTTTATTGCATAGCCGCTTGACTTCTGAGTCCTCAATTCGAACGGGCTTGACCTTCGTCGTCAACCCATTCTCGACTGACACTTGATCCACCGCAATCACATGAGAAGGCTCTTGCACCGCCTTCCGTAGCACCGATATATTGAATACATCGTGTAGACCACTAAGCTCCACTGATAGCTTCAACCGATATGCTGCTTCACCTATCCGCTCCAGAACCTCAAACGGTGCAAGGTACCCCGGGCTTATCTTCTTCAAGCGCCGCACCCGCGAGACACGCTTGAATGGCTTGATTTTCAAGTACACCCAATCGTCGATAGCGAACTCCACGTTTCTGTGCTTGGCATTATAGTACTTCGCCTGGCGGTCTTGAGCGATTAGCAACCTTTCCCTAATCGTTCGAACCAATGTCGTAGCATCTTCCACCTCTTGGCGTTTGTACAACTTTGACTCACCCATTTCTAACCAAGATAACGACGTGCGACATCTTCTACCATAAAGGGCCTCGAGGGGCGCCATATGTATACTCGCATGGTGGCTATTGTTGTAATAGAACTCTACCAAGTATAGATGGTATTCCCATTGCTTTCCAAAGACCAGGACACACATGCGAAGCACATCTTCCATTGTCCTATTAACCCTCTCGGTCTGCCCATCCGTCTGCGGATGAAAGGCTGTGCTAAAACTCAGCTTTGTTCCCAACATTTGCTGCAACAACTTTCAATCGTTGGACGTGAACCGCCCATCTCGGTCACTCACGATGCTGCGGGGCACACCGTGAAGCCGTACTATGTTATCCACATATAGCTTTGCCAATTTCTCCACGGGATCATCCTTCCCATGCGGAATGAAGTGCGACACCTTCGTTCGACGATCTACGACCACCCAAATGGAGTTGTTCCCTCTTCTGCGACCTTGACAACCCATGCACAAAGTCCATGGTAATGTCGTCGAATTTCCACTCCGGAATAGGCAAGGATTTCAAGAATCCTCCTGGATTTTGGCATTCTGCCTTCACCAAGGCGCAAGTTTGACACTTTGCCACGTAGAGTGACACATCCTTCTTTCGTCCTGGCCACCAGAACCATTTCTTAATAGTGCGGTACATCTTCGTGCTCCCCGAGTGAATCGAGTACTTGGTATGATGCACCTCATACAACAAATCCATCAGCAAATTTCCCACTTTTGGGACGCACAGTCGACCGTCTCTCCTAAGCAATCCATCCTCAACAACTAATTGGGAATTTGACACATCCAGAGCTTCAACCATGATCTGCTTCATGTGGCCATCCATAACTAAAGCCTGTCGAATCTGATCAGCCAGGTCACACTGAACTTCAGTCCAATATAATAGTGCTTCAGCACTTGACTGCTTGTCTATTCAAGAGATCTCCAACGCCACCAACTCCCGAACCAATCGCTCATCATGGACTGACAGCCAATTGGCTTGAGCTGGGGCCCGGTGACTCAACGCATCCGCAACCGCACTGCCTTTACCATGCACGTGGTAGATCTTGAACGTATAGTCCCGCAGGAACTCCATCCATTGTTGCATGTTAAGATCTCTCTGATCCAACAAATCCTTCAGGCTCTTGTGATCGGTGTAGATATCAATCTTCACACCGCACAAGTAATGTCTCCACAGCTTCAAGGCAAAAATCACGGCCGCTAACTCCAAGTCATGGACCAGATAGTTTCTCTCGTGCACCTTCAGCTGTCTCGAGCCATACGCTATCACACTTCCGTGCTGCAGTAGCACACAACCCAAACCACTGCATGAAGCATCGCTATAAATCTCAAAACCTTCGGTCCCACTCGGCGAACTCATCACAGGCGTCGTGGTCAACCGACACTTCAACTCCTCAAAAGCACGCACGCACTCTGGCGTCCAAACAAACTTCTGCTCTTTCCTCATCAAAGTAGTGAGACGTAACGCTATCCGTGAGAAGTTCTCCATGAAACGCCTAGAATAGCCGACAAGCCCCAGAAAGCTCCGGAGTTTCGCTACCGTAGAGAGTACAGGCCATTCCCGTATTACAACAATCTTCACCGGATCCACCGCAATACCCTCTCCACTCACTAAATGATCGAGGAATGCCACTGAGGACAACCAAAACTCGCATTTGTAGAACTTGGCGTACAACTGATTCCTCCGCAGTGTCTCTAACACCAAGTGTAGATGCTTGAAGTGATCTTCCTCACTCTACGAGTACACCATAATATCGTCGATGAAGACGATCACGAAATGGTCCAAGTACTCCCCGAAAGTCCTGTTCATCAAATCCATGAACACTGACGGCGCATTAGTCAGCCCAAATGGCATGACCGTAAACTCGTAATGCCCGTATCTCGTACTGAACGCTGTCTTAGGGATATCACTCTCCCTTATACTCAGCTGATAGTAACCGGACTTGAGATCCAATTTAGAGTACACCGATGACCCGACTAACTGATCGAAGAGATCATCAATCCTTGGGATCAGGTACTTATTCTCTTCCGTTAGCTTGTTTAGCTCCTGATAATCAATACAGAGTCTCAAGCTCCCGTCCTTCTTCTTAACAAAGAGGACCGGTGCGCTACAAGGCGACGAACTTGGACGCACATACCCTTGTTCCAATAACTCTTGCAGTTGAACCTTCAGCTCCGCCATTTCCTTAGGCGCTAGCCGATACAGAGATCATGACACAGGCTTCGCACCTGGCACTAGCTCCATCGTGAAATCTATCTCCCGTTGAGGCGGGGCTCCAGGAAGATCACCAGGGAACACATCAGGGTACTTCGATACCACTGAAATACTATCCAACGCAGGCTTAGGCTTTGCAACCTCCACTGGCGATAATAACGACGTTTGTAAATGAAACTCTTGACTCCCAATCCATACCTAAGCGCAACAGATTCTACCCGCGCGCATTGAGTACCATTGGACCATAACGCATCCAATTTGTCTCTTAGCATCGAAGGAGGTACTCCGACACGCAATATAATTCCTAAATAAAGGAATGCGAAGCTCCCTAAATGAACGGTGCTCTCACCGGATAAACAAAAATCAGAACAAAGCTTAGCACAAGTAGTTCTAAGCTAACATGCAAAAGGGCGAGAAGTATTTAAGGCTAAACTGCTATAACTTTAAACCATACCTGTCCTCACGACGACGTGCTTCCTCTCGGACTTTAGGCACCCACGGACATAATGCCCCGACTCCCCATAGTTGTAACATGCGCCCGTGGTTTGGCCTGTAGCTGCCCCCGAAGCACCAAAAGGAGGGGCTAGACCCAAAGTCCTAGCCTTCTTATACCACATACGATATCCAGACTTTGAGGTGTTCATCATTTTGAACGCCGTTTCCTTTGCACTAAAGTCCTCAACTGCTCCTGACATAACTTTCTTAGTCTTCTGAGCACCATTCCGACACTCTCGGGCAAAGTGCCATTTCCTTCCACAAGTATGACAAGTGTAAATAGCTTTGCTAGTCGATGTTGTAGCCGCCTTCTCCAGCATTCTGCTGGGTGCAGCTCTTATGGGGCTTGCATAGTTCGATACCATAGTCGTTGGCATCGTGTGAGTTTTCCTCAAGTCTACTTCCAAAGCTCTAGCCGACTCCACCAAGGCTCGGAATCCCAATAATTTTGGTCCTAGCGGTAGGATTCGCAGCACGCCACGCAGACCATTATAAAATCTATCGACTACAGCCTTCTCGTTCTCCAACTCAAATCATGGGTAGCGGCTTATTATAAGAAATGCTTGCAAATATTCGTCAACTGAGGGTGCTCCCTACACTAAACACATGTTCAGCTGCTGGCCCGATGGTCTACCAAATGTCATCTGCTCCATCACACCACCCGGCGGTGAAGTCACAACAGGGGCACAAGGTTGTACATTTCTTCCATGCTGTACATTAGTCATAGCGAACACCGCTTCAACAATCCTTCTTACGGTTTCAGACGAAGGAGGGGTCTCAAACACCTCACTGGGTGCACTATACTCCTCAGAAACCGGACTTTCTGGCGGCCCAGCACCGTTTCTGGTCACCTATAGTTGTAAAAACACCATTAAGCGACCAAATAAAATTGCAAAACGAAATTATAGGAACATGCAGGTTCCTCAAACACGTGTATTTTCATTCCTAAGTGGACATTCATGGGTTCTCTTGATGTTATAACGATGACGCACACATATGCGCTCACCAACCCTTAAAAAGAATTCGACCACGAATTCAGTTTATGCCGGACCAAAACTAGGAGTCTGATACCAAATTGTAACACCCCCTATCTGTCACATAGCATATAGTAGTAGGTTCGGTCGGGGCCCGACGCCACATACCACAGACAGACCGAAAGGTTACTCAATGGAAACCATGCAACAAATAACAATGACCTACACAGACCATTCTAGTGGAAGCAATTTTATTAGTTGCAATAACAAGAACCCAGCATTAGCATGAATGTCCACTAAACAAAACCAAAAGGAATGAAGTACAAATACACAAGTACTGGCCTTATGGCCTTACAAAATGGTTTACTCAAATTACATGTTTTCCAAACCTCGGCACGCAGGCCGGTCATACATGAATAAAACAGGTAAACACTCTAATTAGCCCTTCGAGGGCTGGCTCAGCAATTTGGGCTTCAGCCCGTTATTGACTGCTCGGTCCCGCAGCACCTGCAAGCAACAATCCACCGTGACGGTGCTAAACGAAGGCAATGGTCAGTTATGCTGACCAAATTATAACGATCCCGCCTCCAAACTCGGGGCGGCGATGCTCCTTCCCTGTACTTTATTAGCATAATCAAGCAGTAGAGTAATAACACTACATCACAGGCGTAGGCACGTATGGCCACACGCCCTGTGCTCTCAGGGCACATTCTCGGTGATCACGGTCTAAGTCCGCTGACTCACCACCGCCCCTTGGACGACAATATCTCGTGAGCATTTGGTCTTTCTGGCCACTGCCTAAGACCCTCTATCTATGCCAACGGTAAGTGCCAAGTAACTTTAGGTCTCTTTAACTGAATGACATAGAGCGGGTACGGTTCCTCCTGACCCGTTGCTCACACCACAACGTTAATTTAAAACATATTTGCGGGTAAAACTTTCCCGAGTCCCAAATTGTTTACATACATCACATAACCCAGTTATGTTCAAGTTGGCTCCCAGGCCCATAAGATGGCAGAACCACACGTCTGCCCAATTTTCTGGGTGCACCTTGGAGTTAATCCCCAAGGCCCCCTGTTGTCATCTACCTCATAGAAAACCCAAAAACAACCATTCGCACAAAGTCTTCTCCGGCCTTTCATGCAATGCAACATCACCGATCCAGACCAACTTGTCCGGGTAGGCTTCACACATCATGCCTATATCCATTCTCGATTACGGACTCTACATGTACACAACAGGGACTATTCATGTCTACCCGAAGGAATGCCTTAAACTCACCTAAACTTGCGAGAGCGGGCTTCCCTATGCAAAAGAAGTAGAGCTTCACATGCTCAAGTAAAGAATCGTTACCCTAGTGTTCTTCCTTAGCGCCATGGAAATGTACGCGGATGAAAAGTACCACAATCTCCTTGCCTCCGTAGATCCGAAGTCGGCTCGTGATTTGGAGCTCCGAAGCTCCGCCGGTGACCGGATCTAGGCTTCTTCTTCCTCCTTTGCTCTCCCCTCTCTCTAGACTTAGAAAGAGAACCACTCAAGCGAAATGAGGGTTTCAAAGGCCCAATCCCGGGTATATCCAAGCACTAGCATCCCCCAGCCGTCGGATCCCAAATTAAAGAAACGAACCACCACAATCCGGGCCTAAAATGCAAAATCTAGGCCGAACACGGCCTGTGACACGCCCTTGCCCAAGGCCGTGTCCCCCATTCACCGTCGAAACCGACGCGTCTCGAAAATTACACGGGCACCTGACACGCCCACGTTTGACCTGACACGCGCATATCATCTAGTACACGGCCATATTCTCGGCCGTGTTCCTCCATCGACATAGGCCAACAGCGACCCGAGACACGCACGGGTCTTGGACACGCCCGTGTCCCATTTGACACCACCGTGTCACCACCGAACACGCTTGGGCTTCCAGCACGAGTTTCACCCTCGAATAAAAATCGCCCAACAACCCGAGAAGGACACGGCCTGTGACACGCCCGTGTCCCAAGCCGTGTTCGCCGCTCCATGATCGTCGACTCCAAATTTCATTGTCCGTACGGCCAGGTCATAGACCCAAGCATGACACGCCCTGGGACATGCCTGTGTCCCAGGCCGTGTGCCCCCTGCCAAATTCCAAACTTGGCTCAAAATGCCTCCCGTCGCTCTTTTGAGTTTCAGGACGTTACACCTTTTGGCCGGAAGGAATGGACTGCACAACCTATGTCATCAATCAGATGCCTCCGAGTCCGATCAACATGAAGTCTCCTGTTGAGATGATGTTAAAGGAGAAGCCTGACGTGGAACACCTTCGGGTGTTTGGATCAACCTGCTATGTACACATCCCGTATGCTCTAAGGACCAAGCTTGATGCAAAAGCGAGGAAGCTTGTCTTTGTGGGCTATGATGAGCGGAAGAATGGTTGGAAGTGTATGGATCCCGCCACAAGGAAGTTTGTTGTATCAAGAGACGTTGTCTTTGATGAACTGACATCGTATGGAGGTAACTCTGTTGGGTTGCAGGAGAGCAAGTCTGATGAAGGGTAGAAGGAGGCTGCGGAAGATCTTCAGGTGGAGCTACATGTGTCACTAGGGGCTCCAGGTGTTTCAAGCTCTAGGGCAGAGGCTTCTGGTTCAGGAAGCAGGGAGAGCGACGCTCCAAGTGTGCCCAGGAATGGAGCTGATTCTGAAGATTTAGCGGAGGTTGTGAGCAAGGACCAGACTCTTTGAAGTTCCAAGAGGACCATGAAGCCACCAGCTCGCTATAGTGAAGGAAACACAGTGAGTTTTGTCTCCTATTTCTTCACAGGCCCCCTAGATGAGCAGGAGCCAGAAAGCTTTAATGAAGCCACTAGAGTCAAGGAGTGGGAGGATGCCATGGATGAGGAGATGGCTGCCCTCAAGAAGAATGAGACATGGGACCTTGTGCCCAAGGTTGATGGTGTTACTCCTGTGACTTGCAAGTGGGTATATAAGATGAAGAAGAAGGCGAATGGAAGCATCGAGCGGTACAAGGCACACCTTGTACCTCGAGGTTTTTCATAATAGTATGTCGAAGACTATGAGGAGACGTTCAGTTCCGTGGCATAGATGACTTCAGTTTAGGTGGTGATGGCCTTGGCGACTTGTCAGGGATGGAAGATGTGGCAGCTGGACATAAAGAATGCCTTTCTTTATGGGGAACTTGACAAAGACATCTTCATGTATCAGCCACTATGATACATATCTGAAAAACATTCGGACTACGTCTGCAAGTTCCGGAAGGCCCTCTATTGTTTGAAGCAGGCTCCTCGAGCCTGGTATGGGAAGATTGCAGAATACCTCTAGTTCTGCGGTTATCTTGATTCTAATTCAGACTCGAGCTTATTCATCCTGAAGAACGGGGAGCTTCTGGTCTTGGTGATGTTGTACGTGGATAACATGATCATCACGGGTAACTCCAAGGAGGAGGTGGCTAGGTGCAAGGTAGTACTAGCTATAAGATTCGAGATGAAGGACTTCGGTGAGCTCCATCATTTCCTTGGACTCGAGGTGGAGAGGAAAGAGAACGACATACTCATGCCCCAAAAGGGCTATGCATAACGAATCGTTCAGCGATTCGACATATGGGAGGGGAAGAGTAGCTCTACTCCTTTTGATTCTTGCATCAAACTTTGGTGGGATGAGGGGAGGATTCTTACAAATCCTTTGGTGTTTCGGGCTCTGGTTGGGTGTCTTATCTACTTGATGATTACAAGAACGGATATTGCTTATGTGGTTGGCCGTGTAATTCGGCATATGGCAGAATCCAGGAAGCCTCATCTAATGGCGGCAAGGAACATTTTGAAAAATATGAAGTCCACTTCTGATATGGGTCTCCTTTATGGGAGAGACACAGATTTTACTATTCAAGGATACTCGGATGCTGATTATGGGGGAGATTCAGACGACCAGAAGTCAACATCCGGTTATGTCTTCACATGTGGATCGACAAGTATCTCTTGGTGTAGCAAGAAACAAGACTCGGTGTCCGTCTCTACTACATAAGTAGAGTACAAGGATTTGGCCTTGATAGCTCGGGAATCCATCTGGCTTAGGAGACTAGTAGAGTACGTCTATGAAGATGTGTGCTGTCAAACTCTGCTTTGCGGTGACAATAGGAGTGCCCTGAAACTGGTTAATAATCCAGTTTTCACGCACGAACCAAGCATATAGAGATTGAGCACCACTTCAATCGAGAGAAGGTGTTGGAGGGATCTCTTATGGTGGAGCATGTGCAGAGTGAGGAAAACATCGCTGGTGCGGTGTCTGCCGGGTTGTGGACTGGCTTTTAGCCTTGGTGCCAGACGAATAGGCTGGTGTTCGGCCTTGTCCATGCAGACTGGGTGGACTGCTTGGTGCTAGCTGCAAGCTGGGGTGGTGATTCTATCCACTAGAGAGGTGACCACACTTATCTCCGCGCCTATAAATATGACCTTCTATCAAATCAACAGTAACTGAATGAACAGTAAATTGAATGTGGGTTAATTGTTGTGGCCTCAGATTTTTTGTCAATGCAGTTTGAGAAGGTAACTGGTTTGTTGTTTCCAGGTTGTGCGGCTATAACTGATAAGCTAGGATTCTGGTTCTGACTGCGGTCAGAGTTCAGTTGAGTTTGCGGTTAACAATCAGCAGCTTTGCAGTAGGTCGCTTTTGTGGCTAGCCAGTCTTCTCTCCTTCAGCAATTCCAGTTCAAAAACCTGTCCGTCGGTCTGGGCGGACTGGGAGGTCTGTTCTTTCAGTTCGGCAGCGGTTCTTATTCGCAGACTCTAGCAGCAAGGCAACCTCTGCGGTTAGGCGGCTTGCAGAGAGCGAACAAGGTGTTCGACAATATAATGGTTTGTCCACGGTCTTCGCGGACTCCATAGATCAGTTTGGTCCAACAACGGCTTGACGACCTCAGCAGTCTTGGTGGACTCGGCGGTCTCAGCTTCTGTCCGCCCGGTTTCTTGTTTGTTGTTTTCTGCTTCTCTGTGTTACTTGGAGAAGTCATGTCTCGCCATGCATGTCTTGCACTGTAATGAAGATTGTTGTTAACACAAGACTTTGTTGTTGCCTTCTATTGCATCTGGTTTATTGAGTTCAGTTTACGGTTGGAGTGTTCCTGCACCTTGTTCCTGCTTTCTGCTTGATCAAGTTATCAACTTGATAGCTTTGGAAGTTTTTACTTGGTATCAGAGCTATCTCCTAGTCATCTCGTGAAATTTTTAACATAAGTGTGAGGTGTTCGAGAAATTCAAAATCTGGAAGACCAAAGTGAAAAAGTAGACCGGGAAGGAGGTGAAATACCTCAGATATTATAATGACGGTGAGTACACCTCACCAGAGTTCCAGGCATATTGCCGTCAGGAGGGCATCACTCATCATCTCACCATTCCCGGTACACCGCAGCAGAACGACGTCGCAGAAAGGATGAATAGAACATTGTTGGAGAGAGCACGATGCATGCATCTATTTGCCGACCTACCAAAGCCTTTCTGGGCCGAAGCGATAAATACAACATGCTATCTAGTGAATCGGTCTCCGTCGATGTCACTGGATCTAAAGTCCCCACAGGAGGTTTGGTCAGGTACTTCCGTTGATTATTCTAATACTCACATTTTTGGTTGCCCCGGTACACACTGATGTAGGACTCTGAGAGGACGAAGCTGGATGATAAGTCCAAGAGGTGCATTTATCTGGGCCAAAAGGCCGACACGAAGTAGTTCAAGCTGTAGAACCCTAAAAGCAAGAAGGTGGAGGTAAAGCGTGACGTCATATTCGATGAAGCCTCTATGCTTAAGAAGTCTCAGTCTCAATCTAAAGAAGTGGAGAAGAATCCAGTGACACCACATGAGGTGGAGCTATAAGGAAGTGATAATGCTAGCGATCATGATGATTCCTCAGGCTCGGAGGATACTGATGTTGTGCAACCTACTAGTGTGGAGTTGTACTCAATTGCCAGAGAAAGGGAAAGGAGAGTGGTCAGACTGCCTCTTAGGCTACATGACACTATAGCATACGCCTTTCAGGTGATCTCCTCAGACCCCGGGTCATACCAAGAAGCTTTGGAGAGTAGAGACAGCTCTCAGTGGGAAGCAACTATGCTGGAGGAGATGGATTCACTTCAAAAGAACCAGACTTGGGATCTAGTTAGTATACCCAAAGGAGCCAAGGCAATCAGCTCCAAGTGGGTGTTCAGGAAGAAGGAGTCTACATCCGAGAAGGATCAGTGGAGGTATAAGGCCAGATTTGTTGCAAAGGGGTTCACACAGAAGAAAGGAGTTTATTTCGATGAAATCTTCTCACCCGTGGTGAAGCACTGTTCCATACGGGCGCAACTTGCTATGGTGGCGATGTGGGACATGGATCTGGAGCAGATGGACGTCAAAACAACATTTCTTCATGAAAGCTTAGAGGAGGAGATATACATACTACAACTTGAGGGGTTCATTCAACCCGGTGATGAGAAGAAGGTGTGCAAGATGAAGAGATCTCTTTATGGTTTGAAGCAGGCTCCGAGGATGTGGAATAAGAGGTTTGACGCATTCATGATTTCACATGGTTACAGTCAAAGACAGTACGACAGCTGCGTCTACTACAAGTTCCTGGCTAATGGGGGCATACTGATTTCGATGCTCTACAACAACGACAAGTTGATTGCTTGCAAGTCCCCTCAAGAGATTCAAGTTCTGAAGCAGAAGCTACATGCTGAGTTTGAGATGAAAGATCTTGGTCATGCAGAGAAAATCCTTGGAATGAAAATCAAGCAGGACATAAAGTGAGGCATGCTTTCGCTTTCTTACACAGGCTATATTCAGAAAGTTCTGGAAAGGTTTAATATGATGGAATCTAAAGCAGTCACGACTTAGTTGGGACAACAGTTCATATTATAAATACAGCAGTGTCTAGAATTATATGAGGAATGCCAAAAGATGCTCAGGATATCGTACGCTAGTGCATTGGAATGCTTAATGTACGTGATGATTTGTATGAGACCAGATATCGCTCAGGTTGTGAGCATTATCAGCAGATATATGGGGAATCCAGGACGGCAACATTGGGAAGGGGTTAAGTGGATTCTGCAGTACTTAAAAGGAAAATCATATATTGGTCTAGTCTTCCAAAGGAGCCGGGATGTCATTGCTCTACAGGGCTACGTCGATTCTGACTATGCTGGCGACCTCGATAAGAGGAGATCTACTTCCGGGTATATCTTACTTGTAGGCGGAGGCCCCATCAGTTGGAAAGCCACTCTTCATGACATCGTGACTCTATCTACAATAAGGCTGGAGTATATTGTTGCGGTGGAAGGGGTAAAAGAGGCCATCTGGCTCAAAGGTCTCCCCAAATAACTCAGGATTTCTCAGGAGGCGGTGAAGTTGTATTGCGACAGCTAGAGAGCAATTTTTCTGGCTAAAGACCCAGTCTATCACGGCAAGACAAACAAATTGATGTGCTCTACCATAAGTTGAGAGAGTTCGTTGGGAGTGGAGACATTCAGTTACTAAAGGTGCCCATAGAGGACAACGTTGCAGACATGCTGATCAAGCCACTGACAGGAGTCTATTTCAAACACTGCCTTGACTTGGCTCACATTCGTGCATGCTTATTGCGATGACTACAGGGAGAGGGGGTAGGATATCGGAGGGAGAAGATTCAAGCTTCATGTTGAGTTCTTTATTTGAGGCGTCAAGGTGGAGATTATTGGATTATGACACTTCATCAATCCGTGTGCCTTAGTAATTCCTGATTTTGAAAGAGTCATATATTTAGAATATCATTATGAGGAAAATATTCTTCCAGAGATACTCTTATAATTTTGGCTGAGCCTCGTTTTGGCAACCTCCTCATTCTCAAGGCTATATATAGAGGGGATATATCTAGGGCTAAATACAAGAGAGAAATAAGAGATCAAGAGAGGAGAAGTTCATTCCTTGCCCGGCCAGCCAAAGGAGGTGCAGCGGCGGCGTTCAAAGGTTCTTTCTCCCGGGCGGTTCGACTGCAAGCAAACCGGAGACCCTTCGAAAATTTCGGTGATCAGTCCAGGAGGATCATCAGATCAGCGATGAGTTCTCAAGTGGAGTGTTGGATCCCTAGTTTGATTTGGGCTAGGTTCACTAACTAGGATGTTTGACCCACCATGTATAGCCAGGGTCATATCATTGTGTACTAGAGTTTAGGCTAAGTCCCCAGAATCAACCTCACATGGACCAGCCAACAGAAGACTCATACTTAGAAGAAAATCAAGTTCAGGAAGTGAGTTCGACATTCGTCAAACTCAGCTCGACGAAAGTCGTACTCCGCTTGACGAAATCATAGTCAATTCTCTGAGTTCAACTCGACGACATTCGTGCTCAGGTCAATGAATTCTGGAAGTTTAACTTCAACTCATTTAGTCAATAATACTTTCTCCGAACTCAAGTCGACGAAGTTATATTATTAGCTCGACGAACTTGGAGCACATAATTGGGAAGTTTTTCTCAGAAAGTAGTTAGCTGAACTCTGGTTGACGAACTTGGTTCTCAGGTCGACGAACAAGAATTCTCAGGTCGACAAACATGATTTCTCTGGTCGACGAACTTTGATCTTGGGTCGACGAAATCCGTTCACTAGTCGACGATTTATGTGCAGTTCTAGACTTTAAATATTCTCTCAGTTTTTCCATATTCTATAGCAGTAATTCCTGAATAATTAATGTTTATATTATCTAAATATATTCGTTAGTGACAGTATTAATTATGGTCTTCATCAGGAATATTACTTGCTGTTTTTAATGAGATATTTGGAGAAATTCATTAATGCAGATATTCTCTCTAGTCGCTTTACATTCTCCAGGCAGTCAACATTCAATGCAAAAGGATTTCAAAATTCAAAGGAGAATTAGACAGCGATATATAAAAGAGTTTTCTCTTTCATTCGAAAGAAGTAGTAGTTGAACCCATAGAGAATTCTTATCTGTCTTCATCAACTGTTCATCCTCCAGCAAGCTTCCAAGAGACAATCAACTTCAATCTATCTATAGCTTTATGGAGAACTTTTCAAGAAAACCTACTCACCCTACAAAGCTCTCAATCTTTCCTGAACATAACTTCATCTCAGGGGGAGCTTTGACACCATCAAGGATCCACTAGTCTTCTCAGTTATTTTGTGAAAAGAGAAGGCAACATCTAGCTTTTGTTTGTTTCACCCCACTGTACACAGGGTTCTAGATCCCTTCAAAAGTTAAACACTTGGTTGCAAGTCTCCTGATCAAAAGACTTGATTTGGTTTTTAAGCACCTTATCAAATACATGAAGGGTTTCCTGATCTACCTGAAGCAGATCTTGTGGTGACAGGCACCTGGGCAAAAACCTGATTGGTGGCTGGGCGCCTAATCAAAAACCTAAGTGGATTCCTACCAGGGTGGTAGAAGAGTGGATGTACATTTTAGGGGAACCATTGTAAAATTCTTGTGTCGTCTGTGATGCTATCTTATTCTTTACTATGTGTTGCATGCTGTCTAGCTTAGTTTTATTTTTGCACCTATCTGTTTACACATATAAGTATCACTATTTTAACTCTGAAATAAAAATCTAATAAGATTTTAAAATACTATATTCACCCCCCCTCTAGAGTTAAACAGTCTAACCAGGGGTGGTATCTTTCATACCATCCTTCAAGTTCAAAGTCTTGGTGCTGAACTTCTTCAGCATCTACCTTTTTTTGCTGATCTCGCTGAGCAATATATACACTTTCAGGAGCTTCTTGTGGTTTGCTACTTACTTCGTCTACCTGACTCATATGATATGCGACAACAAATCCTAGGATATTCCCAAGTATCCTAGCTTTAAATCAGTTAATAAGAGTGATTCACCTAGGATCTTGTACTTGCTACACATGGACCTTTTTGGCCCTATTGCTGTACAAAGCCTAGGAGGGAAATCTTATACTTTAGTAGTTGTAGATAACTTCTCAAGATTCACTTGGGTGTTCTTTCTGAGATCTAAGTTAGATACATTCAAGGTTCTTATAGATTTTCTCAAGATCATACAGATTGAGTACCCTACTCAAGTTGCATTGATCAGAAGTGATCATTGTACTGAGTTTGAGTCTCTTCTTATACATGAGTTCTGTGAGAAGGAAGGTATCAGATATTACTTCTCATCTCCTAGAACTCCTCAACAAAATGGGGTAGCTGAAAGGAAAAATAGAACCCTAATTGAAGCTGCAGGCACATTACTTGCAGATGCTTATATGCCCCTATCCTTTTGGGCAGAGCCTGTGAGCACAACAAACTATGTACTGAACAGAAGCTTAATACATAAACTTAAGAATAAGACTCCCTATGAATTGCTTAAAGGAAAGAAATCTAAAATCACCTATTTTAAAATATTTGGTTGCATATGCTATATTCATAACAATGATAAGAAATATATTAGAAAGTTTGAAGCTAAGGCTGCAGAGGGAATTTTTCTAGGATATTCCCAAGTCAGCAAAGCTTATAGGGTGTTTAATAAATCTACTTTAAAAATTGAGGAATCTGTTCATGTGACTTTTGATGAAGCTAACATGTCTTATAAGGAGAAAGAAATTTCTACCAACAACACATTGCAGGTACCTCACTTGTGTGAGAGATTAGATGATATAAGCCTCAAATAAGAGGTTCCAATACATCCCTCACCACAAGTTGAAGAAGAAAGTATAGAGGTGACTGAACCCTATCCAACATCTAATGAAATTCCATAAGAGGTATTTATTCTCCAAGTTGTTGCCCAACCAGTTCCTCCCACTGACTTTATCATACTTAGAGATCATCCTAGATCTCAAGTGATTGGAGACATTTCAGATGGTATGCAAACAAGGTATCAACTCAACCCGGACTTGATGTTTGCTTGTTTGCTCTCTCAACTTGAGCCCCAATCCATTAAAAATGCTGAGCAAGATCCCCGCTGGATCATTGCAATGCAAGAGGAGCCCAATCAATTTGAGAGATGTACAGTTTGGGATTTGGTTCCTAGACCCAAAGACTACCCAGTCTTCGGAACCAAATGGGTGTTCAAAAACAAGTTGGATGCAGAAGGAAACATTATGAGGAACGAGGCAAGGCTAGTGGATCAAGGCTATAGGCAAGAGGAAGGCATTGACTATGATCAGACATTTGCTCCTGTTGCAAGACTTGAGGCTATAAGAATCTTCCTTGCATATGCTGCATTCAAAAAGTTCAAAGTCTATAAAATGGATATTAAAAGTGCTTTTCTAAATGGAGAACTCAAATAAGAAGTATATGTGGAGCAACCACCAGGTTTTATCTCTCCAACCTATCCCTCTTATGTCTTTAGATTGCATAAATCTCTCTGTGGTTTAAAGCAAGCTCCAAGAGTATGGTATGAGACCTTAGCTAGCTTCCTGTTAGAGCATAAATTTTCTAGAGGCATTGTAGATAAGACTCTTTTTATTAAGCATCATAAAGATAAAATCTTATTAGTACAAATTTATGTAGATGATATTATCTTTGGCTCAACTGATCCTAAACTATGTAAAAGGTTCTCTAACCTTATGCATTCAAAGTTTGAGATGAGTAGCATGGGTGAACTTTCATATTTCCTTGGTCTCCAAGTGAAGCAATCATTTGATGGTATCTTCATCTCCCAATCTAAATATGCTAAGGAGCTTATTAAGAGATTTGGGACGTGTAATGCCTCAGCAATGAAGACACCCATGGCTGTAAATGTTGTGATAGATTCTGATGAGCATGGAAAATCTATTGATCAGAAGTTGTATAGGGTCATTGTTGGGTCCTTATTATATCTCGTAGTAAGTTGGCCAGACATCATGTTTGCTAAATGCATTTGTGCTAGGTTCCAAGTGAACCCTAAAGAATCTCACTATATTTTGCTAAAAAGGATTTTGAGATATATAAAGGGTTGTCCAAATCTACGACTTCTATATCCATCAGAGTTAGAATTTGACTTAACTGGATTTTCAGATGCTGACTATGCTGGATGTAGAGTGGACAGAAAAAGCACAACAGGAACATGTCAGTTCCTTGGTGATAGGCTAGCGTCCTGGTTCTGTAAAAAGCAAACCTCTGTGTCCACATCAACTGCAGAAGCAGAATACATAACTACTGATAGTTGTTGCTCACAGATTTTGTGGATACAAAACCAACTACTGGATTATGGATACCTCTTAAATAATTCGACTATATATTATGATAGTACCAGTGCTATATCCATAACACAAAATCCAGTGCATCATAGTAGGACCAAACATATAGAAATAAGACATATTTCATTAGTGACTGTGTAGAAAAAAAGAAAATTAATCTTGTCTTCATTTCCACTGATTTACAAAGGGCAGATATCTTTACCAAGCCATTAGATGAGAAGAAACATCTGTTTTTCTTAAATCAGTTAGGAATGACCAATGGAGTTGAGTTAATTTAAATTTTGTCTATGGTCGACGATTTGTTGATAGTTCGTCGAACGGAGATCAACGATCAGTGAACTCCTCGTGAAGAGTTCGTCGAACGAAGTTCAACGATCACTTCTTAGTGAAATAGTTTTCGTTGAATGGAGATTGGCGATCCTTGCTTCAGTGAATTTATCGTCGAACTGAGATCGACGATTTATTCGTCTTCTTCAGACTGAGATCGACGAACTCATTTTCTATTAAAATACTTCATCCAACTCAGATCGAAGATCTTTTCTTTTTAGTCGAACGGAGTCTGCCAATTTATATTCTGAAAACCTTATATATAAGTTTTCTTCGAGCTCCGTCCCGTGCTTTCAGTTCCCTTGCACTTGATCTTTATTTTTCCCTAGCAGGTGCACTCATGGAGATTTCGGCGAGCGCTCTTTCAGCAATGAAATTTGATATGGATTTTGATATTGATTTCGACTCATTTCAGCATACTGACCCAATCTTTGTAGAAATTTTGAAGTTATTTGAAGATCAAAATCTGAAGTAGTTCATGACCCGCCACATCAAGATTGCAATGACTGACATAATGGAATGGGTCTTTACATCCTCAACATCTGAAGATAATATGAGGGTAATCATTTCTGGTAATCTAGTTTCCCTTTCCCCTACTATACTAACTGAAATTTTCGGTCTACTAAAAGGTGATGAAGAGATAGAAATGGACAATGCGGAATATAATAACATGCTGATCAAAATGGGTCATTCTGGAGATAACCCAAACAAGCTGCTGAAGAAGAACTTGTCTGCTGAGTACAAGTTCTTAGCAAATGTAGTTGGGAAATTGCTGCTGGGCAAACATACAGCACATGACTACATCACCATGCAAGAGTTCTTGGTGAATGGTGCCTTGGTTGAAAAGAAAGGTGTAAACTGGGGCAAGTTATTGTTTGACCTGATTAAAAAGAAGAATAATAAGAAAGAGGTCTGTTTTGGGGATATTTCTGCAAGATAAGGCATTTGAACATCTGGTTTCCACAACAGTGTTCATAAATTCCTCCAAAAGGCTAACCTCTGCCCTGTTTGGCAGATGGGAGAGGAGAATCACAAAGTCATCCAAGGCTTCCTCCTCCTCCAGGCCTTCCGAGGGCACCGGGGCTGTAACAGCCACTCCCCATGTTAGTGTTAAAGCCATTCCTCCTTCTTCAACAACATCTCTTCCAACAATAACTCCTCCATCTCCCCAGCCATCTTTACCTCCTCCTCCACAACCACCAGCCCTCTCAATCCCTTCACTAACATATTTGTCAACACCTATTCAATCTCCACAATATATCACACCTCCTCAATCTCCACTACCATCCCACCTACAGGACATACACAATGAAACATTCTTATCATCCCCCACCTTTAATCCACTCACCTCCTTACCATATACACCCACCTCACCTATCCATAACATTCCCAGTCCAACACCATCCCCTGTTGCATCATTTCCACAGGATGACATCATACCAGATGTCACTCCTTCTGCTCCTCCATCTCTATCCACTCAAACTCCACCTAAATTTATGGATACATTTTCTCACTCCCTGTCCACCATCCTGGAGCACATCACTCCAGTGATTAGGACACTTATAGAAGAGGCTATTACACCTCTTGCTAATTCCATTTCTTCTCTTACTACCATCATTGCTGCTTCCTCTGTCCCTACTTCTACTAGGTGCCTGATTCCAGCTACCACTGGAATCAGGCAGGGGGAGATGCTTAGTGAAGAAGCAGCTCCAGTTTCAGCAGCAGTAGAAGAATCAGATTCAGATATCTATATGGTTACTGATACAGCTGTTACAGATATTAATATGCTCTGCATAGATACAACTATAGAGACTATAAAAATAATAACTGTTGATGATTGCATTGTCAATCCCACAGTTGATCTCTTTAGCTTGTTAAATTCTTTTGATTCAATCTATTTAAATTCTCTTCCAGTTGTCTGCCTAAAGACCTCCTTGTCTATTGTACCATATACAACTCCAATAAGTCTCACAGTTGCCAAGCAACTTAAGTACAGTTTTGCAGTTATATAGACTGAAACAGTATCCCATTCCAAGGAAACTTCTTCTCCAGAAACCATCTAACCTCCAACTTACAAGATGGATGACAGCCCACTGTCAGATTTGGATGAAATCATCATGGCAGATATAGAAGCAGAAAATTTATCAGTTGCTGAACATATTGCTAAACAGTTGCTCAAGAAGTTGCAAAATCTCAAGCACAGCCTCAGGCTGAAAAGACAATTGACAAAGATCTTCTGAAGGCCATTAATGCCTTATATGATGATCCTCAAGGATCTTCTGATGATGAGGATGAGGATGATGATTCTGATGATAGTCCCTCTGCCAATAAGAAAGTTTCAAAGAAAAGAAAGGCTCCTCCAGTTGCTGCTCCCAAACCAAATCCTGCACATGACACACCTTATTATATTCTACAAAAAATCACTCCATACCCTGGGATGCCAGCTTGGATGTAGCTGTCAAAGAATCAGCAAAAGGCAAGAAAGAAAAGTAGGAGATATTCTCCTCCTCCTCCTCAGAGGCTCTGGAAAGGTCCTCCTTCTCCTCCACCTGCTGCTAGTGCTTCAGACAACACTTCTCAGAGGTCTACCTCATATGCTCAAACCTACCACAAACATCATGGTAGATCCTCATCATATCAAGGAAGCGCCAGCAGAGGAACTCTTCAAGCAGACATCAACATCATCAACAACAGCAACAACAAGCTCCTGAAACACAAAACGCTGACAGTCCTAAAAGGCCAGAGTCTCCACCCATACCATTTATTGATCCAGAGATAGAGACAACTTCTAGAATGGCTAGGTTCTAGGAACTTGTTAGACGTTCATTGATAAATAAAGCTAAAGCTGAAGGGAAAGATCCATCCCAATATTCTATAATGTCTAAATACAGAAAGGAAGAGCTAAAAAGGCAGGAAAAAACTAATAAATTCTTTAATGTAGATGCTTGCATGAACCTACATCTAGAGGCTGTTGTGCCTAGAGCTACCTCCCTTAATATAATTAGAGCTGCTGATATGACAATGTCCAAGAGGCAAGCAGCTAATCCAAATATGGAAATCAAGTTTATACAGCCTGCTGACCAGGAGAATGATGACATGCTAAAGGAAAAGCAAAAGAAAAAGAAATGATATATATTCTGTTTAGTTTCTGTTGGTCTAAAACTCTTTACTTATTTACTGCCACAAAGCTACTATGTAAATATCTGCTACATGTTTTAATTTTTCTGCCCGATTTATTTTTTCCTGCTTTGTGAATATTTTCATTTCATTTGTTTTAGTGACCTCACCCAAATAGGGGGAGATTGTTGGATCCCTAGTTTGATTTAGGCTAGGTTCACTTACTAGGATGTTTGACCCAACATGTATAGCCAGGGTCATGTCATTGTGTCCTAGAGTTTCGGCCAAGTCCCCAGAATCAACCTCACATGGACTAGCCAACAGAATAATGCAGTAGACTCAGACTTTGAAGAAAATCAAGTTCAGGAAGTGAGTTCGACATTTGTCGAACTCAGTTCAACGAAAGTCGTGCTCCGATCGACGAACTCAGAGTTACTTCTCTGAGTTGAGCTTGACGATATTCAAGCTCAGGTCGACAAACTCTGGAAGTTCAACTTCAACACATTCTTTCAGAGTACTTTCGCTGAACTCAGGTCGACGAAGATAAGTTATCAGCTCGACGAACTTGGACCACAGAATTGGGAAGTTTTCCACAGAAAGCAGTTCTTTGAACTCAGGTCGACGTACAAGAATTCTCAGGTCGACGAACATGATTTCCCTGGTCGATGAATGTTGGTCTCAGGTCGACAAAATCCGTTCTCTGGTTGACGACTCCTGTGTAGTTCCAGACTTGGAAATTGCCCTTAATTTGTCCTTATTCTATAGTAGTAATTCCTGAGTAATTATTGCTTATATTCTATGAATATATCTGTTAGTGGAAGCATTGATTATGGTATTCATTAGGTTAATTACTTGCCATTTTGAATGGGATAGTTAGGGAAATTCATTAATGAAAATATTCTCTCCAGTCGCATTTCATTCTTCATGAAATCAGCATTTAATGAAAAGGAATTCAAAATTCAAAGGAGAATTGAACTGAACATATAAAAGAGATTTTCTCTTTCAGTCGACAGCAGAACACATAGAGAACGAGACAGAACTGATAACACACAGAACACAAGAAATCATTCAAGAGAAAGAATTCTGCTCTGTCTTCATGAAGTGTTCTTCTTCCAGCAAGCTTCGAAGAGACAATCAACTTCAATCTGTCTACAACTTTCTGGAGAATTTTTTTTAAGAAGTCCTACTCACCCTGCAAAGCTCTCAATCTTCCTGAACAGAACTTCATCTCAGGGGGGGCTTTGACACCATCAAGGATCCACAAGACTTCTTAGTTGTTTTGAGAAAAGAGAAGACAACATATAGTTTTATTTGTTTCACCCCACTATACACAGGGTTCTAGCTCCCTTCAAAAGCTAAAAACTTGGTTGTAAGTCTAATGATCAAAAAACTTGATTTAGTTTTTGGGCACCTGATCAAAAGCTTGAAGGGTTTCCTGATCTACCTGAATCAGATCTTGTGGTGACAAACACTTGATCAAAAACCTGATTGGTGGCAAGGCACCTGATCAAAAACCTGAGTGGATTCCTACCAGGGTGGTAGAAGAGTGGATATACCCAAGTTTTAGGGGAACCACTATAAAATTCTTGTGTCGTCTGTGATGCTATCTTATTTTTACTATGTGCTGCTTGCTGGATAGTTTAGTTTTCTTTCTGCACTATCTGGTTACACATATAAATATTACTATTTTAATTCCTCAATAAAAATTGAATAAGATTTTAAAATACTCTATTCACCCCTCTCTAGAGTTAATCAATCTAACCCCTCAGGCGGTATCTTTCATACCATCCTTCAATTGGTATCAGAACAAAGTTTTCTTTGGTTTCACAGATTCACATCTGAACCAAGATCCTTGTTAGATTGTTTTTCTCTTCTTTAGTTTTTCTATTGCTACAGTAACAACACAGAATGAAGATTATGCTAGCACCAGACCTCCAATCTGCAACTTGAACAAATTTGCACTCTGGAAGGCAAGAATCAAGCTTTACATGAACTCTATTGATGAGGATATTTTCAATTCAATTTTGACAGATCCTCCTCAACCAACAGCTTCTACATCCACATCAACTTCAAGCACTCTTGCAGTTCCACCACCTGAGTGGACTGATGCTCAGAAGAAAGCCAAAATAGCTGATGCAAAAGCTATGAATATACTGGCCCAAACTATGTCAGATGACATATTTCAAAAGGTAGTTGAATGCACTTCTGCCAAAGAAATCTGGGACTCTGTTGGAATACCCTATTACGGATTTGGGCAAGGATCACTATGTCCTTTAGGAAATTTATTTTGACCTCCTTGTATAGATCTAAGGTCAATTAGATTGAGTCTAAGGGATAGTATTTAGGTTTGAAAGCTGCCCTCAAGAACCTCAAGACCAGATATTTCAGTTCAGGAGACTAAGTCATTTCGTCGAGCTCAGGTCGACGAATCGTCGAACTCCATTCGACGATCTCTGAGATCACTTCAACGAGTTGTCGAACTCCGTTCGACGATCTTCGAGCTCAGATCGATGTTCCTGTCTCTAGTTTGTTTCCCTATCTATGAGCTCAGTTCGACGATAGTTGATCTCAGATCGATGATTTTTGCTTCAGTCTAAGTCCAGTCGCTGAGCTCAGTTCAACGATAGTTGAGCTCAGGTCGACGTTTTTCTGGAGAGATCGACGTTTTTCAAGATTCAAATTCAGTCAGTTTTGGTATTCCCTTCTATTTATTCCCAGCATTTATTTCAAGAATCTTGTAGCCGTTTCAATTAATCTGGAGCAAGTTTCAAGGAGATTTCAAAGGAATGTTTTATTGGACTTTCCTCCAGAAGACAAAATGCTTTTAAGGAAGTCATTTATGACAGGCTAACGTCTATCTTGGACAGAGAATCATTCTATTCAGATCTAAGGAATAAAAGATTATTCATTCTGTTGGTTAATAACAACAACAAGAAAGAGAGAAAAAGTTGCAGATATTCACATTCATAGAATTCTTACAGGAACACACATCACTGAAGGAGATCAATATACTGAAATTTCTAGATCCCTTTTGATTCCAGTGTTCAAAGGCCTTATCATTCAAGACTCCAGACACCACACATTTCAGCTGCTGCTGGAATCATCTTTTGCTGGAGATCTAATCTTCTGAAGGACTATCACCCTATTGCAAAGCTTCACTTCCTAAACAACTCAAGATCTCAGGGGGAGCTTTGACAACATCCACTATCTTCTCTCTGATTGTTGACAGATAAGATCATCTCACCTCTCTCTCTCTACTGTAAAGGGTTTATCAAACTCCCTTCAAAAGTTTGTGTTGGTTTCTGAGACCTTGTCAAAACTCAGTGGTGGCAAGACACCTGATCAAAAAATCTAGTTTGGTTTTTGAGCACCTTATCAAAAGCTAATTAGTGCCCAGGACACCTGATCAACTCATCCTGCAGTGGATTCCTACCTAGGGTGGTAGAAGAGTTGATGTACCCAGATTGATTGGGGAACCACTATAGCTCCTTATGTCATCTGGTTGCTCATTTCTTTTGTTTTCTGGTTGTGGTTTGTGATTGTTTGTGATTAGATAGTTGCTGTGCTTACTTTATTTTATTTGCTTCCATGTTCACTTAGGTATACAACAACAATTGTAAAAAGTTTTTAGTGAGAACCATACTCTATTCACCCCCCTCTAGAGTATATCAGATCTAACCTGCACTTTCAATTGGTATCAAAGCCAGGTTGGTTAAAATACCACACCTTAGTGGTTGCACAAGCTAACACCTGAACCCAAAGATCCCTCTAGTTAGATCTGTTTGTTTTAAGTTTGTTATTAGATTTATTCCTTCACAGAACATGGCCCAAAACAAAGATTATGCTACCACCAGACCTGCAGTGTGCAATCTATCTAAGTTTGCACTTTGGAAGGCAAGGATAAGATTGTACATGAACTCTATTGATGAAGATATTTTTAATTCTGTTTTGACAGTGTGTCCAAAACCCCCAGAAAAGACAAGTACAAGTGCTGTTCCACCTCCTTCAAGAACAGATGCAGAAATAAAAAAAATGGAAAGTGGCAGATGCTAAGACAATGAATATTTTAGCCCAGACTATGTCTGATGAAATATTTCAAAAAGTAGCTGAATGCAACTCAGCAAAGGACATTTGAGACAAGTTATCTGAGATAGTCTCAGGATCTGCTGATGAGAGAAAAGATAGAAGATCCCATCTCATAACTCAGTATGAGAACTTCAAGAAAGGAGAAGCTGAGTCAGTAGCAGATATGTATAATAGACTCAGTCTCATAGTCAATGAGCTGAAAACATTGGACAAAGAGATCTCATTGACTGAGATCAATGATAAAATCCTAATGTGCTTCCCAATCACTTGGGACTCAAGGATCTGACCAATCAAGGATGCCAGAAGCCTAAATGAGATCACAACTGAATCTCTCTTGGGCAAGATCAAGTCTTATGAGCTGCTCATCAAGAATAGAGAAGAAGAGCAGAAGGCTGCTTCACCATCAGTCAGAAAAGAGAAATCAATAGCATTCAAAGCTATTGAAGATCAGCCTGAAGACAAGGTCACAGGCAATGAAGAGATGCTAAGCCTACTGGCCAAAAGATTTTACAAAATGGCGAGGAAAGATTTCAGGAAAAGATCATATAGAGGGCATGACAAGCCAAGGTATGACAAATCAAATAACAATGAGATTATTTATTTTGGATGCAGGAAACCAGGCCACATTGTGCCTGACTGTCCAGAAAATAAAAACAAGGACAAGAAGGACAGGAAAGAAAGGAGAAAAGAAAATGACTTCAAGAAAAATAGCAATGACAAACCCTCCTCCAGCAAGAACAAAAATACAAGGAAGGGGTTTGTTGCTGAAACTTTGAGTGAGACAGAAGAAGAATCTGAAGCTTCATCCAGCTCTAGTGATGATGAAGATGATGCTGATGAAAAAGAATTCTGCATGATGGCTATCAATGCCTCACAACAAAATTCTGATACAGAAGAGTCAGAGTCAGAATCAGAGACTCAATCTGAAGAGGACCAGGTAATAAGTTCTTTTGATTTTAATTCTGAGGACTTCAAGTGTGAGTTTAAAGCACTGTGTTTAGATTTATTAAAATCTGAGAAGGAAATCATTTCTCTCAGAAATCAGCTATCTGAACACATCACTTTAAAATCAGAAAACCTCAAACTCTCTGAGGAGTTGGAATGCTGTAGGGAGCAGATAGCCTCACTAAAAAGTGAACTATCAGAGGACAAGAAGTTTGAAGAATCCCTCAATGGGAGAAGTATCAAACTAATGGACATCACAAGCATAGTGAACTCAAGATTCAATAGTACACTGGGCTTGGGTGCTTCATCCAGCCAACCTATAGTATTAACAACCCCAATCAAGTTTATCTCTGATAAAGGTAAGGGAGTTGTAGAGGTAGCTAGGAAGAATTTTGACTTACCTAAGGAAACAAGAGTTCAACAGAAATCGTCGAACGGAGCTTGACGGTCGTCGAATGAAGATCAACGATCTCAGGCTAAATCGTCGAACTCAGGTTGACAATCTCTGAACCCTGAACTCTGCCATAGTCGATCTTCGAACGGAGCTCGACGATCTGACCCAAGATCGTCGAACACAGCTCAGAGATCGTCGAACAGAGATCAGAGTTTTGAAAATTTTTCCAAAGGTAAATCAAATTTCAAATCTAGGGGTCCTACATCCCAAAGATTTAACCCTTATACTGAATGGATAATACCTCCTAGGAGATATCATCCTGAAGGCTATAAGAGTCAACCAGGGATGTCTTTTATTTCTGAATTCAAAGGTTATCAACCTAGGCCCAAGGTAAACTGGGTCAAAAACAAATAAATTGTTTTATGCGCAGGTGAAAACTTATCCAACATCAAACCAACAATGGTATCTGGATAGTGGGTGCTCAAAGCACATGACATGAAACAAGGACAATTTCACATCCTTCAAAGCCAAGCTTGGACCCAAAGTAATATTTGGTGATTAAAATTTTGGACTAACAAAAGTATATGGTGAAGTCCAGATTGGCACAGTCACTTTCAAGAAAGTAGCCTATGTGGAAGGACTGAAGCACAACTTAATCAGTATCAGCCAACTGTGTGATGAAGGCTATCAAGTGACTTTCAACAAATCCTCATGAAAAATCAAATCAGAGGACAACACAACTGTGTTGACAGGTAAAAGGAAAGGTAACATTTATCTTGTAGATTTTCTTTCAACTAAGGTAGATATATGCTTGTTCAACTCTATTTGTAGACCTAATGAATTATGGCATAAGAGACAAGGGCATATAAACCTTAGAACCATTGCTAGGCTATCCAAGGACAACCTTGTTAGAGGACTACCTTCTGGCCCCTACAAGAAGGAAGGACTTTGCAGGGCTTGTCAATTAGGCAAGCAAACCAAAAATAGTTTCAAATCACTTAATAAGAGTGATTCACCTAGGATTTTGTATCTGTTACACATGGACCTTTTTGGACCCATTACAGTACAAAGCTTAGGAGGGAAATCCTATACTTTAGTGGTTGTAGATGACTTCTCTAGATTCACATGGGTGTTCTTTCTGAGGAAGAAGTCAGATAACTTTAAGTGTTTGATAAAGTTTCTCAAATGCATACAGAGTGAGTTCAATACTCACATTGCCCTGATCAGAAGTGATCATGGGACAGAGTTTGATTCTCTTCTTATGCAAGAGTTCTGTCAGAGTGAAGGGATCAGGCACACTTTCTCAGCTCCTAGAACTCCTCAACAAAATGGGGTAGCTGAAAGGAAAAATAGAACCCTTATTGAATCTGCTACTACATTGTTGTCAGATGCTCACCTTCCTCTATCCTTTTGGGCAGAGGCAGTGAACACCTCCAACTATGTGTTGAATAGAAGTTTAATACATAAACTGAAGGGCAAGACTCCCTATGAATTACTCAAAGGGAAGAAACCTAAAGTAGATTACTTCAAAATCTTTGGTTGTATTTGCTACATTAATAATAATGACAAGAAATACTTAGTAAAATTTCAAGCTAAAGCTGATGAAGGGGTGTTTCTGGGATACTCCATGATCAGTAAAGCTGATAGGGTATATAATAAATCTACTCTCAAAATTGAAGAATCTGTTCATATATCTTTTGATGAATCTAACATGTCTTTCAAGGAGAAGAATACTTCTACCATAGAACCTTTGCAGGTACACTCTCTTGTTGAAGACTTGGACATGTCACAAATTATTCAAAAAGATGAAAGTAGTGAAGATGAAGAAGACATTCAACATCTTGAAGAGAATCTTCTTGAAGAGCCAGTTGTTGTACCACAAGAGGAAACATCAACACAGGTTGGTGAACAATCAACATCTCCTGTTTATTTAGTAACATCAAGAGACCATCCAATCTCCCAAGTGATTGGAGACATCTCAGCTGGTGTGCAAACCAGAAATCAGGTCAACCAAAATCTGATGCACACTTGCTTTCTTTCTCAAATTGAACCTCAATCCATTCAAGATGCAGAGCAAGATCCACACTAGATCATTGCAAGGCAAGAGGAGTTGCATCAATTTGAAAGGAACAAAGTTTGGGAACTAGTGCCAAGGCAAAAGGATCACTCCATTGTTGGAACAAAATGTGTGTTCAGAAATAAATTGGATGATCAAGGAGTCATTGTAAGGAACAAGGCAAAGCTAGTTGCTCAAGGGTACTCTCAAGAAGAAGGGATAGACTATGACCAGACCTTTGCACCAGTTGCAAGGTTAGAGGCCATAAGAATCTTCTTAGACTATGCAGCACACAAAGGATTCAGAGTATATCAAATGGATGTAAAGAGTGCTTTTCTCAATGGAGACATCAAGGAAGAAGTCTATGTCAGACAACCCCCAGGTTTTATCTCTTCAACTCATCCTGATCATATTTTCAAATTGCATAAAACATTATATGGTCTAAAGCAAGCTCCTAGAGCATGGTATAAGACCCTAGCATGCTTTCTTCTGAAAAATGATTTTATAACGGGTAGAGTAGACCAAACTCTTTTTATTAGAACCCATAAGTCCCATACCCTACTAGTACAAATCTATGTAGATGATATTATATTTGGTTCTACTGATTCAAATTTGTGCAGAAGGTTTTCCAACCTAATGCATTCTAAATTTGAAATGAGTAGCATGAGTGAGCTTTCCTTCTTTCTAGGATTGCAAATCAAACAACATGCTGAAGGCATATTTATTTCTCAAACCAAGTATACAAAAGAATTGGTTAAGAAATTTGGTATGTCTGAAGCATCATGTATGAAAACACCTATGCCTACTAATGTTGTATTGGATGCTAATGAACATGGGAAATCTGTTGATCAGACAACATATAAAGCAATGATTGGCTCTTTATTGTACCTTACAGCTAGTAGACCTGACATAATGTTTGCTACATACATATGTGCTAGATTCCAAGTGAGCCCTAGAGAGTCACACTTTACCTTAGTAAAAAGGATTCTTAGGTATGTGAAAAGTTGTCCAAATCTAGGTCTCTGGTATCCAAAAGATTCAGCATGTGACTTAACTGGATTTTCAGATGCTGATTATGCTGGATGCAGAATGGATAGGAAAAGCACCAGTGGAACTTGTAAGTTTCTTGGTGACAGACTTGTCTCCTTGTTTTGTAAGAAACAAACATCTGTGTCAACTTCAACTGCTGAAGCTGAATATATGGCTGCAGGTAGTTGTTGTTCACAAATCTTGTGGATTCAAAACCAACTCCTATACTATGGCTACAACTTAGAGAAGTATAAAATATTTTGTGATAATACCAGTGTTATTTCCATTGCACAAAATCCAGTCCTCCATAGTAAGACAAAATATATAGAAATTAGGCATCACTTTCTAAGGGATAATGTTGAGAAAAATAAAATTGAACTTCAATATATCCCAACTGATTTGCAAAGGGGAGATATTTTCACCAAACCATTGGATGAAAAGAAACATACATTCTTCCTGAATCAGTTAGGAATGTTAGATGGAGGAAGTTTAAAATAAGATCCAAGATTTCAAAAAATCTAAAAATGACCAAAACTAGGCAAATCAAAATGTTTTTTCTAGTGTATAAAGTATGTTTCTGGTCTCTGAACTGCGCTCGACGATTTTCCCCAAGATCGTCGAACGGAGATCGACGATTTCAGAAATCGTCGACCAGAGTTCAGTGCTTCTCAGATAGTGATAAGCTATCTTCTTCCGGTCAGCGATCGTCGAACGGAGCTCGACGCTCTCCAATATCGTCGAACGGAGATCGACGATTTTGATGACCTTTCAGTTTCCTTTAGAAGCCCAAATCGTCGAACAGAGTTCAACGATCTTTCCTTATCTGCGTCGAACCCTAATATAAAACTCATTTTTCGGCCGTCGTTCTGCCTTTGCGCTTTCATACTCTCTGCAGAATTTCTCTTTCCCTCCAAACTTTTCTGCACTTGCTCTTGTGTTTGTTCATCTTTTTTGCAGGAATCAATGACATTTTCAGTCGCAATCTTGGCAGCCATGAAATTTGATACTGGCTTTGATATAGACATGGATTCTTTCGATAACAGCGATCAAATATTCAAGGACATTTTGGAACTCTTCAAGGACCAACAGTTAGTTAACATAATGTCTACAAGGATCAAATTGGCCACAAATGAAATAAAGGAATGAGTGTATACTGCCCACAATCTGGATCGGAACACTGTGATCGGAACCATATCAGGAACTCAGGTACCTTTAACACCTGCTGTTTTGACAGAGGTATTTCAATTAAATTCTGGTGAAGATTCTATTGAGCTTTCTGGAGAAGAATTTTCAATTATGCTTGAGAGGATGGGCCATTCAGCAGCTAACCATAATAAATTGCTTAAGAAGAATCTGTCAGTTGAGTACAGATTTCTTGTTGATGTAGTTGGGAAAGTGTTGTTGGCAAAACACTCTGCTCATGATACCATCTCTAGGTATCAGCTCTGTTTGATGGGTGCCTTGGTGGACAAGAAGCAGCTGAACTAGGGAGAAGTGTTTTTTGATTTGATCAAGAAGAAAATTAACATGAATTTTGTTAATTTTGGGAGGATTTTAGGGCTGTTTCTTCACAATAGATGCCCTGAACTGCTTGTGTCCAATGGAATACACATCAATGCCTCCAAGAGGCTTACCTGTGCCCTATTTGGGAAATGGTACAGGCAGATTGTAAAGCCCAGCAGAGCCTCTGCAATCACTTCTTCAAGCACAAGGACTATTTCAGTCTCTTCCCCTCAGGTTTTTGCCCCTGCAGAAGATTTGCCTGCCTCATCATCTCCTCCTTCTCCACCTATTGTTTCATCAACAACAATCACATCCACTATCACAATTTCATCCCCCATTTCCATCCCATCACCAACTTTAATCCATTCTCCAACTCCAACATCAACTGAAGAAATCTTCCATCCACTACATCACTACCCACACATGGACATTGATTCATCATCTCATATTCCCTCATTCACTCTTCCAGATGATTCCTATATGGATGATTATCCTTCATCCCCTCTTGAGCCACCATCATCATCCACTTCTTATCAACAATTACTTTAGGAAATCATTGCTCAACCATCATTCACACCATCCATCTCCACTCCATTATCTTCCATCTCCATAATTCCAATATCTCAACCATCACTTCCACCATCCACAGTTTCTCCAACAACATCTCCTGCTACTCAAACTTTCATCTCTACCTCATCCATCCCTACCTCTACTCAAGTCCCTCTTGAGCAAGTAGACCTTCCAGCTATTGCAGACAAGCTATATGAGCTGATAGCTCCAAGGCTATCACTACTGCTGGAGACTTCATTGGCTCCACTTCTGAAAACTATTCAGGAGTTGTCTGCCAGGCTATCCTCTATTCTTCCTCCTCAGGCAATCCCTTCTACTGGGTGCCTTGATCCAGTTATCACTGAACCTGGGCAGGGGGAGATGCCTTATGAAGCTGAGAGATTGCCTGTTGCAGTAACTCCAATTCAAGCTCCAGTTGCAATCATTACAGTGGACCTCAGGTCATTGCTATCAGTATTTGATTCTGTATACTTCAGCTGCCTTCCAGACCAACATACTGAAGACCTTACTAAGGCCATTGTGCTTATTTCTTGCTGTGAGCCCAGCATTTTAGCCTCTTTTATAGATTCTATCCAGACTGTGGACAATGTTGAAATTGCTGCTGCTGCTGTTGATGTTTTAGTTAGTTCTGATGTCGCTGTTTCAGTTTCTGAGGATATGCATATAACAGAGGTAATTTATTTTGAGCCTGCTGTATCTGAGCTTATTGTTTCTGAAATTTTTGTTTCTGAACCTGCTGTTATAGTTCCTTCTACCAGTATTGTTTCTGTTCCAATTCCTGCTGTTGCTGTTCCTGCTGTTATTTCTTCTGCTCAGCCTCAACAACAGAAAGAATATATCAAAAGGATTGATGCATTGTATGCTAATCCACAAAGTTCAGACAGTGATCAGTTTAGAACAGACTCTGATGATTTCTCTGCAACAACTATAAGAAAAAGGAAAGCAGAAGCAAGGCCATGAAGAGTGTTCCCCCAGAGAAGGTTAAAGATGCAAATGATGTTCCTTATTATATATTGCATGATTGCCAGATTACAGAACCATGGATGCAGTACTCCAGAAATCAGCTGAAAGCCATGAAAAAGAAAAGTAAGTATGACAAAGGTTCATCCATTTTCAATCCTCCTCCTCCTCCTTCACCTGATGCAGGTACAGGTGGAAGTTCTGGCTTTCAATCTACTGCTAGAAGCCAAAGTTCATATCAATCTCAAGGAAGATCTCAGCAAAGAGGAAATCAGTCTATGAGGAGATGTTAAGTCCTGTGGCAAAGATGACTTCAGTACAAGTGGTGATAGCTTTGGCGGCTTGCCAGGGCTGGAAGATGTGGCAGCTGAATGTAAAGAATGACTTTCTTTACGGGGAGATCGACAAGGACATCTTCATGGATTAGCCGCTTGGTTACCTATCTGAAGAACATCCAGACTACATCTGCAAGCTCCGAAAAGCACTTTATGGTTTGAAGCAGGCTCCTCGAGCATGGTACGAAAAGATTACAGAATACCTCCAGTTCTGCGGCTATCTTGCTTCAAATTCAGACTCGAGCCTGTTCGTCAACAAGAAGGGAGAGCTTCTTGTCCTGGTGCTGTTATACATTGATGACATGATCATCACAGGGAACTCCAAGAAGGAGGCAGTTAGGCTCAGGGCGGAGCTAGCTATAAGATTCGAGATGAAGGAATTGGGTGAGCTCCACCACTTCCTTAGACTTGAGGTGGAGAGGAAAGAGATCGACATACTCGTGTCCCAGAAGGGTTATGTAGAGTGGACCGTTCAGCAATTCAACATGCTAGAGGGGAAGAGTAGCTCTACTCCATTTGATTTGGGCATCAAACTTCGGAGGGATGAGAGGAGGATTCTTCCAGATCTTTTGGTGTTTCGGCTCTAGTTGGGAGACTTATCTCCTTGATGATTACAAGGTCAGATATTGCTTGCGCGGTTGGCCGAATAAGTCGGTATATGGTGGAACCCAGGAAGCCTCATCTGATGGCGGCAAGGAACATCCTGAATTACATGAAGACCACTTCTGATATGGGTCACCTTTATAGGAGAGGCACGAGTTTTACTCTTCAAGGATACTCGGATGTTGATTATGGGGGAGATTCAGGCGACCGAAAGTCAACATTCGGTTATGTCTTCACTTGTGGATTAGGCAGTATCTCTTAGTGCAGCAAGAAGCAAGACTCGGTGTCCGTCTCTACTACAAAAGCAGAATACAAGCCTTCGGCCTTGGCAGCTCAGGAAGCCATCTAGCTCAGGAGGCTAGTAGAGGACGTATGCGAAGAAGTGCGCTGTCCTACTCTACTATGCGGTGACAATGAAAGTGCCCTGAAACTGGTAAATGATCTAATTTGTCATGCACGGACCAAACACATGGAGATTGAGCACCACTTCGTTCTGGAGAAGGTGTTAGAGGGATCTCTTATGGTGGAGCATGTGTAGAGTGAGGAAAACATCACGGTCATCTTCACGAAGCTGGTGCTGAAGGTGTTGTTTACACAATTGCGAGGACTGCTGGGCTTGATCACCACTTCTCACTTCAAGGGGGAGTGTTGAAAATTGTTAAGTGAAAGTGGAGGTTGATCGAGCAGACCGTGCGGCCTAGGCAGACTTATGGTGCGTTCTGGGTTTTTTGATGGTGCGGCCTGGGTGGAATGGTTGTGTGGCCTGGGCAACCTATTATTGTGACCTGGTGATGGTGTTCTGTCAGTTCGGCCTGTAGTTCTGCTGTTGGCTATTCCTTGAAGTAACCGGGTAGATTGGTGGTATATCCTAAGGGATGTGACAGACTCTGTTCGATTTCGCGAAGTCTATTGTGGAGGACTGTGGTTGGAGATCGCGAGATCGGCATTGGTCCATGCCTTTGATCTCTTTTATGTAGTTGGTGATAACTGCATTCATGGTGAAAGTGCAAATTAGATCTGATATACTCTAGATGGGGGGGGGGGGTGAATAGAATATGGTGCTTGCTAAAAACTTTTTACAACTATTATTGTATTCCTAAGTGAACAGGGAAGCAAATAACATAAAGTAAATCTAAACACAGAACAATCACAGATCAATCACAAAGCAATCACAAACCACAGCCAAAAACAAAAGAAAGACAAGCAACCAGATGACACAAGGAGCTATAGTGGTTCCCCAATCAACCTGGGTACATCCACTCTTCTACCACCCTAGGTAGGAATCCACTGCAGGATGAGTTGATCAGGTGTCCTGGGCACCAATGAGCTTTTGATAAGGTGCTCAAAAACCAAACCAGATTTTTTGATCAGGTGTCTTGCCACCACTGAGTTTTGATAAGGTCTCAGAAACCAATCACAAATGTTTGAAGGGAGTTTGAAAAACCCTTTACAGTAGAGAGAGAGAGAGAGAGAGAGAGAGAGAGAGAGAGAGAGAGAGAGAGAGAGAAAGGGATGAGATGATCTTCTCTGTCAACAGTCAGAGAGAAGATAGTGGATGTTGTCAAAGCTCCCCCTGAGATCTTGAGTTGTTCAGGAAGTGAAGCTTTGTAGTAGGGTGATAGGCCTTCAGATGATTTGATCTCCAGCAAAAGATGATTTCAGCAGCAACTGAAATGTGAGGTGTCTGGAGTCTTGAATGATGATGGCCTTTGAACACTTGAATCAAGAGAGATCTGAAAATTTCAGTTAGTTGATCTCCTTTTGTGATGTGTGTTCTTGTATGGATTTTTGAGACTGAGAATGTCTGCAACTCTCTTTCTTTCTCTTATGTAATTATCGTTGTAAGAGTTGTAATTCTTGTTGTTGCAGAGGTTGTTGTTGTTGAATAAAAATAATTATTTTATTCCTTTGATCTGAATAGAAATGATCTTCTGTCCAAGATAGTCGTTAGCCTGTCATAAATGACTTCCTTAACTGCATTTGTCTTCTGGAGGAAAGTCCAATAAAACATTCCTTGAAAATTTCTTGAAACTTGCTCCAGATTAATTAAAAACGGCTACAAGATCTCTGACATAAATGCTGAGAATAATTCCACAACTGTCTGAATTTGAATCTTGAAAAACGTCTAACTCTTCAGAAAAATGTCGAACTGAGTTCCACTATCATTGAACTGAGCTGAGAGACTGAACTTGGATAGAAACATAGATCGTCGATCTGAGCTCAACTATCATCGAACTGAGCTCAGAGATAGAGAATCAAACTGGAGTCAAGAACGTCGATCTGAGCTCGAAGATCGTCGAATGGAGTTCGACGACTCGTTGAAGTTGAGCTCAGAGATCATCGAATGGAGTTCGACGATTTGTCGAAGTGAGCTCAACGATCGTCGAATGGAGTTCGACGATTCGTCATACTGAACTCGACGAAATTGACTTAGTCTCCTGAACTGAAATCTCTGGTCTTGAGGGCAGCTTCCAAACCTAAATACTAACCCTTAGACTCAATTCTAATTGACCTTTAGATCTATATAATGAGGTCAAGACAGGTTTCCTAAGAGACATAGTGATCCTTGCCTAAATCAGTAATAGAGTGTTGCAACAATCTCCCCCTATTTGGGTTAGGATTACTATTTACAGACATTGGAAAAGTAAAAACATACAAAGCAGAAATATAACAAACAAAACATTGCAGAATCACAGATATTATCTCAGATAGTTCAGAAAACAAAACATACTGTCACCTTACAGAATCATTCTTTTTCCTTGCTCTTTATAAGTACTATTTCTCTGTTGGGATTGAGAGCTTCCTTCTTAGATCTTCTATCATCAGCTGCACCTAGAGAGGTTTGTTGCTTTGGCCTGGACACTACAGCTTCTGGATGCAGCTTCATGTAGCTTTCTGAATCAAAGAATTTACTGGATGAGTATCTTTCAAGTTCCTTCTTTCTTTGATCTGATAAAGTAGTGATACTGGATGCGTCTTTTCCTTGTTCTCTGGCTTTCTTGATTTGATCTAAAGCAGCCAATTCTTTCATCCTAGCTGTCCATGAGGTGGGATTGCTTTCTGTATCCTCAAATGGAACTGGAGGCTCATATCTGTTTGAAGGATTGTCTGGAGGAGCTCTGGAGGAGACTAAATCTTTCAGCTTATAAAGAAAGGGACCAGAAGTTGTGTTAGATGGACCTTGTCCTTCCCTTGAATATGGATGTTGCCTGGAATATCCTTTGGAGTAAACTTGGAATTCTCTTTGATTTCCTCTATAATTTCCTCTTCTTGACTGGTAGCCTCTAGATTGACTTCCTCTGTATTGTGATCTTCCTTGAGGTTGATAAGAGGTTTGGCTTCTGGCAGAAGGTTGAGATGCAAAACTTCCACTTGCATCTGCATCAGGTGAAGGAGGAGGAGGAGGAGGATTGAACTGGGATGATCCTTTATCATATTTTCTCTTCTTCTTCATAGCCTTCAATTGATTTTTGGAGTATTTCATCCAATGTTCTGTGATAGGGCAATTATGCAGTATGTAGTATGGAATGTCATTTGTGTCTTTTACTTTTGCTGGGGGAACTCTCTTCATTGCTTTGCTTCTGGCCTTTCTTTTCCTTGCAATTGTAGCGGAGGAATCATCTGAATCAGTCCTGAAATGATCACTGTTTGAGCTTGGAGGATTATCATATACTGCATCAATCTTTTTGAGATAATCTATCTGTTGTTGAGATTGAACAGGAGAGACAGCAGAAATAGTAATAGTAGCAGCAACAATAGCAGGAAGAGGGGTGGAAGCAATACTGGCAGAAGAGATTACATCAACAGATTCAGATACAAAACCTTCAGAAACAGAAGGTACAGCAACAGTAGTATCAGATGAAACTGGAAAATCAACTTCAGAAGGAGCATTAACAGCAGTAACAGCATGCTCAAAAACAAATGCCTCTGTCATATGTATATCCTCAATAATAGCAGTAACAGAACTAGCAGAGATATCATCATTAGTAGTAGGAGCAGCAGTATATAGGGAATTTACAAAAGAATATATTAAACTGGTGTCACAGCTTGAAATAGGCACAATGGCCTTATAGAGATCTTCAGATTGCTGGACTGCAGTGTGCTGGACTGGAAGACATTTGAAATAAGCAGAATCAAAAATTGATAACAGTGACTTGAGGTCCACTGTGATAACTACAACTGGAGCTGTTGAAGCTTGAGCTTGGACTAAAGTAACAGCAACAGCAGGCAATCTTTCAACTTCATGAGGCATCTCCCCCTGCCTAGATTCAGTGAGGACTAGATCAAGGCACCCATAAGAAGGGATTGCCTGAGGAGGAAGAATGGAAGAAATCCTGACAGACAGTTCTTGAACTGTTTTTATCAGTGGAGCCAAAGAGGCCTCCATCAAGAGTGATAGCCTTGGAGCTATCAGCTCATAGAGCCTGTCTGCAAGAGCTGGAAGATCTACATGCTCAAGAGGGACTTGAGTAGAGGTAGGAGTTGAAGGTGGGGCAGCAGGAGATGTTGGTGGAGAACTTATGGATGGTGGAAATGAAGGTTGAGAGATGGGAATTGTGGAAATGGAAGATAGTGGAATTGAAACAGATGGTGTGAAGGATGGTTGTGCAATTATGTCTTGAAGTAGTTGTTGATATGAGGTGGATGAAGATGGTGGCTCGGGAGGGGATGAGGGAGAATCATCCATATAGGAATCATCTATAAGGTTGAAAGATGGAATGTGAGAGGATGAATCAATATCTAGGTGTGGGTATTGATGTAGAGGATGGAAGAGTTCTTCTGTGAGAGGTGGAGGTGGAGAAGGAATGGAAGTTGGAGATGGGGTGGAGATTATGATGGTGGAGGTGACTGTTGTAGATGAAACAAGAGGTGGAGGAGGAGGAGATGAAGCAGGCAAGTCTTCTGCAGGGGCATAAACTCGAGGGGAAGAGACTGAGACAGTACTTGTGCCTGAAGTAGAAATGCCAGAAGGCCTGCTGGGCTTCACAATTTGCCTGTCCCATTTTCCAAATAGGGCACAAGTGAGCCTCTTGGAGGCATTGATGTGCATCCCATTTGAAACAAGCAGTGCAGGGCATCTGTTCTGAAGAAACAACCCTAAGATTCTCCCAAAATTAACAAAGTTTTTGTTGATTTTCTTCTTGATTAGGTCAAAGAAGATTTCTCCCCAGTTCAGTTGTTTCTTGTCAACAAGGGCACCCATCAAGCAGAGCTGATACCTTGAGATGGTATCATGGGCTGAGTGTTTGGCCAACAATACTTTTCCAACCACATCAGCCAGAAATCTGTACTCAACAGACAGATTTTTCTTCAGCAATTTGCTAGGGTTTGCATCTGAATGTCCCATTCTTTCAAGCAAATCAGAAAATTCTTCTCCAGAAAGTTCAGCAGAGTCTTCTCCAGATTTCAATTCAAAAACCTCTGTCAGGGCAGCAGGTGTTAGGGATACCTGGGTTCCTGAGATTGTTCCAACCACTGTATTCTGATCCTGATTGTGGGCAGTATACACCCATTCCTTGATCTCATCTACAGCTAATTTGATCCTGGTAGTCATTATGGTAACTAGCTTTTGTTCCTTGAAAAGTTCTAGAATATCTTTGAAAATTTGATCGCTATTATTGAAAGAGTCCTTGTCGATATCAAAACCTGCATCAAATTTCATTGCGGCCAGGATTGCAACTGAGACTGCCATTGATTCCTGCAAAAACTAACAAACAAACGACCAAGTGTAGAGAAGTTTGGAGGGAAAGAGAAAATTTGCAGAAAGTATGAAAGCGCAACGGGAGAACGACATCTGAAAAATGATTTTATATTAGGGTTCGACGCAGAAAAGGAAAGATCGTTGAACTCTGTTCGACGATCTGGGCTTCTAAAGGAAACTGAAAGGTCAACAACATCGTCGATCTCCGTTCGACGATAGTGGAGAGCGTCGAGCTCCGTTCAACGATAGTTCAGAAAACAAAATCGTCGATCTCCGCACGACGATCGCTGACCTGAAGAAAGATAGTTTAGCACTATCTGAGAAGCGCTGAACTCTGGTCGATGATTTCGAAAGTCGTCAATCTCCGTTCGACGATCTGGGGGAAAATCATCGAGCACAGTTCAGAGATTAGAAACACTCTTATACACTAGAAAAATTAAGATGTTTGCCTAGTATTGGTCATTTTTAGATTTTTGAAAATCTTGGATCTTATTTTAGACTTCCTCCATCTAACATTCCTAACTGATTCAGGAAGAAAGTATGTTTCTTTTCATCCAAGGGTTTGGTGAAAATATCTCCCCTTTGCAAATCAGTTGGGATATATTGAAGTTCAATTTTATTTTTCTCAACATTATCCCTTAGAAAGTGATGCCTAATTTCTATATGTTTTGTCCTACTATGGAGGACTGGATTTTGTGCTATAGAAATAGCACTGGTATTATCACAAAATATTTTAGACTTCTCTAAGTTGTAGCCATAGTCTAGGAGTTGGTTTTGAATCCACAAGATTTGTGAACAACAACTATCTGCAGCCATATATTCAGCTTCAGCAGTTGAAGTTAACACAGATGTTTGTTTCTTGCAAAACCAGGAGACAAGTCTGTCACCAAGAAACTGACAAGTTCCACTGGTGCTTTTCCTGTCTATTCTGCATCCAGCATAATCAGCATCAGAAAATCCAGTTAAGTCAAATGCTGAATCTTTTGGATACCAGAGACCTAGATTTGGACAACTTTTTACATACCTAAGAATCCTTTTTACTAAGGTTAGGTGTGACTCTCTAGGGCTCACTTGGAATCTAGCACATATGCATGTAGCAAACATTATGTCAGTTCTACTAGCTGTAAGGTACAATAAAGAGCCAATCATTGCTGTGTATGTTGTCTGATCAACAGGTTTCCCATGTTCATCAGCATCTAATACAATATTAGTAGGCATAGGTGTTTTCATACATGATGCTTCAGACATACCAAATTTCTTAACCAATTCTTTTGCATACTTGGTTTGAGAAATAAATATGCCTTCAGCATTTTGTTTGATTTGCAATCCTAGAAAGAAGGATAGCTCACCCATGCTACTCATTTCAAATTTAGAATGCATTAGGTTGGAGAACCTTCTGCACAAATTTGAATCAGTAGATCCAAATATAATATCATCTATATAGATTTATACTAGTAGGGTATGAGACTTATGGGTTCTAATAAAAAGAGTTTTGTCTACTCTACCCCTTTTAAACTCATTTTTCAGAAGAAAGCATGCTAGGGTCTCATACCATGCTCTAGGAGCTTGCTTTAGACCATATAATGCTTTATGCAATTTGAAAACATAATCAGGATGAGTTGAAGAGATAAAACCTGGGGGTTGTCTGACATAGACTTCTTCTTTGATATCTCCATTGAGAAAAGCACTCTTTACATCCATCTGGTATACTTTGAATCCTTTGTGTGTTGCATATGCTAAGAAGATTCTTATGGCCTCTAACCTTGCAACTGGTGCAAAAGTCTGGTCATAATCTATCCCTTCTTCTTGAGAGTACCCTTGAGCAACTAGCCTTGCCATGTTCCTTTCAATGACTCCTTGATCATCCAACTTATTTCTGAACACCCACTTTGTTCCAACAATGGAGTGATCCTTAGGCCTTGGTACTAGTTCCCAAACTTTGTTCCTTTCAAATTGATGCAACTCTTCTTGCATTGCAATGATCTAGTGTGGACCTTGCTCTGCATCTTGAATGTATTGAGGTTCAATTTGAGAAATGAAGCAAGTGTGCATCAGGTTTTGGTTGACCTGATTTCTGGTTTGCACACCAGCTGTGATGTCTACAATCACTTGGGAAATTGGATGGTCTCTTGATGTTACTAAATCAACAGGAGGTGTTGATTGTTCACCAACCTGTGTTGTATTTTCCTCTGGTGGTACAACAACTGGCTCTTCAAGAAGTTTCTCTTCAAGATGTTGAATGTCTTCTTCACCTTCACTGCTTTCCTCTTTTTGAATGATTTGTAATCTGTCCAATTCTTCAGCAAGAGAGTGTACCTGCAAGGGTTCTATGGTAGAAGTATTCTTCTCCTTGAAAGACATGTTAGATTCATTAAAAGATATATGAACAGATTCTTCAATTTTGAGAGTTGATTTATTATATACCCTATAAGCCTTACTGATCATGGAGTATCTCAGAAACACTCCTTCATCAGCTTTAGTTTGAAATTTTGCTAAATATTTCTTGTCATTATTGTGAATGTAACAAATACAACCAAAAATTTTAAAGTAGTCTACTTTAGGTTTCTTCCCTTTGAGTAATTCATAGGGAGTCTTGCCCTTCAGTTTATGTATTAAACTTCTATTCAACACATAGTTGGAGGTGTTCACTGCCTCTGCCCAAAAGGATAGAGGAAGGTGAGCATCTAACAACAATGTAGTGGTAGATTCAATAAGGGTTCTATTTTTCCTTTCAGCTACCCCATTTTGTTGAGGAGTTCTAGGAGTTGAGAAAGTGTGCCTGATCCCATCACTCCGACAGAACTCTTGCATAAGAAGAGAATCAAACTCTATCCCATGATCACTTCTGATCAGGGCAATGTGAGTATTGAACTCAGTCTGTATGCATTTGAGAAACTCTGTCAAACACTTAAAGTTATCAGACTTCTTCCTCAGAAAGAACGCTCATGTGAATCTAGAGAAGTCATCAACAACCACTAAAGTGTAAGATTTCCCTCCTAAGCTTTGTAGTGTGATGGGTCCAAAAAGATCCATATGTAACAGATACAAAATCCTCGGTGAATCACTCTTATTAAGTGAACTGAAACTATTTTTGGTTTGCTTGCCTAATTGACAAGCCCTGCAGAGTCCTTCCTTATTGTAGGGGCCAAAAGGTAGTCCTCTAACAAGGTTGTCCTTGGATAGCCTAGCAATGGTTCTAAGGTTTATATGTCCTAATCTCTTATGCCATAACTCATTAGGTCTATAAATAGAATTAAACAGGCAAATATCTACTTCTGTTGAAAGAAAGTCTACTAAATAGATGTTACCTTTCCTTTTACATGTCAACACAGTTGTGTTGTCCTCTGATTTGATCTTGCATAAGGATTTGCTGAAAGTCACTTGGTAGCCTTCATCACATAGTTGACTGATACTGATCAAGTTGTGCTTCAGTCCTTCCACATAGGCTACTTTCTTGAATGTGACTGTGCCAATTTGAACTGCACCATATCCTTTTGTTAGTCCAAAGTTTGAATCACCAAATATGACTTTGGGTCCAAGCTTGGCTTTGAAGGATGTGAAATTGTCCTTGCTTCCTGTCATGTGCTTGGAGCACCCACTATCCAAATACCATTGCTGGTTTGATATTGGATAGGTCTTCACCTGCACATAAAGCAATTTACTTGTTTTTGACCCAGTTTACCTTGGGCCTAGGTTGATAACCTTTAAATTCAGAAATAAATGACATCCCTGGTTGACTCTTATAACCTTCAGGATGATATCTCCTTGGAGGTATTATCCATTCAGTATAAGGGTTAAATCTTTGAGATGAAGGACCCCTAGGTTTGGATTTTGATTTACCTTTGAATAAGTTTTCAAAGCTCCGATCTCTGCTCGACGATCGTTGAGCTGAGTTCGACGATCTTGGGTCAGATCGTCGAGCTCCGTTCGAAGATCGACTGTGGCAGAGTTCAGGGTTCTGAGATCGTCGACCTGAGTTTGACGATTTTGCCTGAGATCCTTGATCTCCGTTCGACGATCGTCTAGCTCCGTTCGACGATTTCTGTTGAACTCTTGTTTTCTTAGGTAAGTCAGAATTTTTCCTAGCTACCTCTACAACTCCCTTACCTTTATCAGAGATAAACTTAATTGAGGTTGTTAGTACTATAGGTTGGCTGGATGAAGCACCCAAGCCCAGTGTACTATTGAACCTTGAGTTCACTGTGCTTGTGATGTCCATTAGCTTGATACTTCTCCCATTAAGGGATTCTTCAAGCTTTTTGGCCTCTGATAGCTCACTTTTCAGTGAGGCTATCTGCTCCCTACAACACTCCAACTCCTCAGAGAGTTTGAGGTTTTCTGATTTTAAGGTACTGTGTTCAGATAATTGATTTCTGAGAGAAATGATTTACTTCTCAGATTTTAATAAGTCTAAACATAGTGCTTTAAACTCATACTTAAAGTCCTCAGAGTTAAAATCAAAAGAACTTATTACCTGGTCCTCTTCAAATTGATTCTCTGATTCAGATTCTGACTCTTCATCATCAGAATTGTGTTGTGAGGCATTGATAGCCATCATGCAGAATTCCTTTTCATCAGCATCATCTTCATCATCACTTGAGCTGGATGAAGCTTCTGATTCTTCTTCTGTCTCACTCCAAGTTTCAGGAACAAATCCCTTCCTTGTGTGTTTTTTCTTGTTGGACGAGGGTTTGTCATTGTTATTCTTCTTGAAGTCCTTGTCTTTTCTTCATTCTTTCTTGTCCTTTCTGTCCTTATTTTTATTTTCTAGACAGTCGGGCACAATGTGGCCTTGTTTCCTGCAACCAAAACAAAAAATCTCTTTGTTATTTGATTTATCATACCTTGGCTTGTCATGCTCTTTGTATGATCGTTTCCTGAAGTCCTTTCTGGCCATTTTGTAAAATCTTTTGGCCAGTAGACTTAGCAATTCCTCATTGCCTGTGACCTTGTCTTCAGGCTGATCTTCAGTGGATTTGAAAGCTATTGACTTTTCCTTTCTTGTGGCTGGTGAGGCATCCTTCTGCTCTTCTTCTCTATTCTTAATGAGCAGCTCATAAGACTTGAGCTTGCCCAAGAGAGCTTCAGTGGTGATCTCATTTAGACTTCTGGCATCCTTGATTGGCCAGATCCTTGAGTCCCAAGTGCTTGGGAAGCACATTAGGATTTTGTCATTTAGCTTAGTCAATGAGATCTCCTTGTCCAAAGTTTTCAGCTCATTGACTATGAGACTGAGTCTATTATACATGTCTGCTACTGACTCAACTTCTCCTTTCTTGAAATTCTCATATTGGGTTATGAGGTGAGATCTTCTGTCTTTTCTCTCATCAACTGATCCTGAGACTACTTCAGATAGCTTGTCCCAGATGTCATTTGCTGAGTTGCATTCAGCTACCTTTTGGAATGTCTCATCAGATATAGTTTGTGCTAGAATGTTCATAGCCTTTGCATCTGCCAATTTCCATTTCTTTATTTCTGCATCTGTTCCAGAAGGAGGTGGAACAGCACTTGTACTTATGTTCTCTGGAGGTCTTGGACACACTGTCAAAACAGAATTGAAAATGTCCTCATCAATAGAGTTCATGTACAGTCTAATCCTTACCTTCAAAAGTTCAAACTTAGATAGATTGCACACTGGAGGTCTGGTGCTAGCATAATCTTCATTTTGGGCCATGTTTTGTGAAGAAATAATTCTAATAACAAAATCAAAAGAGCAAATCTAACTAGAGGGATCTTTGGGTTCAGGTGTTAGCCTGTACAACCACTAAGGTGTGGTATTTTTAACCAACCTGGAAGATGTGGTATTTTTAACCAACCTGGCTCTGATACCAATTGAAAGTGCAAGTTAGATATGATATACTCTAGAGGTGGGGTGAATAGAGTATGGTGCTTGCTAAAAACTTTTTACAACTATTGTTGTATTCCTAAGTGAACAGGGAAGCAAATAACATAAAGTAAATCTAAACACAGAACAATCACAGATCAATCATAAAGCAATCACAAACCACAACCAGAAACAAAATAAAGACAAGCAACTAGATGACATAAGGAGCTATAGTGGTTCCCCAATCAACCTGGGTACATCCACTCTTCTACCACCCTAGGTAGGAATCCAATGCAGGATGAGTTGATCAGGTGTCCTGGGCACCAATGAGCTTTTAATAAGGTGCTCAAAAACCAAACCAGATTTTTTAATCAGGTGTTTTGCCACCACTGAGTTTTGATAAGGTCTCAGAAACCAATCACAAACTTTTGAAGGGAGTTTGAAAAACCCTTTACAGCAGAGAGAGAGAGAGAGAGAGAGAGAAAGAGAGAGAGAGAGAGAGAGAGAGAGAGAGAGAGAGAAATGGATGAGATGATCTTCTCTGTCAACAGTCAGAGAGAAGATAGTGGATGTTGTCAAAGCTCCCCCTGAGATCTTGAGTTGTTCAGGAAGTGAAGCTTTTTAGTAGGGTGATAGGCCTTCAGATGATTTGATCTCCAGCAAAAGATGATTTTAGCAGCAACTGAAATGTGAGGTGTCTGGAGTCTTGAATGATGATGACCTTTTAACACTTGAATCAAGAGAGATCTGAAAATTTCATTTAGAGTATCTCATTTTGTGATGTGTGTTCTTGTATGGATTTTTGAGACTGAGAATGTCTGCAACTCTCTTTCTTTCTCTTGTGTAATTGTTGTTGTAAGAGTTGTAATTCTTGTTGTTATAGAGGTTGTTGTTGTTGAATAATAATAATTCTTTTATTCCTTTGATCTGAATAGAAATGATCCTCTGTCCAAGATAGTCGTTAGCCTGTCATAAATGACTTCCTTAACTGCATTTGTCTTCTGGAGTAAAGTCCAATAAAACATTCCTTGAAAATTCCTTGAAACTTGCTCCAAATTAATTAAAAACGACTACAAGATCTCTGACATAAATGCTGAGAATAATTCCACAACTGTCTGAATTTGAATCTTGAAAAACGTCTAACTCTTCAGAAAAACGTCGAACTGAGCTCCACTATCGTTGAACTGAGCTCAGAGACTGAACTTGGATAGAAACAGAGATCGTCGATCTGAGCTCAACTATCGTCGAACTGAGCTCAGAGATAGAGAATCAAACTGGAGTCAAGAACGTCGATCTGAGCTCGAAGATTGTCGAATGGAGTTCAACGACTCGTTGAAGTTGAGCTCAGAGATCGTCGAATGGAGTTCGACGATTCGTCGAAGTGAGCTCAACGATCGTCGAATGGAGTTCGACGATTCGTTGTACTAAGCTCGACGAAATTGACTTAGTCTCCTGAACTGAAATCTCTGGTCTTGAGGGCAGCTTCCAAACCTAAATACTAACCCTTAGACTCAATTCTAATTGACCTTTAGATCTATACAATGAGGTCAAGACAGGTTTCTTAAGAGACATAGTGATCCTTGCCCAAATCAGTAATAGGGTGTTCCAACACATGGTGGCAGACTGTCTTTGGAGCTGGTAATCTAGCTTTGTGTCTGCCGAGCTCGTGCCATATTTTTGGTGGGTTGCTGCACTTGGTCACTTTCTGTGACAAGTTCAGGGTATTCACAGAGCCTGCGGTGTTCGCTGGTTGACCGGGCAATCTATGTATGTTGGTCGTGGACTCGTGTGGTGGGCTGGTGCGTTGATTGCGTACTATGAGGGTTGGTGCTGTGTCCGCATGTAGCATACAGACTAATGCAGTATATGGTTTGTTTTGTCTGCATGCTATGCAGCGTGCAGACTGGTGCGGTATCCGCCAGGTAGCGGACTGGCTTCCTGACTTGGTGCTTGGCAAATCGGCCGATGTCCGGCCTTGTCCATGCGGACTCGGCGGACTGCGTTGTGCTAGCTGCGACCTGGGGTGGTGATTATATCCACTAGTACGGTGACCACACTCCTCACCCCACCTATAAATAGGACCCCCCGTCACTTCAACTATAACTGAATGAACAGTAAGTTGAGAGTGGGTTAATTATTGCGGCCTTGGTTTTCTAGTCCGCACAGATTGAGAAGGATTAATTGGTTGTTGTTTGCAGGCTATGTAGTTAGCACTGTGAAGCCAGGAGCCTGGTTCTGATTGTGGTCAGAAAGTAATGGAGCTTGCGGTTACAATCAGCGGTTTGCAGCAGGTCGCACTTTACGGCCAGCCAGTATTCTCTCCAGCAATTGAAGTTCAAGTTCAATAACTTGTTCGTCATTCTTGGCGGACTAGGCGGTCTGTTCTTTTAGTTTGGCGGAGGCTTGCAGAGCATTCATCTTAGCAGAATAACGGGTAGTTCGCGGACTTCGCGGACTCTATAGATCAGTGGTGCAGTAGCCGCGGCTTGGCAGTCTCAGCGAACACGACAGATTCGGCGGTCTCTGGGGCAGTCCGCCCGGCTTGAAGAGTCTTTTTTGCTTGTATGCTTCTCTATTGTACTTGGCGAAATCATGTCTCGCCATGTATACCTTGCCTTGTAAAGTTGATAGTTGATAATACAAGATCTGTGTTTACTTTCTGTTGTTTCTGATTACTTAGCTCAGTTTATGGTTGGAGTGTTCCTGTGCCAGGTTCCCGCTTTTCGCTTGATCAAGTGATCAGGTTGATAGCTCTGGAAGCGTTTGCTTGGTACCAGAACTATCGGTTGATCAGCTTGTGATATTTTCAACAATAATAAATTTGACTATTCAAATTTGAGGGCTTAGAGAACAGCTACCTGAAAATATAGTAGCAAAGAAAATATTAAGATGTTTACCTCCAGTCTTTGATCCTGCCGTTACAACAACTGAAGATGCTAGAGATCTCACGTGTATTTCTTTAACTGAGTTAATCTACTCATTAAAGTCACATATAGAAAGGGTCAAAAGAGCTAATCAACCTGCTATCAATCCTGCTTTTCAAGCCAAGTTATATGTTAACAAAGTGTAAAAAGAGCTAAATAAAGGAAAATTTTATTGTTACGAAAAGATAATTATTATATAGGTATGCCCCCTTATTTATAGAAATGAGGGAGATGAGAGAATACAACAAGCGACGTGGGACTAAATACAGGCCGCACGGGCAGGACAATTTTACCCTGTCAAACCGCCAGACTATACAACAAATACAATCTCCTAGGAAGCCTCTAAACACCTGCTACTGCTAACCATCAGACAACTGCTGGGGCTAACCACTAGACCATTGCTACGGCTAACCTCCAGACCGCTACTGCGGCTAACCTCCAGACCGCTGCTGCGGCTAACCTCCAGACCGCTGCTGCGGCTAACCTCCAGAATGCTGATGTTGCTAACCTACAAACCGCTACTGTGGCTAACCACCAGACCGCTGCTGTTGTTAACCCCAAGACAGCTATTGCGGCTAACAACCAGGCTGATGTTATGGCTAAAGACCGGACTGTTGTTGCAGCTAACCTCCAGACCACTGCTGCTGCTAATGTCTAGACCGTTGCTGAGACTATCCTACTAACCGTCGTTGTGGCAAACCACCAGACTGCAGCCGCGGCTAACCTCTAGGCCGTTGCTGCAGACAGCCACCATGCTACTACTATGGACTCTTACCAAGCCACGGGGAAGGCTACCAGACAGGTCGCTGGTCCAAACCGCCATACCACTGACTAGACAGGCCGCTATGACTAGAAAGACTAACAGTGCGGTCTCATGTTCCAACACTCCCCCTCAAGCTCTATATATGTCAACTAACCAAGCTTGCTACAAACTTCTAAGAATGAGGTTACTAGCTTTGTGAAGAAATCAGCCAACTCTTTATCAGATGTAACAAATGGAGTACAGATCTGATTCTTCAATATTTCTCCTCTGATAAAATGGCAATCCACTTTAATATGCTTTGATCTCTCATGAAAGACTTCCAGATCTTGCAAGAGTGTTCATAAACATTTCAGCTCGCAAGAAGTCAGAGTCATGCTTCTATATTCAGCTTCTGCACTCGACCTAGCAACCACAACCTGTTTCTTGCCCTTACAACTGACCGGATTACCTACAACGAAGGTACAAAAACCAAATGCAGACTTCCTATCTTCATTATCATCTGCGTAGATATCATCAAAATAAGCCTCCACCTTCAAATGTCCCCTTCTCTAAAACAAGGGCCCTTTTCCCGGTGCATCTTTTACATACTCTAGGATCTTTAGAGCTGACTGCATATGACATTCTCTGGGGGCTTGCATAAATTGGCTCACTCTCCCTATTGCATAATAAATATCTGGTCTTGTGACTGTTAGTTAAATGAGTTTACCGATAAGACGTCTGTACCTGGTGATATCTTCAAGAAGAGGTGAAGTCTCACTCCAGCATTTGTCATCTCCAATAGCCATAGGAGACTAAGCAGGTTAGTCCCAAGAAAACCTGTCTCTTCTAAAAGATTCAAGACATACTTCTGCTGCAAAAGAACAATAAAACAAGGTTTATGAGATATCTCAATTCCCAGAAAGTATTTAGGAGACTACTGATCGTGCGAAACTATATCCGCAAACGACAACGGCAAGTGTACCGTATCGAGAGTGGTATAGGTTTATAAAAACCAAGGTCGTATTAGACTCGGGGTGATCGAGTAATCCTACTTTGAAAATCGTTATTATTTTATCAATAGAAATTGGAGTTGGGGTTGCGAAAAGTAAAAACTAGAAAAGCTTAACAGAATTAAATTAATGGATTAAAACTAGTGCCCGATCTTTGAATCACCTCGGAAATTGAAAATAACGAAATAAAAAATAGAAATGCAATTCTCTTGTTTAAGAGGCTTTGACCGTAGATGTTCCTGAAGCATGAACACCCCTCTTTCAAGGAATAGGTTCAACTAAGCTTAGGTGTATCGACCGAACTTTCGTTCTCAAATTGCATAGCTTAGGACTTGCTTTAGGTAGCGAACCTCGCTATTGGATTTTATCCCAATTCGGAAGAGTTACGTCGTCCTCTCTCGAGGGTTGCATTCTACTCTTTTTATCGATGAGTGATCGATTCGCCTTACGAGCCTCTCGACCAACTAAAGAGCGAAAACTATTTCGAAAACTATATAAAATATATAGTCTCAATGAATTGATCAACGGTAAATCTTAAGCGTTCAACAAATTGAGTAAAGCAAAACTAAAATCATAGCAAAAAGTATTTCCTCGGATCATCGCAACCAGACACTATAAAAATTAGTTGCTCATGACGATGAGTGGATTGTTATTATAAAAATACGACATCATGAAAAAAAGAACGAAGGTGATGTGAGTTAAAAATCTGTACGACTACAAGAGATGAAATTTGAAATAGGAATAATGAAATTTTATTGCTAGTAGACAAAATATGGTACAAGGAGTAAAATCGCAAAAAAAGAAATAGCAACGCGAGATTTCAAGTTGACAAAATGAAAGAACTAGTGCCTAAACACCTAGAGGGGGGGTGAATAGGTGCACTTTATCTTTTTAACTTTAAAGGCAGAAACACTGAATTATTAGACCTGTTTATCCAATTCTCTACAGCAATTCAGCACATATAACACAGCAATCACAGAATAAATCACATACAGAGTACACACAACTTTTATAGTGGTTCCCCAAGATCTGGGTACATCCACTTTCCCCCTTCGCCTATCTAGTAGTATACTAGATTCAGCCTAACTTCTCCACTTCTCCTCAGATCCTCAGATCTTACAACTCAGAACCCCAAACAGGTTCCTACAACTCAGAGTGATCCCACTCCTACAACTCAGGCACAAAGCCCTATCACTCAGTCTTCACCAAGACCTACACTCAGCCTTCAACAAGGCCTACACTCAACCTTCAACAAGACCTACACTCAGAGGAATGTATCTCCTACACTCAGGCACAAAAGCCCTGCCACTCAGCCTTTATAAATATAGGCTTACAACTCAGATCCATTAGGATCCTATAGAAAATAAAGAGTACAAAGATTAATAACCACAACTCTGATTAAGAAAGATGAGTTGACTGGCTTCTTGATGAGTTCTTGAAAGAACTTTGCAGAGATCAACCTCCCTTGGCTTTCTTCAAAGCTTCTTGAATTAGAACACAGTAGGGTTGTATCTCTATGCAGATGATCTTCAATCAACTGCTGACTTGAGAATCAGATCTCAATCTGAAACTTTCTTATCAGCCTGGTTCCATAGTTGTCTTCTTAGAAGGAGCTCTCTCTCTCCAACTTCTTAGATCTTCACTTGAAGGTCTTCTTCTTGTTGTGTTGTTTTTCACTTCATTGATTGATGATTATCCCCTTCTGTTGAAGGAATAAGCCTTTATATAAGCTTTCTTCATGGTGATCGGCTGATCCGGTTTCTAACGATCTTCTGACAGCTCTGACAGTAGCAGTTGACCGGTTGAAATGGCAGCTGTCAAGTCATCCAGTCACTTCTTGAAATCTCTGTCACTGTCTGAAAGTGTCGAGATAGATAGTCTTTATGTGTCGACACAAATAGACCAAGTGTCGACACAAGTAGACTAAGTGTCGACACTAGCCTTCATGGTGTCGACACAACTCCTTGTGTTGTAGAAACTGCTTCTCGACACTGCTTCTTCAGAATGTGTCGACACTGATCCTGTGTGTCGACACAAGTCCTTCTCCTTCAATACTTAGTTGATTTCTGCTAAGTGCCGACACAACTCCTTTGTGTCGACACATCTTCTTGTGTTGAAACTTGCTAAGTGTCGACACATCTTCTTTGAGTCGACACATGCCTTCTGTGTTGAAACTTTTGCTGAGTGTCGACACATCTCCTTTGTGTTGACACTTGTACTTAAACTTAGTTGAAGTTTGCTGAGTGTCGACACAGCCTCCTAGTGTCGACACTTATACTTGAACTTTGTTGAAGTTTGCAAAGTGTAGACACAGCCTCCTAGTGTCGACACTTTTGATGTCGACAAAGTTCCTCTGGGTGTCGACACTACTTCTAAGTATCGACACTGATACTTTAGACAATTCTTCATTGTGTGTCAACACAACCTGTATGTGTCGACACTTTGCTTCTGGTGTCGACTCTGCCTTCCTGGTGTCGACACAATTACTCCAAGTGTCGACACAGCTCCTCTAGGTGTCGACACAAGCCTTCTTAAGTGTCGACACTTTTCTTCTAGGTGTTGACACATGGACTTAGAAACTTTTCTGCTTTCCCTGCAATTACTTAACCTGCACAAAGAAACTCAAAGAACATCAAATACATCTTGATGTATGTCATTGAGTAGGGTGAGGCTTCTTCAAATCAGGTACATATATTCCAATGTACCCAACAATCTCCCCATATTTGGAGAAGTCATAACCCTTCGTCAATGATATACACCATACATAACAAATTCTCAGTATGATGTAAAACAGTAATATATGACAGGGAAAATACTTAAACATGCATGAACAGAACATGTATATACAATTAGCTCAGATCAATTAATATAATAGATTTGAACCATGACACAATGTTCTTACAAATTCCAACATTTTCATTTGTCAAAAGTTTACATAGAATTTTAATACAAATGATTACAATTTGTAAACTTAAGAAAATGCTATCCTATGGCTGCTCTGGTTCCTTGATTACAATCCCCTTTCCAGATTGAATCTTTGCTTGAACTGGAGCTTCATTGTCATCAACAACAACAAGCTTCTTCCCTTTGAGATCTTTCTTTTTCAGCTCTTCATCATTTATCTTCTGCCTTTCAAAATAGTGATAAGGCTTGGGGAAATACTTGCTAGGCTCCTGTGTATTAGGAGGTAGCTTTCCCAGTTTAGCCTTCCTTCTATATTGTACAATGGCCTCTTGCCTATTCTCATGTTTTCTCCACTCCAGGTCAGAATACCACTTGCCTCTATCCAGGACATTGTCCTTAGCAGCTTTCCAAGCAGTCAAGATGATATTCCTGGATGTATGGCTCCATTATTCAAAATCAGGCCTTAATTCAGCTTGCTCTCTGAATCTTTTCTTAGATAATTGAGCCTCTTGTTCTTTTAACAAAGCCTCTTGTTCTTTTAGTATTGCCTCTGGCACAGGCTGGACAACTTTCTCAAGAATGATATTCTGATTACCCTCAGAAGGACTATACATAGATTGTATTTCTTGATGTATCATGTCAAAGTATGCAGGAGGGTATATCACTTGAGCCACTTCAGCTTGCTCTCCTCCAAGGTATGCAGGATTGATTCCAGACTCTGCAACATTGTCATCATCACATAAGGGTGGATATCCAAGGGTGGCTCTGATGGACTTTGAAATCCATTTGGCATGATCAGAGCATGCCTTGACTAATACCCTCTCCCCCTTTATGACTTCTCTCTCTATGTGATCCCTCAGATCATCTTTCTGAAACCTGATCTGGGTATTCAGATAGTTAACTCCATCTTTATAAAAAGGTTTCAACCTTTGTAGCTTGTCAGTGATTAGCTTCTGTGAATCCTGGATGGCAGAGTGAACCACAAGTAGGCTCTCTTGGAGTTGCTTATCAAACTCAGCTTTGGCAGCAGCACTGTGTGCAGTCTGGGCAATTGCTATATTCTTCATTTCAGTGACTATGGCATTATGAGAAGCAGTCAGATTATCATTCATTCTCAGCTGATTCTCCAGGACATAGCCTTGTTTGAGTGCCAGATCATCAAGTTGTTTCTTGAGATTCTCTTGATGTGTAGCCAGATAGACCACTGTATTTCCTCCCATATGGAAGCAGTCAGTCATTTCCTTTTTATTTTGATTGACTTCAAATCTGATAGACTTGATGTCTTGTGCCAGATCAAATTGCAAGGATTTATGCCCTTCATCCATATATTTTTCCAAAGCTTTTCTTTGCTCATCCAGCTTAATCTACAAAGCCATCATCAGTGAACTATAGTCTGTAGATGGGGCAGGCTGTGGAGCAATGTTCTGTAGGGCTTTCTTATAGTTCTGGCTCCTTCTTTTGAAGACCTAGAACTTCCTTTTCTTGGCTCTAGTAGCCTCTTCATCTTCTGAAGCAGAAGTGCTGACTATGTCCACTCTATCCTTAGGACTAGGAGGTAACTCCTTCTCAGTCCTTTGTGGTTCCTCAGTATCCTTTGGCTTCTCTGTCTCTTGTGTAGTAGTTTTCTCTACATTTTCCATATGCTCCCCCTCAATATTTACTTTCTCCTCCCTCAACAGCAGCTATTTCTTTCTCAAGGTCTGTCTGTACAAGATCTGGGAATAGCTCTTCTAAGGTAAATTCCTGTTGAGAATGGGCTGGAGAATCTCTGATCTCATCAACCACTTTATCAGCAACAGATGTGTCCTCTATGACAACATCTTGTGGTTGAGGTTGTATCTGTGTTTACTGATGAACATCAGGTAATGAATCAGTCAAAACTTCATCCTCAATAGGGAAATCTAATTGATTAATTTCAGTGATTACCTCCAGAATGGTTTGGGTAGCCCTTTCACTCTCTAGAGGAGTTGGCTCTTCCACAAGTAGAGGCTCCCCCTGGAGTGGATCCAGGTGACTTGGGCTTGCTGAGGGTAGCTCCCCCTGCCTCTGTGCATCCTCTTGTCTTGCTGGAGACTGTCCAGCATTTCCTGTCTCTTCATCATCAGGAGTAAAGACCACTTGCTCTTCAGAGCTGCTGGAGGATTCTTGAGCCACAATGGTTGTCTTCTTCTTTTTCTTCTGAGGTGTGACCTTTTCTGGAGTAGGCATTTATTTTGTCAATACTCTATCCCACCTAGAGAAAATTCTCAAATCCATTCTCCTCATATGGTTTATCTTTGAACCAGCAGCTTGATTCATCACCTCAGGTATACTACCAGCTAGGTATAGACTCACAATTCTACCCAGATTGGGCTTCTTCAAGCTCTCTTTTATCTTATCAAACAGAACTACTGACCAGTCAGTCTTAAGTTTGAAGATAATCCTTGTCATCAAACTGAACATATGGGCTGAAATTCTGTCATGTCCTCCAGGCTTGCTTAGAATTACCTTGCCAACTATTTCAGACAAGAATTTTCCTTGGATGTTCATCCCTTTTCTGTTGAAAACAGATCCAATTTTTAGGTTTGAATCCAGTCCACACCATCTCAATGCCTCTCTAGTCTTAGAAGCAGATACATCTTCTTCCTCTGTTGTTTTTGGTAGTTGAAGTACCTTCCTTAGACTTTTCTGTGTGACCTTGACTTTGGTACCATGAACTCTGGACTTAATCTTGAGTCCAGTATCATCAAGTGAAGCCGCACTTAAGAATTCAAGGACCTCTTTCTTCTAGATCTTGATTGGTTCTGATACAAGATATTCCAATCCAGTCTCGGCAATTAGGGTTACCACACCTTTGATTTCGGGTTCTGCGTCATCAAAGGCGTGTCGCACGAGCTCATATCCTTCATTAATATTCTCTTCTAGCTTGGGCACCATTAGGGTTTGAAGAAAATTTGAACTTAGAGAAGAGATATATCGACACACAAGTTTGGTCTCGAAACGTTGGTGAGCGTGTCGACAAACAATGGCGAAAACCTATTTATACCTTTCTAGAATCGAAGGTGAAAATGCGCGTCAAAATACTCAAATTGTGTCGACACTGTTGAAAAGTGTCGACATTTACTGCTAATGTCTCGACAACTATGTGTTGACACAAGTATAGTCGACAGAATATATGTGTCGACACTTATATATGTGTCGACACCACTCAGCTCGACACTTAGTCGAGACTCTACTAGACTAATTCTGTGTAAATCCTAAGTGTCGACACCACCCTGGATGTATCGACACCTATACTGCATGTGTCGACACTAATTCTCTGAAGTGTCGACACAGACTTCCTAGATGTGTCGACACCATTTCTCTGAAATGTCGACACCACTTCTATGTGTCGACACAGACAACTCTGTGTGTCGACACCATTTTACTTAGCCAATTTTGTAAACTATTCTAAGTTTATCATCCCTAATTCAATTTTAAATTTATTGAATTTGGTTTCATCTAAGGGCTTAGTATACATATCAGCTAGCTGATTATCTGTATTAACATACTCTAGTGAAATATCTCCTTTTTCCACATGTTCTCTTAGAAAATGGTATTTTATTTCTACGTGCTTAGTCCTACTATGGGAGATAGGATTATTTGCAATAGAAATAGCACTTGTAGAATCATAAAATAAAGGTGTTCTACTTACTTGAATACCATAATCTTCTAGCTGGTGTTGTATCCACAGTAGTTGTGCACAACAGCTTCCTGCAGCAACATACTCTGACTTAGCTGTGGAGATAGCCACACTGGTCTGCTTCTTGCTACTCCAAGACACCAGCCTTCCACCTAGAAATTGACAGGTACCTGTGGTACTCTTTCTATCTTCCTTGCAGCCTGTAAAATCTGCATCTGAATAACCTGTCAGTTCAAAATCTCCATTCCTAGGGTACCAAAGGCCTAGATAAGGAGTGCCCTTAAGATATCTCAAAATTCTTTTGACTGCTGTCAAATGAGATTCTTTAGGGCAAGCTTGGTACCTAGCACAGACACATATAGCATACATGATATCTGGTCTACTTGCAATCAGATATAGTAGGAAGCCAACTATCCCTCTATACAAAGTTTCATCTACAGGTTTCCCTGCATCATCTTTGCATAAAGACATTGTTGACCCCAAAGGATTTTTCATGGTAGTGGATGATTTCATACCATACTTCCTTATCAATTCTAGGGTGAACTTAGACTGGCATATGGATAAACCATCCTCAGTATGTCTAACTTGGAAACCCAAGAAGAACTTAAGTTCCCCCATACTGCTCATTTCAAATTGTCCTTGCATTAGTTTTGCAAACTTTTTGCAAAGACTACTTTCTGTAGACCCAAATATTATGTCATCTACATATATTTGGACTAAGATAATCTTGCCTCTGGATTCCCTAAGGAATAGAGTCTTGTCTATTTTCCCCCTTGTGAATTTATTCTCAATGAGGAAACTAGACAGAGTTTCAAACCAAGCCCTAGGAGCTTGTTTTAACCCATACAAAGCCTTCCTAAGTCTATAAACATAATTAGGTTTAGTAGAATCAACAAAACCTGATGGTTGTTCTACATAGACTTCTTCCTTCAGATTTCCATTCAGAAAAGCTGACTTAACATCCATTTGGTATACCTTGAACCCTTGAAATGTTGCATAGGTAAGGAACATCCTTATTGCCTCCAGTTTTGCTACTGGAGCAAAGGTTTGATCAAAATCAATACCTTCTTCCTGCTTATATCCTTTTGCAACAAGTCTAGCTTTGTTCTTTATAATTACTCCATTTTCATCCAACGTGTTCCTAAAGATCCACTTAGTTTCTATAATGTTGTGGTCTTTTGGTTTAGGAACTAGCTCCCAGACTTTGCATCTTTTGAACTGGTTTAGCTCATCTTGCATAGCCTCAATCCACTGAGGGTCTAGGATGGCTTCTTCAAATTTCTTTGGCTCTACTTGGGATAGAAAGCTGGAGTAGAGAACTGAACTTAGATTCCTGCTCCTTGTTTGTACCCCTTCTCTGAGATCTCCAATAATTTGATTGGCTGGATGATCTTTTAAATGCCTATTTGCTGGAGGCAGCCTGTCTTCTGGTTGTACACCTTCAGCTTCTTCATTCAGCAGCTCCTCTTGGTCTTCTTCAGCAACAGGAGTATCTTGTACTCCCCCTGGATAACAGCCACCATCTTCCACTTGCTGACTTGTAGTAGGACCTTCTGCAATAGTAAGCTTGTCCATCTTCTCAGTTACACTTGTGGAGCTGCAAACACTTCTAGGCAATTCATTGTTAATGAGTCCAGCTTCATCAAAAACTACATGAACTGACTCTTCTACAACTTGAGTAGTCAAGTTGTAGACCCTATAAGCCTTACTGTTGTTGTTGTACCCAACAAAGATTCCCTCTTGGGATTTGGAAGCAAACTTGGTTAAATAAGACTTACCATTGTTAAGTATATAGCATTTACAACCAAAGATCCTGAAATAGGATAGATTTGGTTTTCTGCCCTTCACAATCTCATAGGGGGTCTTTTTGTGGCTCTTGGTGATAGTAGCACTATTGATTACATGACATGCAGTGTTTACTGCCTCAGCCCAGAAATATTCTGGGAGAGAAGTTCACTCAATATGGTTCTACCAGCCTCTATCAAGGTTCTATTTTTCCTTTCAGCAATACCATTTTGCTGAGATGTTCTTGGTGAGGAAAATTCCTGAAATATCCCAAATTCTTCACATAGCATTGTCATACTATCAGACTGGAATTCAATACCATGGTCACTTCGTATTTTGACCACTGTACTGTCTAACTCATTCTGAATTTGTTTGACAAAACTATAAAAGATACTAGGAGTTTCAGATTTTTGCCTTAGGAAGAACACCCAGGAAAACCTTGAATAATCATCTACAACCACAAATGTGTAGACCTTCATACCTAGGCTGTGAACTAACATAGGACCAAAAAGATCCATATGCAAGAGGTATAGGCACCTCACAGTATCTTTGTTCTCAATGCTATTAAAGGTGGATCTGGTCTGCTTGCCCTTTTGACAAGCTGAGCATATCCCAACCTTTATACACTTAACCTGAGGACCATTCCTCACTAACTCTTTGCTAAAGAGTTGACCAATTGTCTTATAGTTAAGTTGAGCCAGCCTCTTGTGCCATTTAACACAATGTGAGACTTTCTCATCAGCTACAAGACAAACAGGAGAAACAATGTTCTCACACATAATGTTTAGAAAATAGACATTTCTCTTCCTATATCCTATCAGAATGATCTTTTGATCACTTGACCTACATATATGACAACCATCCTTGACAAATGAGATATCATATCCTAAATCACTCAGCTGACTTATGCTAATGAGGTTATGTTTCAAACCCTTTACATAAGCCACTTGAGTAATCATAATTAGGTTGCTAGAAATGTTATCAAAGCCTTTGTTGATTCCTTTTTCTGAACCACCAAAGGTAACTTTAGGACCATCCTTGATTGGTGTAAAGTCCTTCAGCAATCCCCTAGTTCCAGTCATGTGCCTGGAACATCCACTGTCCAAGTACCATATTGGGGCATGACCACTTGGACTCACCTGCAAAACAGATTACTTAACCTTAGAACCCAAATAATTCTTGGGTCCTTGGTTCAAGTTAGTCTGACTCTTAACAAAACTACCTGTAGCTTTTCTAGCAGGCAATTTGCTACTCACCTTGGCACTTGAATTATGCCAACAATCTATGGCAAAGTGGCCTACCTTGCCACAACACCAGCACTCAAATATGTTGTACCTTTGTTTAGGTACAACCCTGGCTGTTCTATCTACAGTAGGCTTCTTGTTGAGTACTGGGGCTTTGCCCTTAGACTTGGACTTTACTGTCCAGGCAGGTTTTGTAAACCCCAATCTAATTTTACCCTTATGAGGTACAAACTCATCTATCAAAGGTAGAACAGATTTTGGTTTAGAAAAACTTGCTACAATATCTCTCTCTTTCTGAAGAATAATCTCTAGATTTCTAATTTGATCATTTTTAAATGTAATAGTCCCCATCTGAATAACTGTAATATTCTTCAGTCTGGCTATTTCATTTAATTTCTGATCTAATAACTTGTCAAAATCTGTTGCAGCCACTTTAAGACTAGCAATCTCCTTAGCCTGAGTTTTGGCCAAGAGTTTGATTTTCTTCAAAGCCTGCAACAATACTCTATATTCATCAATTAACTGATGAATGTCTCCTTCAGATTCAGATCCACTCACATCACTTGATGCTGATGTATCTGAATCTGACTCAGTACTAGAAATTGAACTTGAAGAACAATTTTGTACCTGACTTGGTCCAGGCTGATCCTGGATTTTGTCTCCTTCTGATAAGGCCATCAGTCCCTTGCACTGATTGTCCTCATGCTCATAAATTGAGTTCATTAGCTGCATGAACTCATTTTCTTTTTCTTCAGCAAACAAGCCAATATAGGCTTCAGCTTCTGAATCTGTTTCTGAAGATGACATATCAGTCAGACTTTTATCCTTCTTGGCAACAAAGGACCTTTCCTTTTTTCCCTTGAACTGTGTCTTCTTCTTGTCAGTGGAATCTTTCCTCTTTTCTGGACAATCAGCTATTACATGTCCTTGTCTATTGCAACAATAGCATACTATCTTTGAGGATGTAGTTTTACTAGACTTGGACTTTCTCCTGTCATTTCTTGATGACTTCCTATTCTGATAATAGTCATCTTTTGTCTGTGAAGTGGATGACTTGGAGCTCCACTGCTTCTTCTTTAGAAACTTCTGAAAGTGTCTAGTAAAAGCTGCAAAGTCTTCATCACTCTCACAGCTTTCTGAATTCTTACTATCTGACTCATCTGTCTTAGCCTCAGCAACTTTTGAGGTGGAGATGGAGACTTGCTTTTATATTTCCTAGTGGCTTCAGTATTGAAGGCCACAACTCTTTCCTTGTGCTCCACTCTTGTAGTCTTTTCTTCCTCCTTTCTAACCATTAACTGCATCTCATAAGATAACAGTTTTCCAAACAAAGTTGGAGGAGGAATGTCTGCTAATTTGGCCATTTCCCTTATGGCACAAATCTTGGTGTCCCAGTGCTTTGTCAGGGATCTCAAGAACTTATCATTCAATTCATAATTGCTGAACTCTCTTCCATAGGACATCAATTCATTGACTATCCTATAGAATTTCTTGTAGCATTTAGTTATGCTATCAGACCTACCTTGTCTGAAGCTTTCATACTCTTGGTTTAATAAAGACTTCCTGTCTTGTCTTACCTCTTCTGATCCCTCCAAATAGACTATCAGTGTGTCCCAGATTTCTTTTGATGTTTTACAATGTATTAGGTTCTGAAATGTGGCATCATCAATTGCACTTACAATAATATTCTGGGCCCTCTTGTCCATAGTGGCCAGAACAATTTCATCCTTAGTCATTTCTGAATAGTCTTTGGGAGTTCTCTGATTTGCATCCAGAACAGATACTTTCATTGGCACATATGGCCCTTATTTGACTGTAATGTATATTCTTGGGTCAGAGGCTTCCATAAAAAAGTCTAACCCTTTCTTTCCAAATGCCAAAAATCTCCTTTCTGCAGATTGGCAGTTTCATGGATCCTAGCTCTTTGTGATTCTCAGTTGAACACATTTTCTTGATTCTTGATTATACTGATTCTGCCTACAGGATCTTTACTCAGACTGTTATGTACTTTTTGAGCAACCTCCCTCTGATACCACTTGAAAGAACTAGTGCCTAAACACCTAGAGGGGGGGGGGGGTGAATAGGTGCACTTTATCTTTTTAACTTTAAAGGCAGAAACACTGAATTATTAGACCTGTTTCTGCAATTCTCTACAGCAATTCAATACATATAACACAACAATCACAGAATAAATCGCACACAGAGTACACACAGCTTTTATAGTGGTTCCCCAAGGTCTGGGTACATCCACTTTCCCCCTTCGCCTATCTAGTAGTGTACTAGATTCGGCCTAACTTCTCCACTTCTCCTCAGATCCTCAGATCTTACAACTCAGAACCCCAAACAGGTTCCTACAGCTCAGAGTGATCCCACTCCTACAACTCAGGCACAAAGCCCTACCACTCAGTCTTCACCAAGACCTACACTCAGCCTTCAACAAGGCCTACACTCAGCCTTCAAAAGGCCTACACTCAGATAAATGTATCTCCTACACTCAGGCACAAAAGCTCTACCACTCAGCCTTTATAAATATAGGCTTACAACTCAGATCCCTTAGAATCCTACAGAAAATAAAGAGTACAAAGATTAATAACCACAACTCTGATTGAGAAAGATGAGTTGACTGGCTTCTTGATGAGTTCTTGAAAGAACTTTGCAGAGATCAACCTCCTTTGGCTTTCTTCAAAGTTTCTTGAATTAGAACACAGTAGAGTTGTATCTCTATGCAGATGATCTTCAATCAACTGCTGACTTGAGAATCAGATCTCAATCTGAAACTTTCTTATCAGCCTGGTTCAATAGCTGTCTTCTTAGAAGGAGCTCTCTCTCCAGCTTCTTAGATCTTCACTTGAAGGTCTTCTTCTTGTTGTGTTGTTTTTCACTTCATTGATTGATGATTATCCCCTTCTGTTGAAGGAATAAGCCTTTATATAAGCTTTCTTCATGGTGACTGGCTGATCCGGTTTCTAACGATCTTCTGACAGCTCTGACAGTAGCAGTTGACCGGTTGAAATGGCAGCTGTCAAGTCATCCAGTCACTTCTTGAAATCTCTGTCACTGTCTGAAAGTGTCGAGATAGATAGTCTTTATGTGTCGACACAAATAGACCAAGTGTCGACACAAGTAGACTAAGTGTCGACACTAGCCTTCATGGTGTCGACACAACTCCTTGTGTTGTAGAAACTGCTTCTCGACACTACTTCTTCAGAATGTGTCGACACTGATCCTGTGTGTCGACACAAGTCCTTCTCCTTCAATACTTAGTTGATTTCTGCTAAGTGTCGACACAACTCCTTTGTGTCGACACATCTTCTTGTGTTGAAACTTGCTAAGTAACGACACATCTTCTTTGAGTCGACACATGCCTTCTGTGTTGAAACTTTTGCTGAGTGTCGACACATCTCCTTTGTGTCGACACTTGTACTTAAACTTAGTTGAAGTTTGCTGAGTGTCGACACAGCCTCCTAGTGTCGACACTTGTACTTGAACTTTGTTGAAGTTTGCTGAGTGTCGACACAACCTTCTAGTGTCGACACTTTTGATGTCGACAAAGTTCCTCTGGGTGTCGATACTGCTTCTAAGTGTCGACACTGATACTTTAGACAATTCTTCATTGTGTGTCGACACAACCTGTATGTGTCGACACTTTTCTTCTGGTGTCGACTCTGCCTTCCTGGTGTCGACACAATTACTCCAAGTGTCGACACAGCTCCTCTAGGTGTCGACACAAGCCTTCTTAAGTGTCGACACTTTTTTTCTAGGTGTCGACACATGGACTTAGAAACATTTCTGCTTTCCCTGCAATTACTTAACCTGCATAAAGAAACTCAAAGCACATCAAATACATCTTGATGTATATCATTGAGTAGGGTGAGGCTTCTTCAAATCAGGTACATATATTCCAATGTACCCAACACAAAATTTTAGTACGAAGAAATAAAGAGGTACAAGATTATAAAGGCTGGAGAAAATAATGACAGAAAAATAACTTGGGCTCACAAATTTCGGCCTTGAATAAAAGAATTTGATTTATTTTCTCTCCTCCCTTTTCTCCCCCAATGACCGCATATTTGCAGGTGCAAAAATAGATAATCGGCCATGAATAATGCTGTCATTTATTGGAGGAGGGAATGGGGAGCTGGCTGGAGGTTTCTTGGGCGAAACGACAACATTAATGAAGAGGCCGACAGGATGCATGGAAGAGTTTGGGTTGGATTGGTGACGTGGCTGCATGAGGAGAGACTTGGGCGGAGGCTAGGCTGGCGCTGCGTTAGGAGGATTGCTGACGTGGAGACAACAGGCTGGCTGCTTGCAACTGAATGGCGGAGGAGCTGATGAAGCTGGAGCTCGGTTTTGGCCGGAGTTGTATGGGGTGGCAGCCGAGCTTGCTTCATGGTGATGGACGGAGGTGGCGAAACTGTTGACGTGGTGGCCGGCGCTGCATGTTTTTAGTAGGAGGATGCTCGGGATGCTGTATGTGGGAGGCCGAGTGGAGGAGGTTGAGCTGCTGCATGCAAGGAGTGGCCAGCTGAGCTTGGTGCTGCTGCATGGTGGAGCTCGGGTAGAGGTGCTAGATGGAAGAGTTCGGCCTGCAGCGACTGCGGTTGATGACGACGATGGCGGGCGCGATGACGGCGAAGGCGGGCACGACGATGGAGTTGGCGGGCTTGGTCTTAGGTGCGAGAGAAATTTTTCTTCCATGGAGTAGCTGCATGGTTGATGTTTACATATATATATATATATATATATATATATATATATATATATATATATATATATATATATATATATATATATATATCTTTATACTATAAGGAAAGCCTTAATCCCTCATGGTGTAACATTCGGTGGACCAAAATGCCCTCATAAACTCGATTTTGGTGAGTTAATTTTGGGGTATTTCGGTCTTTTGGCTGAATTAGAGCTTAATTAATAGAGAGGTGCACTGTTCACCGGGCTCAAAATCCCGATACCGGTCTTCTTATGCGCAGCTAGGGCAGCTCCCTCGCAAGCCCGTCGCGAAACCCGACTTCTTCTTCTCCGAGCAGGTAGGGCAGCTCCGTCAATCGCAAGCTCCGTCAATCGCAAGCCCGTCGCGATACCCGACTTCGTCTTCTGCGCAGGTATGGCAGGTCCATCAATCGCAAGCCCGTCGCCGTCTATTCACCCACCTCAAAATCACGATACGCAACGTTTTCTTTGTTCTTCTGCGCAGGTAGGGCATCGCAATCCCTCCTCCCGCAACTTTACAGAGCCAAGATCTTTGCACGCCTCGCACCTCCTCTCGCGCTTCTTCCACACGGAGGAAGAGTCGGCAACGACGGGGCGGATCGCAACCCCATTCGCATCTAACCCGCAACCCTATTCGCTCCTCCCAATCTCTTACCCGCAGCGCTGATGGAAGAACGCGATTCGGTTTGATTCTCTGGCTTTTCATTGAGTGTTTGATGCTTTCTTCCACAGATGGTTAGGGCATCACAGAACACAATGCAAGCTCCGATCTCTTGCTTTCTCTTCGCTTTCCCTTTGACTTCGCATGTACAACAGTTTGTTCTCTTTCTTCCTCTTCACTTCTCCTTTCTGCTATCCGGACTTCCAGCATTCTCCGCTTGCATCCAGAAGGTCCGCTTTGCCTCCGACTATTTCAGCCAATAACCAATGGTTCCAACCTTCAAAACTATTTCAATTGCAGGTACCTCTCAGATTTAATTTTTGAATTGTAAATTTACCTTTATTGTTCCTCATATGTATGTGTCTCCTTAATGGTTTCTCTTCATTTTTTCTACAGTATCAAAGCTTTTAAATAGTGAAAGTTAAATGTGAACTGTATATATATCGGATAAATGTTAAGGACCTAAATGTTTGCAATTAGATGTTGGCGGGACATCAGCTAATTGCATACAATTGTCGCCGATGAAAGTAGAAGTAGAATAATTGCATACAGTTTCTTCATCAAAGTTTATATATATAAAGATTTTCTTTTTAAACTGTCTACTGAATCTGATGGAAGTAGAAGTAGAATATTTTATCTTTCTTCATCAAAGTTCAATGTGTTCTGAATCTATTCTTATCCTATAGTTTTTAATGTGCATAAAAATAGTTTCTTTGATATTTGGTCATCAATAATGATGTATTATAGCTTCTTTTATGTTTCCCCTTTTTCAACTTGCACACTTTTTGTTTGATCTAATGCCCAAGAGAATCTTTACAAATTATTTTTGTGTTTTTTTGTTTCCATCAGTGAGTTGAATATTTAGATGTAGAATAATTGTCCTATGCAAAATACCATCATGACTTAAGTTGGCAATTATTCGCCGAATGCTTAACGAAGTTTGCAATTAGCTTATCAATTAGCAAGCTTTTGAAGATGGTTACCGAGCTCCCCAAGTTAGCAAACACCATATATTTGTTGTTCCAGTTCATTCTTTTGTATCATATATTTTGGCTTCCTCTGGTGTTTGGACTATCCCATTGTTTTGTTATCTAACATCTTTTGTCTTCCTGTTTCGCCCTGTTTTGTCTTCCTATTTTGCCAGTGCCAAAAGAAAAACTCCAAATTTATTGCAAACTTTGGAGACCAATGTAAATCTAGGGGATTTCATTACTGCAAAGTATTTTCTTGGGCTTCATTTTTTGATGTCGAATACAGATCTTCTTTGTACTTTCATTAAGTTTGCCAAAATGTTGCTAAAGAAAAAGGGAAACTTCCAATATTTACTTCTCCTTTTTAATTTTCTCGAGCCATATTATTCTTCTCTTGAAGAAGCTCAATCATCAAGGTAATCTCATATTGCTCTCAATTTTTTGAGTTAGTTCTCACATTATTTACAGGAAGCAATGCGCAATGATTTGTGTAATTCAATCATTGAAGGTTTATAGTGTAACACCCCCACCTGTCACATGACATATAACGGTGGGTCCGGCCGGGGACCCACGCCATATAGCACAGACAAGCAAAGGAATTATATGTGGAAATAAAACTCTACACGTATCCTTAACTCATTCCATTCTAGCGCAGCATTTTTATGTTAGCATGAACTCAAATCAGAATGTCCACCAATACATAAACACCACATTTATATATAACAACACTAGGAATGTATACAACCCACACACCCTGTCCTTATGGCCTTACAGGTTTCTCTTTACACATCAACAATTTCGTACATCGGCACGCAGACCGGCCACATATGAAATCCAAACACAACTCTTCGCATGGCCTTCAAGGGCCAATAGCAGCAAGCTAGCCATTCCACTTATTCATTTCAAGCCGCGGCACTTACAATGAGACATCCACCAAAAAGCGGCAAAACAAAGTAACGGTCAGCATTTGTCTGACCCATTATAACGACCCTACCCCTACCCGGGGTAGTGGTTCCTTCCCTGACTGCAGTGCTACCATCTATAAGCAAATATCATCAAGCATCATATGGATCTCATGTTCTTTATCCCGCTAGCAATCACAGTACATCACAAATGCTGGAATCCACCAGACGCTCCGTGCACTCAGGGCACCTTCTTGGCGTACTGGAATCCACCAGTCATACACCGCTGATCAGAGGTTTTCACTTGTTGGTTGACCGGCCCTAGTCCACCAGTCTCGCAAGCTGGCGACATCCCGCCCAAACCACTCAGAGGTACAACCTCACAGCATCCAAAAACAACCAGAGCAGATCGACCCACACCATGTGGTGTGGCAAGCCGGGTTTATCCAAGCTCCCCAAGCATTACCACCCATCGACCCCCCTCCTATTCTGATCGACCCACCCATGTGGTGCAGCAAGCCGGGTTTAATTCGGCTCCCCAGGCATTGCCACCAATCGATCCCTACCTAACTAGATCAACCCACCTTAGTGGTGTAACAGGCCGGGTTTATCTCGAGCTCCCCAGGCGTGCTACCAATTGATCATATCATAACCAGGAGCTTTGCCAAAGCCTCCTCACATTCAGCATCATAACCATACAATAGAAATCCATTTGCATCTCATCAAATCCACGGAGTCTTCTCCGGTTTACCCATGAACATCACCAATCTAGACTACCGGTCCAGATGGGCTTCACACAGCTTGCCTATGCCGTACTCCATATTTCCGGCTCTAAATGCAGACTCAACATAGGAATCACTTCCGCAAATCCACCTCTTGGTGGAGGATTCCAAGCACATGCATAAAGGAAGGACTTCGATGTCCAAGAAGGAGATCGTTACCCTTGAAGATCGCTTCGGCGCCATGAAGTAGACGTATGGAAATCACCGCCTCGGCTCTGCCTTCACGAAACCGCTCTCGGATCTTCGCTCCGCACTCCGCAGCTCCTACAGCAGCTAGTCGTCTCCTCCCTTCCCTCTTGCCTTAAGCCTTTATTCCTCCCTTTCTTGGAATAACATGAAGAAGAAGAAGAAGAAGAAGATGAAAAGAGGGATTAAATCCCATTTTTCTCGGCCTTCACAATACCTGGACAGAGCCCAACCATTGGATCCAGGAATAGGGAAACAAACGGCTCAGATTTGGCCAGAAAAGCTTGAACACGGCCTGACACGCCCTGTGACACGCCCGTGTCACGGGCCGTGTCCCCCTAAGCGGCAGAAAACCGACTCAATCCAGCCAATACACGGCCGTGTGACACGCCCATGTCACGTGCCGTGTCCCCGACACGCCCTCAGACACGCCCATGTCTGAGTCTGTGTGCCTCAACGAAAATAATCCCAAAACAACCCGAGACTTCACACGGCCTGGCACACGCCCGTGTTCCTGGCCATGTGCACCTGGACACACCCGTGTCCCGCAAACACGCCCTAGCTCGAAACATCGAGTTGAGTTCGACGACCACTGACACGCCCTGTGACACGCCCGTGTCACAGGCCGTGTCCTCACTCGACACTCGACACTCGACGATCGTCGAGCAAAAGTCGTTGACATCAAGACCGATCGACGATACGGCCTCGACACGCCCTGCGACACGCCCGTCTCGCAGGCCGTGTCACCCATGCCTGAACCCAAATTTGCTCAAATGACCCAGAATTTTGGGGTGTTACAATCCTCCCCCCTTCAAATAATTTCGTCCTCAAAATTTGAATCCAATCAGCCAATCAGCCACAACATCACAAATCTTACACCCCAAGCCTCCGCACAAACTAACAAACAGACAGCACAACAAACATCCCTAACTTCCACTTGTGCACATTCAGCCACAAAGACCTCAAAACAAAGCAGCATGATTTATTTATCTTCTCACAATCACAAGTGCACCAAGCTTCTATAGAGATGTCCAACCTCTGTTATTCATCACAACTATATATCAACAAAGTGTACATACACAACCACGGACAATTCAGCAAGTTCCGTCATAGCATCGAAGTGATTCACATCACACTTCACTGCCACTCAGCCTCCCGATTTTGAAATTCGCGATTAAGAGACAAATTAAACACCCGAGGCTGAATTTCACCAACTGAGCTTTGCGGCTCTTGCACTTCCATCGCATGTAATCGAGGTTGCGTCCGGGGTGCAGATGATTCGGCCACTGCTTTACCCTTTTCGTCATATGACGCACCTATCTTTTTCTCACTCCCTGGAGGGGCATTCCAACAGAATTTTGCTATGTGTCTTTGCTGCCCACACTTATAGCATATACGCGTATCAACACGTCCTGGCCCATAAGTAACCCCCGAAGAAATAGTCGACGGAGCTGATTCCGCAGGCCTAAATCTTTTCTTCTCTCGTCGTCGAAACTCCGATTGATCCACTTGCGGCACTTTAAACTCTGACTTTTCCGCTGCCAGTCGCTTATTTGCTTGTACTCGCTTCATATCTTTCTCCAATGCACGAGCTGTGTCGACCAACGCTTGGAATCCTTGGTTTACCGAACTCGGAAGTGCCAACCTCAAGTCATCCCGTAATCCTTCATAAAACCGATTTGTCTTTCGTGCTTCCTCCGCAAAGTTCGATCCCGCATATCTCCCCAATCTTGTAAACTCATGCAGGTAGGTATCAATCTCTCGCTCACCCTGCACCAAACGGAGAAACTCATTTTCCATCGCAATCCTCTGCGACACTGGCACATACTTGGCTAAAAATATTTGGGAGAATTCATCTATGGAAACCTCCGTTAAACCTCGACCTGCCAAGTGATGCACTTCAATCTCATCCCACCACAACCTCGCATCTCCTTCCAACAGAAAAGTGGCCAACGTCACTTTCTGCTCCTCGACCGTCCGGATTGCAGTTAGGATTCTTTTTACTCTTGCCAACCAATCTTCCGCCTGTGTTGGGGAAAGCGCTCCACCAAACGTCGGTGGATGAAAGTTCATAAAACGTGTCAATGACTCGTCACTTGCTTGCGCCTCCACCACCACTGCAGCATGCTCTTGCCTTGCATCAGGCCTTGCCTGTCCAGGTGGTTGTGCTTGTAACACTGCAAGCACTGTCTCCGTCACCACCCGTATGGCTTCTGTCGAGGTAGGCATAGGCGCTTCCATGGTTGCTGCACTTTCATCAGACCGCAGGGACTCAGACGGCCCAGCTCCATCCCTCGCCACCTATCAATGTACCGAACACCATTAATACTTCCAATCATAACGGTACTGCTACATTGACGACACACGCACGCACATTATGTGCATGACATACATTCCTAGTGGACATTCATGAGTTCAATGATGTTCTCTCCTCCCAAACAATCTCAACCTCGCTCTGATACCACTTTGTAACGCCCCCACCTGTCACATGACATATAACGGTGGGTCCGGTCGGGGCCCCACGCCATATAGCACAGACAAGCGAAGGAATTACGTGTGGAAATCAAACTCTACACGTATCCTTAACTCATTCCATTCTAGCGCAACATTTTTATGTTAGCATGAACTCAAATCAGAATGTCCACCAATACATAAACACCACATTTATATATAACAACACTAGGAATGTATACAACCCACACACCCTGGCCTTATGGCCTTACAGGTTTCTCTTTACACATCAACAATTTCGTACATCGGCACGTAGGCCGGCCACACATGAAATCCAAACACAACTCTTCGCATGGCCTTCAAGGGCCAATAGCAGCAAGCTAGCTATTCCACTTATTCATTTCAAGCCGTGGCACCTGTAATGAGACATCCACCAAAAAGCGGCAAAACAAAGTAACGGTCAGCATTTGGCTGACCCATTATAACGACCCTACCCCCTACCCGGGGTAGTGGTTCCTTCCCTGACTGCAGTGCTACCATCTATCAGCAAATATCATCAAGTATCATATGGATCTCATGTTCTTTATCCCGCTAGCAAACACAGTACATCACAAACGCTGGAATCCACCAGACGCTCCGTGCACTCAGGGCACCTTCTTGGCGTATCGGAATCCACCAGTCATACACCGCTGATCAGAGGTTTTCACTTGTTGGTTGACCGGCCCTAGTCCACCAGTCTCGCAAGCTGGCGACATCCCGCCCAAACCACTCAGAGGTACAACCACACAGCATCCAAAAACAACCAGAGCAGATCGACCCACACCATGTGGTGTGGCAAGCCAGGTTTATCCAAGCTCCCCAAGCATTACCACCCATCGACCCCCCTCCTATTCCGATCGACCCACCCATGTGGTGCAGCAAGCCGGGTTTAACTCAGCTCCCCAGGCATTGCCACCAATCGATCCCTACCTAACTAGATCAACCCACCTTAGTGGTGTAACAGGCCGGGTTTATCTCGAGCTCCCTAAGCGTGCTACCAATTGATCATATCATAACCAGGAGCTTTGCCAAAGCCTCCTCACATTCAGCATCACAGCTATACAATAGAAATCCATTTGCATCTCATCAAATCTATGGAGTCTTCTCCGGTTTACCCATGAACATCACCAATCCAGACTACCGGTCCAGATGGGCTTCACACAGCATGCCTATGTCGTACTCCATATTTCCGGCTCTAAATGCAGACTCAACATAGGAATCACTTCCGCAAATCCACCTCTTGGTGGAGGATTCCAAGCACATGCATAAAGGAAGGACTTCGATGTCCAAGAAGGAGATCGTTACCCTTGAAGATCACTTCGGTGCCATGAAGTAGCCGGATGGAAATCACCGCCTCGGCTCTGCCTTCACGAAACCGCTCTCGGATCTTCGCTCTGCACTCCGCAGCTCCTACAGCAGCTGGTCGTCTCCTCCCTTCCCTCTCGCCTTAAGCCTTTCTTCCTCCCTTTCTTGGAATAACATGAAGAAGAAGAAGATGATGAAAAGAGGGATTAAATCCCCTTTTTCTTGGCCTTCTCAATACCTGGACAGAGCCCAACCATTGGATCCAGGAAGAGGGAAACAAACGGCTCAGATTTGGCCAGAAAAGCTTGAACACGGCCTGACACGCCCTGTGACACGCCCGTGTCACGGGCCGTGTCCCCCTAAGCGGCAGACAACCGACTCAATCCAGCTAATACACGGTCGTGTGACACGCCCATGTCACATGCCATGTCCCCGACACGCCCTCAGACACGCCCGTGTCTGAGGCCGTGTGCCTCAACGAAAATAATCCCAAAACAATCCGAGACTTCACACGGCCTGACACACGCCCGTGTTCCTGGCCGTGTGCACCTGGACACACCCGTGTCCCGCAAACATGTCGTAGCTCGAAACGTCGAGTTGAGTTCGACGACCACTGACACGCCCTGTGACATGCCCGTGTCACAGGCCGTGTTCTCACTCGACACTCGACACTCGACGATCGTCGAGCAAAAGTCGTCGACATCAAGACCGATCGACGACACGGCCTCGACACGCCCTGCGACACGCCCATGTCGTAGGCCGTGTCACCCATGCCTGAACCCAAATTTGCTCAAATGACCCAGAATTTTGGGGTGTTACATATAGTTTTCTACATATTCTTCTTTTTTTCCTACAACAATTGAACTAGATTTGCAGTGTAAATTCTTTTTGACTGCACTGCAGTTTGTTGCAGTGCAGTTTTAGACTGCATTCAGGTTTAATCAAAGAAGTCACCTTATTGTTTGCAATGAGGATAAATGTGCTGATGTTTGGGAATGATGTCATAGTTTTGGGAGAAACATCCGAATACAACTTGCAATTGCCAAACAGACATCTCTTGCAGCACATGACTATGAGTATCAATAATGCATGCGATTGATGGAGGTAATGGACATAAGATTGCATACCAATATATAATATTATCTTTAGAATTCAATGTGTATCTACCACATGAGTTAAGCCTTTCATTCCACTTCACATGTATGTGAATATTTTTGAGTTCCTGATGTGTCTGTTTTGTGTTGTGATTGGGACAACAATCATAACCTGAATTCCTAATGATTGCTCATTCATAATATTATTTCCCTTATGACAATCCAAATGATATAGACATGATGAACATGAAGTTATTGTATATGCTCATATGTTGGTTCCTATGATGAAACCAAAGATTCATGAGGGGATTCAAAGCAAATTTCAGTTTGTAAACTCTTTTGTTTTAATTTATTTTTAACATTGGGCATATTGATTCAACCTTAAGTTTTGTTTTCGAAGTTTTTTTGAATCATGCTTATTGTTTTCAAACATGTACTAATATTTTGAATCCTGATTCACCCTCATGAATATGTTTTAAATTATTTCACAGAAGTTGTTTCACGATAATATATATTTATATTGGTGTCATCATTTATAATATGGTTCTAAAATTGAAAGGTGGTGTAGAGGTACAAGCTCTATCACCGCCATATCCAAACAATTATATTCTCATTCGAAGATGCAACAGATTGCGACGTAACACAACATACGCTTTTTAGTATTTTGCAACGGGTTGTGACATAGAACAAAATACTACAGAGGGACTTTTATTTAGGTAAGTGTATTGATTAAAATTCTTATTTTTTGTGCAGATTCAGTTGATTTAAACATTTAGGATTCTCTTCGGTCGATTCTATTGCAGTTCTGAAATATTGGAGTTTAAGACCACCTTCCGAGCGTTGCATTTTAAGGTATCATTTATTATACAGATTGACTTATTATTATTTTTTTGTTTTAAGAAGTCATTCGATCGACAAACACCCATTTTTATGGGTTTACCCAATAATGTTGGTGGTCATTCCTTTTAACCGAAATGAAGCAGATTGGAAATAAGATATTTGTGCATCTGTTGATTTTGAGGTAATTTCATACATTTTCTCAAAATATTGTCTCCATCCATGATTGTGGCTTCCCCTGGAGAATGTCGCCACCCTCGCCTAATATTGTCGACTCTGCCTAATATCGCCGCCCCCACCAAATGTTATCGCCCTTGCACTGGGTCCACGCCCATGTCCAATGTTGCCGCCTATGACTAATGTCACCACCCACGACCAATGACGCCCCCATGACCAATGTCGTCATCCATGTGTCTCCCCCTATGACCAATGTCTTGATCCACGATTAATGTAGCCCTGCATGACCAATGTCGCCCCTCACAACTAATGTCTCCACATTCGACCAATGTCGTCCTCAACGACCAATGTCTCCGCCCCCGATCAATACTGTAGCCGCCCTTGACCAATGTCGCCGCCCCCAACAAATGTCGTGAGCCGTGACCAATGTCGCTGCCCCGACCAATGTCGCTGCCCCGACCAATGTCGCAGCCCCATGACAAAGGTCGCCCTGCACAGAGGACCCGCATGACAAAGGTTGCCTCCATGACAAAGGTTGCCTCCATGACAAAGGTCATCCCCATGATAAATGTCGCCCCCAGGACGAATGTCGCCCCCACGACGAATGTCGCCCCCAGGACGAATGTCGCCCCCACGACGAATGTCGCCCCCACGACGAATGTCGCCCCCACGACGAATTTCGCCCCCACGACGAATGTCGCCCCCACGACGAATGTCGCCCCCACGACGAATGTCGCCCCCATGACGCATGTCGCCCCCATGACGCATGTCACCCCCGCGATAAATGCCGTCTCACGACGAATGTCGCCCCCATGATGAATGTCTCCCCTATAACAAATGTCGCCCATATAACGAATTGGTCGTGGGGGCGTCATTGGTCGTGGGTGGTGACATTCGGTGAACCAAAATGCCCTCATAAACTCGATTTTGGTGAGTTAATTTTGGGGTATTTCGGTCTTTTGGCTGAATTAGAGCTTAATTAATAGAGAGGTGCACTGTTCACCGGGCTCAAAATCCCGATACCGGTCTTCTTATGCGCAGCTAGGGCAGCTCCCTCGCAAGACCGTCACGAAACCCGACTTCTTCTTCTGCGAGCAGGTAGGGCAGCTCCGTCAATCGCAAGCTCCGTCAATCGCAAGCCCGTCGCGATACCCGACTTCGTCTTCTACGTAGGTATGGCAGGTCCATCAATCGCAAGCCCGTCACCGTCTATTCACCCACCTCAAAATCACGATACGCAACTTTTTCTTTTTTCTTCTGCGTAGGTAGGGCATCGCAATCCCTCCTCCCGCAACTTTACAGAGCCAAGATCTTTGCACGCCTCGCACCTCCTCTCGCGCTTCTTCCACACAGAGGAAGAGTCAGCAACGACGGGGCGGATCGCAACCCCATTCGCATCTAACCCACAACCCTATTCGCTCCTCCCAATCTCTTACCCGCAGCGCTGATGGAAGAACGCGATTCGGTTTGATTCTCTGGCTTTTCATTGATTGTTTGATGCTTTCTTCCACATATGGTTAGGGCATCACAGAACACACTGCAAGCTCCGATCTCTTGCTTTCTCTTCGCTTTCCGTTTGACTTCGCACGTACACCAGTTTGTTCTCTTTCTTCGTCTTCACTTCTCCTTTCTGCTATCCGGACTTCCAGCATTCTCCGCTTGCATCCAGAAGGTCTGCTTTGCCTCCGACTATTTCAGCCAATAACCAATGGTTCCAACCTTCAAAACTATTTCAATTGCAGGTACCTCTCAGGTTTAATTTTTGAATTGTAAATTTACCTTTATTGTTCCTCATATGTATGTGTCTCCTTAATGGTTTCTCTTCATTTTTTCTACAGTATCAAAGCATTTAAATAGTGAAAGTTAAATGTGAACTGTATATATATCAGATAAATGTTAAGGACCTAAATGTTTGCAATTAGATGTTGGTGGGACATCAGCTAATTGCATACAATTGTCGCCGATGAAAGTAGAAGTAGAATAATTGCATACAGTTTCTTCATCAAAGTTTATATATATAAAGATTTTCTTTTTAAACTGTCTACTGAATCCGTTGGAAATAGAAGTAGAATATTTTATCTTTCTTCATCAAAGTTCAATGTGTTCTGAATCTATTCTTATCCTATAGTTTTTAATGTGCATAAAAATAGTTTCTTTGATATTTGGTCATCAATAATGATGTATTATAGCTTCTTTTATGTTTCCTCTTTTTCAACATGCACACTTTTTGTTTGATCTAATGCCCAAGAGAATCTTTACAAATTTTTTGTGTTTTTTTGTTTCCATCAGTGAGTTGAATATTTAGATGTAGAATAATTGTCCTATCAAAATACCATCATGACTTAAGTTGGCAATTATTCGCCGAATGCTTAACGAAGTTTGCAATTAGCTGATCAATTAGCAAGCTTTTAAAGATGGTTACCGAGCTCCCCAAGTTAGCAAACACCATATATTTGTTGTTCCAGTTCATTCTTTTGTATCATATATTTTGGCTTCCTCTGGTGTTTGGACTATCCTATTGTTTTGTTATCTAACATCTTTTGTCTTCCTGTTTCGCCCTGTTTTGTCTTCCTATTTTGCTAGTGCCAAAAGAAAAACTCCAAATTTATTGCAAACTTTGGAGACCAATGTAAATCTAGGGGACTTCATCACTGCAAAGTATTTTCTTGGGCTTCATTTTTTGATGTCGAATACAGATCTTCTTTGTACTTTCATTAAGTTTGCCAAAATGTTGCTAAAGAAAAAGGGAAACTTCCAATATTTACTTATCCTTTTTAATTTTCTCGAGCCATATTATTCTTCTCTTGAAGAAGCTCAATCATCAAGGTAATCTCATATTGCTCTCAATTTTTTGAGTTAGTTCTCACATTATTTACAGGAAGCAATGCGCAATGATTTGTGTAATTCAATCATTGAAGGTTTATAGTTTTCTACATATTCTTCTTTTTTTCCTACAACAATTGAACTAGATTTGCAGTGTAAATTCTTTTTGACTGCACTGCAGTTTGTTGCAGTGCAGTTTTAGACTGCATTCAGGTTTAATCAAAGAAGTCACCTTATTGTTTGCAATGAGGCTAAATGTGCTGATGTTTGGGAATGATGTCATAGTTTTGGGAGAAACATCCGAATACAACTTGCAATTGCCAAACAGACATCTCTTGCAGCACATGACTATGAGTATCAATAATGCATGCGATTGATGGAGGTAATGGACATAAGATTGCATACCAATATATAATATTATCTTTAGAATTCAATGTGTATCTACCACATGAGTTAAGCTATTCATTCCACTTCACATGTATGTGAATATTTTTGAGTTCCTGATGTGTCTGTTTTGTGTTGTGATTGGGATAACAATCATAAACTGAATTCCTAATGATTGCTCATTCATAATATTATTTCCCTTATGACAATCCAAATGATATAGGCATGATGAACATGAAGTTATTGTATATGCTCAGATGTTGGTTCCTATGATGAAACCAAAGATTCATGAGGGGATTCAAAGCAAATTTCAGTTTGTAAACTCTTTTGTTTTAATTTATTTTTAACATTGGGCATATTGATTCAACCTTAAGTTTTGTTTTCGAAGTTTTTTTGAATCATGCTTATTGTTTTCAAACATGTACTAGAATTTTGAATCCTGATTCACCCTCATGAATATGTTTTAAATTATTTCACAAAAGTTGTTTCACGATAATATATATTTATATTGGTGTCATCATTTATAAAATGGTTCTAAAATTGAAAGGTGGAGTAGAGGTACAAGCTCTATCACCGCCATATCCAAACAATTATATTCTCATTCGAAGATGCAACAGATTGCGACGTAACACAACATACGCTTTTTAGTATTTTGCAACGGGTTGTGACATAGAACAAAATACTACAGAGGGACTTTTATTTAGGTAAGTGTATTGATTAAAATTCTTATTTTTTTGTGCAGATTCAGTTGATTTAAACATTTAGTATTCTCTTCGGTCGATTCTGTTGCAGTTCTGAAATATTGGAATTTAAGACCAACTTCCGAGCATTGCATTTTAAGGTATCATTTATTATACAGATTGACTTATTATTATTATTTTGTTTTAAGAAGTCATTCGATCGACAAACACCCATTTTTATGGGTTTACCCAATAATGTTGGTGGTCATTCCTTTTAACCGAAAGGAAGCTGATTGGAAATAAGATATTTGTGCATTTGTTGATTTTGAGGTAATTTCATACATTTTCTCAGAATATTGTCTCCATCCATGATTGTGGCTTCCCCTGGAGAATGTCGCCGCCCTCGCCTAATATTGTCGACTCTGCCTAATATCGCCGCCCCCACCAAATGTTGTCGCCCTTGCACTGGGTCCACGCCCAGGTCCAATGTCGCCGCCTATGACTAATGTCACCACCCACGACCAATGATTCCCCCACGACCAATGTCGTCATCTATGTGTCTCCCCCTATGACCAATGTCTTGATCCACGATTAATGTAGCCCTGCATGACCAATGTCGCCCCTCACAACTAATGTCTCCACATTCGACCAATGTCGTCCTCAACGACCAATGTCTCCGCCCCCGATCAATATTGTAGCCACCCTTGACCAATGTCGCCGCCCCCAACCAATGTCGTGAGCCGTGACCAATGTCGCTGCCCCGAGCAATGTCGCTGCCCCGACCAATGTCGCTGCCCCATGACAAAGGTCGCCCTGCACAGAGGACCCGCATGACAAAGGTTACCTCCATGATAAAGGTTGCCTCCATGACAAAGGTCATCCCCATGACAAATGTCGCCCCCAGGACGAATGTCGCCCCCACGACGAATGTCGCCCCCACGACGAATGTTGCCCCCACGACGAATGTCTCCCCCACGACGCATGTCGCCCCCACGACGCATGTCACCCCCGCGATAAATGTCGTCTCACGACGAATGTCGCCCCCACGATGAATGTCGCCCCTATAACGAATGTCGCCCCCACGACATATGTCGCGCCCATGACATATATTGCCCGCACGGGGTCTCCCGTGCACGACTGCTTGTATGTATATATATATATATATATATATATATATATATATATATATATATATATATATATATATATATATATATATATATATATATATATATATATACTAGCATCTTCGAACGGGCTTCGCCCGTTCTCCATGCGTCGCTGCGGGCTTCGCCCGCTTGACCCCCCGGCGGGCTTCGCCCGCCCCTCGACGGGCAAAGCCCGTCCCCTCCGGTGGGCGCCGGGCAGGCCGCCGGCAGCTCCGCCGCCGGCGCAAGAGGGGTTAGGCTGGAGGGCAGGCGGAACGGGGGGGGGGGGGGGGGGCATCGGGATTTTTTCCTGGATGAACAGTAACCCTGGGTGAGATTTTTTTAATTGCAGGCCAATATGCATGAATCCAATGGCTAGAATCTATTTCCTGGAGATCGGACGGTCCAGATTCTTTTCATGATGTGCTTTGAGATATCACTATTATATTATATAATAAAGATATAGTCTGATTTAATGGGCTTCGCCCGCAACCAAGCTATTTAAAAATACATGCAAATTTAAATGATTTACTCTATAATAACTAAGGTATTATTCGATTTAGTTCAACCTGGCTTATATTAAGTTTTTTTTTCCCAACTTATATTAAGTTGAATTGCATAATTTTATATTTTCTATAGGATTCTTGTGAGTATTTTTCAAAAGAGCACTCATTCCAGAATCATTCCTGCCTAGAGCATGCATAAATGTGAAGATTCTAATAGAATTATTGCTTAAGTTTTTATATTTAAGTGAAATTTAGTCTATAATAACTAAGGTATTATCTGATTTAGTTCAACCTGGCTTATATTAAGTTTTTTTCCCAACTTATATTAAGTTGAATTGCTGAATTTTATATTTTCTATAGGATTCTTGTGAGTATTTTTCAAAAGAGCACTCATTCCAGAATCATTCCTGCCTAGAGCATGCATAAATGATTCCTGCCTAGAGCATGCATAAATCATTCCTTCCTAGAGCATGCATAAATGTGAAAATTCTAATAGAATTATTGCTAAAATTTTTATATTTAAGTGAAATTTAGGCAACAAAAAAAACAATATAACATAAAGTAGGAGATTTACGATTCATAGAAATTTACAACGCATGCTGTTTGAAGAAATAGAGTTAATTAGACACATACAGAAAATAGAGAACAATCTGTTGGATAAAATGAACAGAAAATTAGATGAGGAATTATTAGACATGAAAATAATTTGCAACAATATTGAAGTTGATCTTGACATAAACACTTGCATAAACAATTTGCAGCAATTATATGACATCAACAATCCTGAAATAAACATGAGGAATATAATTATATGGCATCATCAATCCTGAAATAAACATGAGGAATATAATTATATGGCATCAACAATCCTGAAATAAACATGAGGAATATAAACATGGAGCCGCATATGAGAATAATTGTTGGGGAACATAGCAAGTGAATAGATAACATAAATAGCAATGCAAAGAACTCATATCCTTTTTTAAAACCAAAAAAACACTCTTTACAAAAACTGAATGGAGTTTACGCTTTAGGAGTTTTCAACCTGAAGCAAAAGCAAAAGAACAATGAATCAGTGGATGACAATAATTGTTGGTGAAGTGACATGTTCGTATTCTTTGTTATAAACACACAGCAACAACTAAATAGTGGAAGCTTGCAGTGTTTAAATAAAGAACATAAAGCTTGCAATCGATCAAGAATTGAAATCAAAAACATAAAGAGATGAACTCACGGTGATAGAGTGCTTAAATCAAGAACATAAAGCTTGCAATCAAGAATTGAAATCAAGAACATAAAGGGATGAAGTCACAGTGAGATAAGTGAAATGAAGCTTGGGAAAAGAGGGGAAGCTTCCGATCTGATGGAGCTTGCGGCTTCAGATCTGATACGTGAAAGAAAAGAGATGCGGCTTCAAATCTGATAAGTGAAGGACGATGCAGCTTCAGAGAAGAGATGACTGCAGGTTATAAGTGAAATCAAAAGAAATGTACCTCACCAAATAGAGCTTACAGCTTGGACTGCTTGAAAACAGGGGCACGCTTCGATTGCCCCAGATGCGTCTTCTTTGTCGACAGCGGAATCTATCGGCGTAGGGGAACTTCCTGGCCGGGGAGGGGGAGTAGCAGCCGGTGCATTTTGATGCAGAGAGGGCAGAGGGGGCAGAGAGGAGGAAGAACTTGCTTGTCGGGGAGGGGGAGAAGCACTGCTCTGTCGAGAGAGATGCAGAGAGGGCCGCCGGACGATGGAGGAGGTACGTTTTGATCGGGTAAGGTTTTAAGAACGAAGAGCTGGAGGGAGGAGTGTAGGCAGTGCATGGCAGTCGAGGAACTGTGGAGGAGACGTGGGAGGTGACTGGTCAGGGCTGGTTTTGGGGACACGGGTGATAAAGCTGGCGGAGGAGACAACCCGGTATTCTTTCGGCGTGGGCCAGCAGAAGAATCAGGTTAAAATATTTTTTGTCCTATCAATCAGACGGTGGGAATTTATTATAGCATTTTGATCAAACGGTGGAGATCAAAAGTTTGGTGTGCTTTGAAATACCTATATCGTTTTATATAATAAAGATATATATATATATATATATATATATATATATATATATATATATATATATATATATATATATATATATATATATATATAAGACGACCGAACTAGCTGCTGACGTCGAGGAGGTTAACTGAACACAGAGGTGGCGTTGAGAAAGTTAGCCGAGCACGGCGATGGAGTTGAGGAAGCTAGCCGAGCACGGTGATGGCCTCGAGCTCTTGGATACGGTAGCGGGACATTGCACGTAAATTTTCATAAGATCAGCCGTAATCCTACAAAATAAAAAAAATATAATATTTAGGATGTGAAATATTGTTTTTACGCAATATTGTAACAAAACAACGAACAAATATGATAATTTATTTAAATATCAAATAACAAATTAAACTAAATTGATGGCTAAATTATTAGTCATCAAACACCTTCATACTTAAGCTTTTGCTATTCCAGAGCAAAAGAATGAGAGTATTCATAACACATTAATAAAAATTTTTAATTAAACTAAAACTTATTCAATCAAAATAAAGTTAAAAATTAAATTTATGGATTTTCAAATTAAGTCCTAATTTATGAGTCTCAATTGAAAAAGAGTAAGAGATTTAGCCAAGATTTCTCAAGTAAAATAACTAGCTAACAAGATCGGGTAATTTTGCAAACATAATTAGATTAGAATTAAATCAACTCTACTTAAAAGAGGCTTAAAAGAAAAATCCAAACTACTATTTATGTTCTCACAAAATTCTAATTTAAATTTAAGGCAAATTCATTGGATGGCGGGTTTGGGAAAGCAAAAGATATGAAGAGGACTTTGATTGGAGGTGATGAATTTTATCCTCTCATCCCATTATTTTTTTATATAGTATATGCAATACCAGAGAATGATAGACTATTATCCTATCATTTTCCACGACATATAAACATTTTTTCTCTCTTCATATAAATTTTTTTTTAGGTTGCATATGTTTACCAGAGAATAAAGAACTAACATCTCTTTATTTCCATGACATATGATTTAACAATAAAAAGAAAAATGCATATTTTTACCAAGGGATAATGAATTTTATCATCTTATCCTCATGACATATGATCTAACAAGAAAAAGAAAGAAAAAAAAGAAAAGGATAAAAAATTTTTAGATTTAAGTTAAAACTTAGAGAGCAACTATAGTAAGTTGAGATATCCTAAGCATCTAGAACATAGAGTGAGAATAATTAAAATCTAAATTTGTTTAAACAAAGAACTACAAAATTGAAACTAATTAAAATTAAAGAGAAAAAAATACTAAAACAATTACTCCAATTAAATTAAAATCATAAAATATTCCTTAAAGTTTTTTTTTTTATCTTTTTTTTTCTTTTTCTCTTCTAGTTAAATCACATAAAGATTAAATCTAACAAACCATGATAAACTAGAAGATTAGCAAATTAAAAATAGTAAAAATATTTATGAATAAAATCAAACTAGATTTTTGGAAATGACAAAAAGCTAAGCATCAGTTTATTAAACAAAATATTTTTTTAAATTTTTTTTAAAAAAAAATCTTTGACATTAAATGACTCACCTCCATACTTAAAATCAAACATTGTCCTCAATGTTTAAAACTAAGTATGTAAGAGAAAAAGAAATATGATAAAACAAATGATATAAATTCTTTTTGAATTTATTTAAAAATATCATAAAGAAAGAGATAAGCAAGAGGTGCCTCCCAAGAGCGCTTTGTTTTTACCGTCTTTGAGCTAGACGGTTAAGGGTTAGCTAAATGGATATTTAAATTTAAAGTATACGGACAACTCCCTTAATTCTCGCTGCGGAGTACATGATGATATCCGTTGTCCGGTGGCTCCTCTGTAATATTCTTGATTCTTTCTTTGTCTTTTGTTAGCTTGAAATTGTAATTCCAAATTACCTATACATACCTGAGATAATTTAGAAATTTGGAGATGAGCGGAAAATGGATCATCGAAGTTGTTTAATTGCAACAACTCATCTACTGCATGAGAATCGTTAGAATAAGAAGGATCAAAAATAAACGTATCTAAAACAATTTCATAAGTAGGAGTCTCTTGTGAAAGAAAGAGATTAAGTTTTGGTTGTTTATCTTCTAAAATTAAGTTGCTACCCGGAAAATCAAACGGAACACTAATGGGAATAAATTCATGGGGCAAAATATTTTCATGAATTAAATTTTCAAACATAGTGATTGATGTGTAATGAAATTCATGAATAAATTGAGTGGAATCGGGCGAAAATGGAGTGGAAACATGTTCCTCTTTAATTTCGTCAGGCACCTCCATACTTATTGATTCTTTGTTCGAAAAGACTTCTTGCTCATGTGAATAGTTATCTAAATTTGGAGCAAAGAAATCAGACAAAGTTCTAGTGGTAGAAGTATAAAATTTTTGTGGTGCAAAGGTGGAGGAATGTAAATCTTGAATAAATGAATTTTCTTCATCGCACCGAAGACTGTCCGGGTGATCACGCCACCATGAATAGTTAACATCAATATATGAAGAAAATTCATTAGAGTTATGATTACCATTAGAAAAAAATATTTTCATGGAAAATAGAAAAATTATTTTCAAAAGAATTATTATCTTCGTAAGAATTTTGAAAACTATTTTCAAAATTAAAGTTTTGAAAATTTGGAGAACATGAAACATTTTCATAATTAAAATTTTTCTCAAAGGAAATACAAAAATTATTTTCATAACAATTATAAAAATTGTTTTCATAAGAAAAATTATTTTCATAATTAGTATAAAAATTATTTTCACTTTTAAAATTTTGTGAAATAGGAGTTTGCATATAATAATCATTATGACAAAAATTTTTATTATATAGATTTTGAGAATATTTATTATATTCAAATTCATTGAACATATTATTTTGAATATAATAATGTGAATAAAAACATTTCTCACTATATTGATTTTCACCACAAAAATAACAAATAATATTTTGTTTTCATACAGCTTTCAATATATTTAATTTATTTTGAAGTTCGTCAAGAGTAGCCGCCAACTGGGATAGCATCTTAAAAAAAACAACCGTTACTTAACTGAATAAAATTTGAATGAAAGATGGAGAAGAATTGGGGGTGGTAAGAAAGAGAACGATAAAATTATTAACTATTTCTTTTTCAAATTATCGACCAATGTTCCCCGGCAACGGCGTCAAAAACTTAATCGCGCGAAACTATATCCGCAAACGACAACGGCAAGTGTACCGTATCAGGAGTGGTATAGGTTTATAAAAACCAAGGTCGTATTAGACTCGGGGTGATCGTGTAATCCTACTTTGAAAATCGTTATTATTTTATCAATAGAAATTAGAGTTGAGGTTCCGAAAAGTAAAAACTAGAAAAGCTTAACAGAATTAAATTAATGGATTAAAACTAGTGCCCGATCTTTAAATCACCTCTGAAATTGAAAATAACGAAATAAAAAATAGAAATGCAATTCTCTTGTTTAAGAGGCTTTGACCGTGGAGGTTCCTAAAGCATGAACACCCCTCTTTCGAGGATTAGGTTCAACTAAGATTAGGTGTATCGACCGAACTTTCGTTCTCAAATCGCATCGCTTAAGACTTGCTTTAGGTAACGAACCTCGCTATTGGATTTTATCCCAATTCGGAAGAGTTATGTCGTCCTCTCTCGAAGGTTGCGTTCTACTCTTTTTACCGATGAGTGATCGATTCGCCTTACGAGCCTCTCGGCCAACTAAAGAGCGAAAATTATTTTGAAAACTATATAAAATATATAGCCTCAATGAATTGATCAACGGTAAATCTTAAGCGTTCAACAAATTGAGTAAAGCAAAACTAAAATCATAGCAAAAATTATTTCCTCGGATCATCGCGACCGGACACTATAAAAATTAGTTGCTCATGATGATGAGTGGATTGTTATTATAAAAATACGACATCATGAAAAAAAGAACGAAGGTGATGCGAGTTAAAAATCTGTACGGCTACAAGAGATGAAATTTGAAATAGGAATAATGAAATTTTATTGCTAGTAGACAAAATATGGTACAAGGAGTAAAAGCGCAAAAAAAGAAATAGCAGCACGAGATTTCAAGTTGACCAAATTTTAGTACGAAGAAATAAAGAGGTACAAAATTATAAAGGCTGGAGAAAATAATGACAGAAAAATAACTTGGGCTCACAAATTTCAGCCTTGACTAAAAGAATTTGATTTATTTTCTCTCCTCCATTTTCTCCCCCAATGACCGCATATTTATAGGTGCAAAAATAGATAATCGGCCATGAATAATGCTGTCATTTATTGGAGGAGGGAATGAGGAGCTGGCTGGAGGTTTCTTGGGCAAAACGGCAGCATTAATGAAGAGGCCGGCTGGATGCATGGAAGAGTTTGGGTTGGATTGGTGACGTGGATGCATGAGGAGAGACTTGGGCGGAGGCTGGGCTGGCTCTGCGTTAGGAGGATTGCTGACGTGGAGACAACAGGCTGGCTGCTTGCAACTGAATGGCGGAGGAGCTGATGAAGCTGGAGCTCGGTTTTGGCCGGAGTTGTATGGGGTACCAGCCGAGCTTGCTTCATGGTGATGGACTAAGGTGGCGGAGTTGTTGACGTGGTGGCCGGCGCTGCATGTTAGGAGTAGGAGGATGCTCGGGCTGCTGTATGTGGGAGGCCGAGTGGAGGAGGTGGAGCTGCTGCATGCTAGGAGTGGCCGGCTGAGCTTGGTGCTGCTGCATGGTGGAGCTCAGGTAGAGGTGCTAGATGGAAGAGTTCGGCCTGCAGCGATTGCGGTTGATGACGGCGATGGCGGGCGCGATGACGGCGAAGGAGGGCACGACGATGGCGATGGCGGGCTTGGTCTTATATATATATATATATATATATATATATATATATATATATATATATATATATATATATATATATATATATATATATATATATATAGATACGGCCGAACTAGCTGCTGGCGTCGAGGATGTTAACCGAACACGGAGGTGGCGTTGAGGAAGTTAGCCGAGCATGGCGATGGAGTTGAGGAAGCTAGCCGAGCACGGTGATGACCTCGAGCTCTTGGATACGGTAGCGGGACATTGCACGTAAATTTTCATAAGACCTGTCGTAATCCTACAAAATAAAAAATATAATATTTAGGACGTGAAATATTGTTTTTACGCAATATTGTAACAAAACAACGAACAAATATGATAATTTATTTAAATATCAAATAACAAATTAAACTAAAATGATGACTAAATTATTAGTCATCAACTACATATCCTTGGTAACAAAATGCTGAAGCAGATGCGTCTTGGTCATGTCAATACCTTTTCTATCATCTCTTGTAAGAAGAATGTCATCCACATACACTGCAAGAACAACAAGGCCGGCCAGCTGAGGTTTTCTGAATAAACAAAAAGTGATCTGCAGCGCTCCTAACAAATCCAATAACTGAAATAACTTCGTTCAATTTGTAAAACCATGCCCTCATGTTTTGCTTAAGACCATAGTAGCCTTCTTCAATCTGCACACCTGAGACACCCTCTGAGCAACATACCAAGGAGGTTGTTTCATATAGACTATCTTATTCAAATCACCATAAAGATAAGCATTATTTACATCCAACTGAGATATTTCTCAATCCCTATTTGCTGTCACAGGAAAAAGAACATGTATCGTAGTAATCCGTGAAACATGAGAGAATGTGTCAAATAAATCCACACCATAAGTTTATGTAAACCCTTTGTCAACAAGTCGAGCTTTGTATCGATCAATAGTACCATTAGAGAGAAATTTGAGGATAAAGACCCTGCGACAGCCAACCACATCAGCTCAAGGAGGGGTAGGAATAAGAGACCAAGTACCCCGTTCAGTAAGAGTTTTCATCTCTTCATCCATAGCAGTTTTCTATTAAGATATAACCAGAGCATCACTATAGGAGACGGGAAGAATATTCGCCGATAGAGTAAGAAGAGAGCTCTTAGACAGAGGACACAGTTGCGTATAAGAGACCACATCCCAAAGAGGATGTTGTGTGCATAAACGAACACTTTTCCAAAAAGTAATCAGAAGATCAAGGTTTGTCCTGTCTACGGTATCAGTATCACCTGAAGGAGAGACTACTAGCCCAAGAGCTATTGGAAGCGGCTCAGTAGAAGAATTAGAGTCAGCGGGAGAATAAGAAATAGAAGGAGAAGAATGAAGTGCAGGATCTAGAAAAGGTGCAGTTATAAGAGGAAAAGAAGTAGAATCATTAGAAGAAAGGAGAATAGAGGAAGGAGAAAAGAATGGAGCATCCTCAAAGAATGTGACATATGCAGAGACATACTATCATCGGAGAAAAGAATCATAACACTTATATCTTTTATGTTGGACAATAACCCAGAAAGATACACTTAACAGAATGAGAAGAGAGTTTGTCACGACCAGAAGAAGAAGAGTAGATAATCGTTGTGCATCCAAAGACATGAGGAGGTAAAGGAAATAGAGTCGAATCAGTATACATGATAGAAAATGATGTCTTCTCATTAAGAATCGAAGACGTAACTCGAATAATGAGAAAACAAGAGAGAAGAACAGCATGACCCCAATAAGATTCGGGAACATGTATATAAGTGAGAAGATTACGAGCCACATCCAAAAGATGACGATTCTTACATTCAGCAACGCAGTCCTATTGAGACATGTAAGGACAAGTAGTTTGTTGAACAATGTCATGATGCACACAAGATGTTGTAAATTAATGACTAAGATACTTCTTACCATTATCAGTTCGAAGACTTTTAATATGAGTATCAAACTGTGTACAAATTTCATTATAAAATGCAGTAAAAAATAGAAAAAAAATCAGACCGTTCATCGAGCAAATATAACCACGTACACCGAGAAAAGTCATTAATAAATGTAACAAAATATAAACTACCTCTACCAATAGTCTGAATAGGAGCAGGACCCCATATATATGAATGAAAAAGGTCAAAAGGATGAGAAGAATGTAACACCCCCATCCGTCGCATGGCATATAACAGAAGGTCCAGCTAGAACCCGACGCCATATACCACAGACAGTCGGAAGGGTTACATAAGAATATTCAAACATTCCAATCAAGACTACTCGTCCTACACAGAGCATTCTAGCGGAAGCTTTTAAATAGTTGAAAGAACCGAAATCTTAAATCCATAATCATGAATGTCCACATCCACACAATAGGAATGAAACCCAAATACACTGAAAAGGTACATGGCCTTATGGCCTTCCAATAGTTCACTTAATAAATAGTGTCTTACATACATCGGCTCGTAGGCCGGCCACACATGACAAAATAAAAACAGCTATACTTTACGGCCTTCGAGGGCCAGCACGGCAACATGGGCTCCAGCCCGCTATTTTGCACTCGACTCCGCAGCACCTGCAAGCAACATTCCACCGCACGGTGGCAAACAGGCAACGGTCAGCTAAAGCCGATCAAATTATAACGACCTCGTCCCTTTCTCGGGATGGCGGTGCTCCTTCCCTGCATATCATTAGCCCAGCTAAACAATTATATAAAAACATACTTTGCCACAGGTGTAGGCTCGCACGGCCAAACACCCCTTGCACTCAAGGCACATTAACGGTGAATCCTGACACTTCAGCGTCTTCACCACCACCCCCAGGATGGCAACAACATGATCATTTTAGCCTTCCTGACCCTGTCTAGTCTAAGTCTCCCGACTATGCCAACGGCTAGTCCCCTTTTTGGGTCTCTCGCACCAAACCACATATCCCAGGTCCAATTCCACTTGCCCGTTGCTCAACCGCATAGTTCACATTAAGACGTACGCACGAGTCAAGCTTCTCTCGGATCCTAACATTTTTCCAATTAATCACATAACCGCGTTATGTTAAAGGCCGGTTCCCAGACCGCCAAGTTAGCAGAACAATGATTCCGCTCTGTTTTCCGGGTGCTCCTTGGAGCTAACCTCCAAGGATCCCTACTGCAATCTACCGTGTAGAAACCCGAAAACACCCAAAGCACGGAGTTTTCTCCGGCAAATAATAACAAATGCAACACCACCGATCCAGACCAACATGTCCGGGTAGGCTTCACACACAATGCCTATGCCCGTACTTCGATTCCGAACTCTATATGCAACACAAGGGGGACTATTCACATCAACCCCAAGGAACACCATGCACTCACCGCACACTCACGGGAGCGGGATTCCCTATGCAGAAAGGAAGAGCTTCACAAGCTCTAGTGGAGAATCGTTACCATTGTAGTCCGCTTTGGCGCCCTGGCAAAACTACATGAATGGAAATCTTCGCAACGAATTTTCCTCCACGGATCCGCTCTCAGATCTCAAAACGGTGCTCCGATGCTCCGCCGGCTGCCGAAATCCTCCTTATTCTTCCTCCTCTCTCTAACTCCTTGGAAAGAGAAAGCTTGGAGAGAAATGAAGGATTAACTCCCCTATTCCCGGCCTTAACAGAGCAGGAAACCGGAGCCATTGGATCTTACATAAAGAAAATGAACGGCTCAGATCTGCACAGAATTCCCCAGACTTGGGCCGAAAACGGCCTCGCACACGGCCGTGTCCCAGGCCGTGTGCCTTGATCCAGGCACGATTGTCGAACACAGAAAACCACACGGGCTAAGACACGCCCATGTCTCAATCTGACACGCCTGTGTCGGGTCCTCGACACGCCTGTGACCAGGGGGCGTGTCACTTATAACCGCCACGACAACGGACATGACCCAACTGAAAACGGGTAAGGACACGGGTATGAACACACCCGTATCACTCGACAATCGTCGATCGTCGAACGCAGAGGCACACTCGACAATCGTCGAGTGCCGTTTGTCGATCGTCGAACGCAAAGGGTCACTCGACAATCGTCGAGCGCCATTCGTCGATCCTCGAACGCAGGGGGATACTCCCTCCCGACACGCCCGTGTCATCTGGCGTGTTCCTCCCGAACACTTTTCATCGAACGCATTTCGTCGATCTCGTGACGACTCCGAACTCGAGCAGGACACGCCCTGGGACACGCCCGTATCCCAGGCCGTGTCAAAAGTGGTCACATCCCGTGTTTCCTACCGTGTCCTTCTCGGGACACAGCCGACCAACACACCTAGCATGACACAGCCATGGACACGCCCGTGTCCCTGGCCGTGTACTTGTATGCAGGAGTCAAAAATCCTATTTCGACACGATCAGCTCAAATACAATTTTAGGGGCGTTACAAATCTCCCCCACTTAAGGAATTTCGTCCTGAAATTACGTAAAGGTACACAAAACTACAAGTTACCTGAATGGAACAACTCGGGGTATTCTTCCAACATAGTTTGCTCTCGCTCCCAAGAAAGCTCCTCACGTCCGCAATTATCCCAACGGACCTTGTAACGCCCCGAAACTCAAAAGAGCGACGGGTGACGATCTGTACCAAATTTGGAATTTGGCAGGGGTACACAGCCTGGGACACGGGCATGTCCCAGGGCGTGTCGGGGTAGTTCTAAGAGCTGACTAAATGTTAAGGCAGAAATTCTGGGTTCGACGATCGTCGAGCAGTGGTCGACGATCTGGTGACAATGCTGCGCTCGACGGTTGGGCCAGCTTTCTGCGTTCGATGATTGGGTCAGCATTCTAGGTTCGACGATCGTCGAGCAGCGGTCGACGATCTGGTCAATTCTGTGGTCGACAATTTGGTCGACGTTCTGCAGTCGACGATCGGGCAGTGGGTTCGACGTTTTGGCCAGAGAAGCTCCGTTAGACGATTCTGGCGGCGGTCGACGATTTTTTTGGTTCGACGATCGTCGAGAGGTGGGCTGTTTTATGGCGTGTCTGACTCTGTCGACATGAAATGTCGACACACGGGATTGGCGGGAGTTGACTAATTGTTCCGACTTTGACGCGGACGTGTCCTGCTCCTGTAGGTGTACCATGCGGTGCTTAACCCCATTCATCCAGGTCAGACCTGGATCGTGCCGTGCGTTTCTTTTATGGGATCCGACGGCGGTGGTTATTCCCGAAATGGTTATACCCGAGAGATGGTTTCAAAACCATTATTTTCCTGCTGTGAGTTCTCTGTCTAAATCCTAGAGAGAAGGGAGAGCAAAGGAGGAAGAAGGAGCTTAGATCCAGTCGTTGGAGGAGTTTTAGAGCTCCAAATCGCGCGCCGACTTCGGATCTACGAAGGCAAAGAGATTGCGGTGCTTTTCATAAGCGTACTTTTCCATGGCGCCAAGGAAGAACGCTAGGGTAACGATTCTCTTCTTGAGCATGTGAAACTCTCCTTCTTTTGCGTAGGAAGCCTGCTCTCGCAAGTTCGCGGTGAGTTGGAGGCGTTCCTTCGGGTAGATATGTAAAGTCCCCGTTGTTTAGAGTCTGTATTCGAGAACACACATAGGCATGATGTGTGAAGCCTACCCGGACATGTTGGTCTGGATCCGTGATGTTGCATTGCATAAATACCGGAGAAGACTCCGTGTGATTGTTTATTTTTCGGGTTTTCTACGTGGTAGATTGCAACAGGGAGCCTTGGGGATTAACCCTAAGGAGCACCCGGAAAACTGGGCGGATGCGTGATCTTGCCAACGTGGTGTCCTGGGAGCCAACTTGAACATAACCGGGTTATGTGAAGTGTGATGGAAACGGGACTCGGGAGACGTTTGACCCGCGCATATGGCTTAAAGTGTCGTTGCGATATGAGCACGGGTTAGATGGAACCGTACCCGTTCTATGTCGTTCGGTTAGAGCCGTTGGCATAGATGAGGGTCTTCGGCGGTCTATGGCTTAAATTGACGTGACCCATGCCAAGAAGACAAAATGCTCATATGTTTGGCCGTCGAAGTGGCGGTGGTGAGTTCGGAATGTCTATGGCTTAAATTGACGTGACATTGGCCGGTTCACCGAGAATGTGCCCTGTGTGCACGGGGTGTGTGGCCGTGCGAGCCAACGCCTATAATGCAATGTATATTTATATACTGCTTGGTTTTGCTAATAAGTGCAGGGAAGCAGCATCGCCGCCCCGAATTGGGGGCTGGATCGTTATAATTTGGTCAACATTGCTGACCGTTGCTTTTGTTTGCCACCGTGCGGTGGTTTGTTGCTTGCAGGTGCTGTTGGACCAAGCGGTCAATAGCGGGCTAAAGCCCAAATTACGAAGCCGGCCCTCGAAGGCCTAATTGGAGTGTTTACTTGCTTTTATTCATGTATGACCGGCCTGCGTGCCGTGGTATGGAAAACATGTAATATTGAGTAAACCATTTTGTAAGGCCTTAAGGCCAGTACTTGTGTATATACTACATTCTTATTTAGTGTATTAGTGGACATTCATGCTTGGTGCTGGGTTCGTTTAATTGCAACTTATAAAATTGCTTCCGCTAGAATGCTCTGTGTAGGACGTTATGATTTGTTGAATGGTTTCCATTGAGTAACCACCCGGTCTGTCTGTGGTAAATGGCGTCGGGCCCCGGCTGGACCTACTGCTATATGCTATGCGACGGATAGGGGGTGTTACAATTTGGTATCAGACTACTGGTTTTGGTCGGGCTTAAGATAAATTCGTGGACGAATTCTTTTTAAGCGGTGGTGAGCACATGTGTGTGCGTCATCGTTATAACAGTAAAAGAACCCATGAATATCCACTTAGGAATGACAATACACGTGTTTGGGGAACCTGTGTATTCCTATAATTGCTGTTTGCAATTTTATTTGGTCGCTTAACGATATTTTGTACCACTATAGGTGACCAAAAGTAGTGTTGGGCCGTCGGGACGTCGAGTTTCTGAGGCAGGCAGTGCACCTAATGAAGCCCCTGCAACACCTCTATCGGCTGAGACCATACGATTGGTGGCCGAAGCAATGTTTTCCATGATTAATGCGCAGCCTGCAAGGCAAATGCAGCAGCCCGCTCCTGCGATAGAGTAGGTACCGCTGCAAGCGGCTGAGCAGAGAATGGTGGAACAGGTAGTAGAGGAACCGGTGGTGCCAAGGAGGGCAACTGAGAGACAGCTAAAACATGTCATGAGCTTTAATCCTCCGGTATTCTCGGGGTTGGGAACCCCATCTCAAGCTGAAGACTGGCTCTCCAGGGTGAAGAGAGTCATGACAGCAATAGAGACGGAGGAGTGGCAAATGACAACTATTGCTACGTTCCTTCTAGACGGTGAAGCGAGATTGTGGTGGGAAGGATTGGAGCTGCATCTATTGAGAGGTAGGCAGCTTATAGCCATCTCGATGGAGGAGTTCTCGAGATTGTTCTTGGCAAGATACCTCCCTTCGGCGCAGAGGATAGCATTGGAAAATGAGTTCCTGAAGTTGGTTCAAGGAGACAGTAGCGTGGATGAATATCTCCACGAGTTTACTCGATTGAGTCAATATGCTAGCTCCACCATTGCGGATGAGGAGCGCAAGATGAATCGATTCTACGAAGGGTTGAGAGATGATTTGAGGCTACTACTCTCAGGGCCAATGACGCAGGGTTTCTTGACCTTGGTCAACACGGCCGGGTCCTTGGAGAAGGACATGAAGAATGTTCAGGCAAAGAAAAGTTTGGGTGATAAGAAATCTGAGTTCAAAGTGCCGACTACTTCAAAGTTCGGCTATCGAAGATTCCACAAGAAGGCTAGGACTTTGGGTCTAGCCCCCTCTTCTGGTGCTTCGGCGGCGACTACGGGTCGAACCCCGGGTGCATGTTTTACTTGTGGAAAACCGGGGCACTTTGCCCGTGATTGCTGGAGCGGACGTCCCAAGTCTGAAAGGAAGCCGGGAGCGACTTATGAAGAGAAGGGCAAGGCGGTGGAGTCAACCGCGTCCCATTATGCTCCGGCCCAACCAAGGGTGTATAATCTTGGCCAACAGGAGACCATCAAACAGGCGGATGTGGTGACAGGTACGGTTTAATTTATAGTAAGTTAACCTTTTAAATACTTATTATGTGCTTGTTACCTTACCACTGCTTGTTTAGGATTTGTTTTGATTTGTGAAAATCCGGCGAGAACACTCTTCGATACGAGAGCTTCACAGTCCTTCTTGTCCGAAGGATTTATATCACACATCGGAGTACCTTCTTCGATGGCGAAGGATAAGTTGGATGTGTTGTTGCCCAATGGGTGTTCGATGAGCACGGATAAAATCTGCGGTGTTAAGATTCGCATTGGGAATCAAGAGTTCGATCTGCAAGCGTCGTTACTACCGTTGGTGGAGTTCGATGTTATATTTGGCATGGACAGGCTCTCGGAGTAGCAAGTCTATATTGATTACGGTCGCAAGGAAGTCAAGTTGGGAGCAAGTCATGGGATGACTTTTACGGGCTTGAAGGGGTCGAGCAAGACGTTGATGTCTGCTCTTCAGGTGGTGAAGGAAGTTCGTGCCGGTACAGAACTTTTCTTTACACTAGTGGAGGTTGCAAAGCTAAAGCCTACGTTGGATAGTATATCAGTGGTAGCTGAGTACCCGGATGTGTTCCCCGCAGATCTTCCTAGAGCCCCGCCGCAGCGGGAGATAAATTTTACGATAGAGCTCGTACCAGGTGCAAAGCTTGTGTCATGCTCTCCATATCGGCTAGCGCCTAAGGAAATGGCGGAGCTGAAGGTTCAACTGCAAGAGTTGTTGGAGCAAGGGTATGTGTGCCCAAGTTCTTCGCCTTAGAGTGCGCCGGTCCTCTTTGTTAAGAAGAAGTATGGAAGCTTAAGGCTATGTATTGATTATCGGGAGCTCAACAAGTTGACGAAAAAGAACAAGTACCCGATCCCCCGGATCGATGATCTTTTTGATCAGTTGGTCGGGTCAACGGTGTACTCGAAGTTGGACCTCAAGTACGGGTACTATCAACTGCGAATAAGGGAGAGTGATATCCCGAAGATAGCGTTCAGTACGAGATACGGGCATTACGAGTTTACGGTCCTGCTGTTTGGGCTGACTAATGCACCGTCAGTGTTCATGGATTTGATGAACAGGACCTTCAGGGAGTACTTGGACCATTTTGTGATCGTCTTCATCGACGATATTTTGGTGTACTCGCATAGTGAGGAAGATCACTTCAAGCATCTTCATTTGGTTTTGAAGACGCTAAGGATGAATCAATTGTATGCCAAGTTCTCGAAGTGCGAGTTTTGGTTGTCCTCTGTGGCGTTCCTCGGTCATATAGTCAGTGGGGAAGGTATTGCAGTGGATCCGGCGAAGATTGTTGCGATACGGGAGTGGCCTGAGCTTTCTACGGTAGCGGAAGTCCGGAGCTTTCTGGGGCTTGCCGGCTATTATAGGCAATTCGTAGAGAACTTCTCGCGGATAGCGTTACCTCTCACTACTTTGACGAGGAAGGAGCAGAAGTTCGTTTGGACACCGGAGTGAGCGCGAGCTTTTGAGGAGTTGAAATGTCGGTTGACCACGGTGCCTGTGCTGAGTTCACCGAGTGGGACCGAAGGCTATGAAATTTATAGCAATGCTTCGGGCAGCGGTTTGGGTTGCGTGCTACTGCAATACGGAAGTGTGATAGCTTATGGCTCGAGACAGCTGAAAGTGCACGAGAGGAATTATCTGGTCCATGACTTGGAGCTAGCGGCAGTGATATTTGCCTTGAAGCTGTGGAGGCATTATTTGTACGGTGTGAAGATTGATATCTACACCGATCATAAGAGCCTGAAGTATTTGATTGATCAGAAATATCTGAATATGCGGCAATGTAGATGGATGGAGTTCCTGGGGGACTATACATTCAAGATCCACTACGCGCCTGGTAAAGGTAATGCAGTTGCGAACGCGTTGATTCGCCGGGCCCCAGCTCAAGCCAATTGGCTATCGGTGCATGACGAGCGGTTGGTTCGGGAGTTGAAGGCGTTGGAGATTGTTTGCGTTGATAAGCAATCAAGTGCTGAAGCAGTACTGAATTGGACTGAGTCCAATATGACCTGGCTGATCGGATTCGGCAGGCTTTGGATTTGGATGTCCATATAAAGCAGTTCATGGTAGAGGCTCTGGATGGGTCAAATTCCCAATTCATTGTGGAGGACGGATTACTTTGGAAAGACGGTCGTCTGTGCATCCCAAGTGTGGGCAATTTTCGGGTAGAATTGTTGTAGGAGACATATCATACAAAGTACTCGATTCACCCGGGGAGCACGAAGATGTACCGCGATGTCAAGAAACTGGTTTGGTTGCCGGGTTTGAAGAAGGATGTGGCGCTCTACGTGGCGAAGTGCCAAACTTGCGCCTTGGTGAAGGCGGAATGTCAAAAGCCGGGAGGATTTCTGAAGTCCTTGCTTATTCCGGAGTCGAAAATCGACGACATCTCTATGGACTTTGTGCACAGTTTGCCAAGGTCGAAAAAGGGGAACGACGCCATTTGGGTGGCCGTAGATCGGCTAACGAAGGTGTCGCATTTCATTCCGCATAGGAAGGATGATTCGGTGGAGAAGTTGGCAAAACTATATGTGGATAATATAGTACGGCTTCACAGTGTGCCCCGCAGCATCGTGAGTGACCGAGATGGGCGGTTCACGTCCAATGATTGAAGGCTAGTGCAGCAAATGTTGGGAACAAAGTTAAAATTCAGCACAGCCTTTCATCCGCAAACAGATTGGCAAACCGAGAGGGTCAATAGGACTATGGAAGACATGCTCCGCATGTGTGTCTTGGACTTTGGAAAGCAATGGGAAGACCATCTTTATTTGGTGGAATTTGCGTACAACAATAGCTAACATGCGAGTATTCAAATGGCGCCCTTCGAGGCCCTTTATGGTAGAAAATGTCGCACGTCGTTGTCTTGGTTAGAAACTGGTGAGTCAAAGTTGTACAAGCGCCAAGAGGTGGAAGATGCTACGTCTTTGGTTCGTACCATTCGGGAAAGGTTGCTAATCGCTCAGGACCGTCAGGCGAAGTACTATAATGTCAAACACAGGAACGTGGAGTTCGCTATGGGCGACTGGGTGTACTTAAAAATCAAGCCGTTCAAGGGTGTCTCGCGGGTATGGCGATTGAAAAAGCTAAGCCCGAGGTACCTTGGGCCGTTTGAGGTTCTGGAGCGGGTTGGTGAAGCAGCCTATCGGTTGAAGCTTTTGGTGGAGCTTAGTGGTTTACATGATGTATTATATATATCGGTGCTTCGGAAGGCGGTGCAAGAGCCTTCGCAAGTGATCGCAGTTGGTCAAGTGTCGGTGGATAGTGGGTTGACGACAAAGGTCAAGCCCGTGCGGATTGAAGACTCGGAAGTCAAGCGGCTACGCAATAAAGAGATCAGGATGGTCAAGGTCTGGTGGGACAATTGTGGTCGAGAGGAGCCCTCTTGGGAGCGAGAGCAGACTATGCTTGACGAGTATCTGGAGTTGTTCCGCTCAGGTACAAATTTTGGTTTTGTACTTATCTTTCTTTATGTAATTTCGTGGACGAAATTATTTTAAGAGGGGGAGAGCTGTAACGCCTCGAAACTCAAAAGAGCGACGGGTGACAATCTGTACCAAATTTGAAATTTTGCAGGGGTACACGGCCTGGGACACGGGTGTGTCCCAGGGCGTGTCAGGGTAGTTCTAAGAGCTGACTAAACGTTAAGGCAGAAATTCTTGGTTCGACGATCGTCGAGCAGCGGTCGACGATCTGGTCACAATGCTGGGATCGACGATCGGGCCAGCTTTCTGCGTTCGACGATCGGGTCAGCATTCTGGGTTCGACGATCGTCGAGCAGCGGTCGACGATCTGGTCAATTCTACGGTCGACGATTTGGTCGACGTTCTGCGGTCGACTATTGGGCAGTGGGTTCGACGTTTTGGCCAGAGAAGCCCCGTTCGACGATTCTGGCGGCAGTCGACGATTTTTTTGGTTCGGCGATCGTCAAGCGCGGGGCTGTTTTATGGCATGTCTGACTCTGTAGACACGAAATGTCGACACACGGTATTGGCGGGAGTTGACTAATTGTTCCGAATTTGACGCGGACGTGTCCTGCTCCTGTAGGTGTACAATGCGGTGTTTAGCCTCATTCATCCAGGTCAGACCTGGATCGTTTCGTGCATTTCTTTTGTGGGATCCGACGACGGTGGTTATTCCCGAAAGGGTTATACCCGTGAGATGGTTTCAAAACCATTATTTTCCTGCTGTGAGTTCTCTGTCTAAATCCTAGAGAGAGGGGAGAGCAAAGGAGGAAGACAGAGCTTAGATCCAGTCGTTGGAGAAGTTTTAGAGCTCCAAATCTCGAGCCGACTTCGGATCTACGAAGGCAAAGAGAGTGCGGTGCTTTTCATCCGCGTACTTTTCCATGGCGCTAAGGAAGAACGCTAGGGTAACGATTCTATTCTTGAGCATGTGAAGCTCTCCTTCTTTTGCATAGGAAGCCCGCTCTCGCGAGTTTACGGTGAGTTGGAGGCGCTCCTTTGGGTAGATATGTAAAGTCCCTGTTGTTTAGAGTCCGTATTCGAGAACGGACATAGGCATGATGTGTGAAGCCTACCCGGACATGTTGGTCTGGATCGATGATGTTGCATTGCATAAATGTCGGAGAAGAATCCATGCGATTGTTTGTTTTTCGAGTTTTCTACGTGGTAGATTGCAACAGGGAGCCTTGGGGATTAACCCTAAGGAGCACGCGGAAAACTGGGCGAATGCGTGATCTTGCCAACTTGGTGGCATGGGAGCCAACTTGAACATAACCGGGTTATGTGAAGTGTGATGGAAACGGGACTCGGGAGAAGTTTGACCCGTGCATATGGCTTAAAGTGTCGTTGCGATGTGAGCACGGGTTAGATGGAACCGTACCCGTTTTATGTTGTTCGGTTAGAGCCGTTGGCATAAATGAGGGTCTTCGGCAGTCTATGGCTTAAATTGACTTGACCCATGTCAAGAAGACAAAATGCTCATATATTTGGCCGTCGAACTAGCGGTGGTGAGTCCGGAATGTCTATGGCTTAAATTGACGTGACATTGGCCGGTTCACCGAGAATGTGCCCTGTGTGCACGAGGTGTGTGGCCGTGCGAGCCAACGCCTGTGATGCAATGTATATTTATATACTGCTTGGTTTTGCTAATAAGTGCAGGGAAGGAGCATCGCCGCCCCGAATTGGGGGCGGGATCGTTATAATTTGGTCAGCATTGCTGACCGTTGCTTTTGTTTGCCACCGTGTGGTGGTTTGTTGCTTGCAGGTGCTGCTGGACCAAGCGGTCAATAGCGGGCTAAAGCCCAAATTGCGAAGCCGACCCTCGAAGGCCTGATTGGAGTGTTTACTTGCTTTTATTCATGTATGACCGGCCTGCGTGCCGTGGTATGGAAAACATGTAATATTGAGTAAACCATTTTATAAGGCCTTAAGGCCAGTACTTGTGTATGTACTACATTCCTATTTGGTGTATTAGTGGACATTCATGCTTGGTGCTGAGTTCTTTTAATTGCAACTTATAAAATTGCTTCCACTAGAATGCTCTGTGTAGGACGTTATGATTGGTTGAATGGTTTCCATTGAGTAACCACCAAGTCTGTCTGTGGTATATGGCGTCGGGCCCCGGCCGGACCACTGCTATATACTATGCGACGGATAGGGGGTGTTACAGACCTTAACCATTCAGATGTCTTTGTTGCGGAGACGCTTGACTTCAACGTATTCTATACGTGTAGGCTTGACCTTTGTCGTCAACTCGTAATCAACTGGCACTTGATCAACCGCAACTATTTGCGAAGGCTCTTGCACCGCCTTACGCAACACTGATATATGAAACACATCGTGTAGTCCACTCAACTCCACCGACAGCTTCAATCTATGCGCCGCTTTGCCAACACGCTCCAGGATTTCAAGTGGTCCAAGGTATCTCGGACTTAGCTTCTTCAAGCGTCGAACCCGCGAGACACCCTTGAACGGCTTGATTTTCAAGTACACCCAGTCGCCAACATTGAACTCCACATTCCTATGTTTGGTGTTATAGTACTTTGACTGTCTGTCCTGAGCGATCTTCAACCGTTCTTGAATTGTCCGTATCACTGAAGTGGCATCTTCCACCGCTTGACGTTTGTAAAGCTTCGACTCGCCCGTATCCAACTAAGACAATGACATGCGACACTTTCTCCCGTACAAGGCCTCGAAAGGCGCCATTCCAATACTCGCCTGAAAGTTATTGTTATACGCAAACTCCACCATGTACATGTGATCTTCCCACTCCTTTCCAAAATCTAGGACGCACATGCGAAGCATGTCTTCCATCATCTGGTTGACCCTCTCGGTTTGGCCATCCGTCTGCGGATGAAAGGCTGTGCTGAACTTTAACTTAGTACCCAACAGACTATGCACCAACCTCCAATCATTTGACGTGAAGCACCCATCTCGATCACTAACAATACTGCGGGGCACACCGTGCAATCGTACAATATTCTCCACATAGAGTTTGGCTAACGTTTCCACCGGATCTTCCTTCTTGTTCGGGATAAAGTGCGACACCTTCGACAATCTATCTACGACCACTCAAATGACATCGTTTCCCTTCCGTGACTTCGGCAAACCATGAACAAAATCCATAGATATATCGTCGAATTTCCATTCTGGGATAGGTAGGGACTTCAAGAAACCTCCGCGCTTCTGGCATTCTGCCTTCACCAATGCACAAGTTCTGCACTTGGCCACATAAAGTGCTACATCCTTCTTCAATCCTGAACACCAGAATAATTTCTTCATGTCTCTATACATCTTTGTTCTTCCCGGGTGGATTGAGTACTTGGTATGATGAGCCTCATACATCAACTCCTCCCGAAGATTATCCGCACTAGGAACGCATAGGTGACCGTCCTTCCTTAGCAACCCATCCTCAACAGTAAACTGGGAATTTGACCCATCCAAGGATTCATCCAAGATCTGCTTCATGCTGTTATCCTGAATCAAAGCCCGCTGAACTCTATCAGCTAGGTCACACTACACCTCGGTCCAAAACAGTTTCACCTCAGTACTAGACTGCTTGTCGACGCAAGATATCTCCAGAGCCTCCAACTCTTGTACCAATCTCTCATCATGTACCGATAACCAGTTGGCCTATGTGGGAATCTTACGACTCAACGCATCCGCCACTATATTACCTTTCCCTGGCACATAATGTATCTTGAAGTTGTAGTCCCCTAGGAACTCCATCCACCTCCACTGCCTCATGTTCAGATCCTTTTGATCTAACAGGTACTTCAAGCTCTTATGATCGGTGTGTATATCGACTTTTACACCATACAGATAGTGCCTCCACAGCTTTAAAGCAAATATCAAGGACGCTAACTCCAAGTCATGGACCGGATAATTTCTCTCATGAGCCTTCAATTGTCGTGAACCATAGGCTATCACTCTCCCATGCTGTAGTAGAACACAGCCCAAACTACTGCCCGAAGCATCACTATAGATCTCGAACCCTTCGGTTCCACTTGGCGAACATAAAATAGGCGCTGTGGTCAACCACCTCTTCAACTCCTCAAAAGCCTGTTCACACTCCGAAGACCACACAAACTTATGATCCTTCCTTGTCAATGTCATGAGTGGTAGTGCTATCCGCGAGAGGTTCTCTACGAAGCGCATGTAGTAGCCAGCAAGCCCTAGAAAACTCTGGACCTCTGCTACTGTAGTCAAAGAAGGCCACTCCCGTATCGCCACTATCTTCGCTGGATCCACAGCTATCCCTTCTCCACTAACAACATGACCAAGGAACGCTATCGAGGATAACCAGAATTCACACTTGGAGAACTTAGCATACAACTAGTTTCTCCTCAACGTCTCCAACACCATGTGTAGATGATTGTAGTGATCCTCCTCGTACTGCGAGTACACCAGGATATCATCGATAAATACTATCACGAAACGATCTAGGTACTCTCTGAACGTCCTGTTCATCAGATCCATAAACACGGATGGCGCATTAGTCAAACCAAACAGCATGACCGTGAACTCATAATGTCCAAACCGCGTACTGAATGTTGTCTTTGGGATGTCGCTCTCCCTTATCCTCAACTGGTAGTAACCGGACTTCAGATCGAACTTCGAATATACCGTTGACCCAACCAAATGATCAAATAGATCGCCAATCCTGGGGATCAGATATTTGTTCTTCTCTGTAAGCTTGTTCAATTCCCGATAATCAATGCAGAGTCGCATGCTCCCATCCTTCTTCTTAACGAAAAGAACCGGTGCGCTCCAAGGCGACGAACTTGGACGCACATACCATTCCTCCAACAACTCTTGAAGTTGCACCTTCAACTCCGTCATCTCTTGCGGCGCTATCCGAAATGGAGAGTGTGACACCGATTTGGCACCCGGTAACAGCTCAATGGTAAAATCAATCTCCCGCTGAGGAGAGGCTTTTGGGAGATCATCTAGGAACACATCGGGATACTCAGACACAACTGGGATACTGTAAAGACTTGGCTTAAGCGTCGAAGTCTGCACTAAAGTGACAAATAGCTCTGTCCCAGACCGAACTTCCTTGATCACCTGAAGGGTTGACATCAAAATCTTACCCGACCCCTTCATACCCGCAAAAGTAGTCCCCCGATCAGTGTTCAGATCCAACTTAACTTCCTTATGGTTGCAATCATTACATCCACCCTGCTTCGAGAGCCAATCCATACCGAAGATTACGTAGAACTCCACTAACGGTAGAGCCAACGCTCGCAAACCAAACTCATGGTCTTCAATCTGAATCTTCACTACGCAGACCCTATCCGCGCGCATTGAGAACCCATTGGGCAACAACACATCCAACTTGTCTTTTGCCATCGAGGACGGAAACCAGATGTGCGATATGAATTTTTCGGACAAGAAGGAATGTGATGCTCCCGTATCAAACAGGACTCTCGCCGAAAACTAAAATATCAACACAAAGCCTAGCACCAACGAAAGTAAGCTAACAAATACGAAGGTAACAATTATAAAAGTTAAACCACTGTAATTTAACTCATACCTGTCACCACGTCCGCCTGCTTTATGGCCTCTTGCGGACCAAGGTTGTAAACTCTAGGCTGGGCTGGAGCATGGTGGGACGCGGTTGACTCCACCGCCTTCCCTTTCTCCTCATAAGTCGCTCCAGGCTTCCTCTCGGACCTTGCACGTCCACTCGAACACTCACGAGCAAAATGCTCCGTCTTCCCGCAGTTTTAGCAAGCTCCTGGGACTCGACTTGTAGTTTCCCCCGACGCACCAGATGGAGGGGATGAGTTCGAAGTCCTCTGTTTCTTGTTCCACCTGCGGAAACTTGACTTGGTATTTGGCCCTTGAACTCGGACTTCTTTTCTCCTGGGTCCTTCTTCTCTTGAACTTTCTTAACGACCTTCTCCAACGATCGGGCCGAATTGACCAAGGCTAGGAAGCCTTGCGCCTTAGGCCCATCAAGTAGTAGCTGTAGATCGCCGCATAGACCCTCATAAAATTGGTTGGTCTTCCGTTCTTCTTCCATAAACGTAGCACCAGCATAACGACCCAACCGTGTGAACTCGTGGAGATACTCATCCACGCTTCTGGCTCACTGAGTCAACCCAAGATACTGATTCACCATCTCCAACTTCTGAGCAGAGGGTAGGTATCTGGCCAAGAATAGTCTAGAGAATTCCTCCATCGGCACATCAGCAAGTTGCCTTCCCACTAGAATATGAAACTCCAACTCATCCCACCATAGTCTCACTGCGCCAGTCAAAAGGAAGGTCGCTATGGTGGTGTTCTGCCACTCCTCAGTTAACGTGGCTGTCAAGACCCTCTTTATCGAAGAGAGCCAGTCCTCAGCTTGAGCTGGCGTTCCAACCCCATCGAACCTCGGAGGATTAAAGCCCATTACATGCTTGAGCTGCTTCTCCGTAGCACTCCTTGGTTCTACCAGACCAACTGCCGCCCGTTCTACCACTCTCTGCTCTGCCGCCCTAACCGTTTCTTGCTCAACAACCGGAGGGGCATGGTGCACTTGCCCTGCAGGTTGGGTATTTATCATTGCAAATATTGCCTCAACCACCAATCTGATGGTTTCCGCTGAAGGAGGTGTTGTAGGCACGTCCCTTGGTGCACTACTTTCCACTGATTGCGGACGCTCTGACTGACCAGCACCTCCCCTAGCTGCCTATAGTAGCAAATACACACGATTAGACGACAAACAAATTGCTAAAAGCAATCATTGGAACACTCAGATTCCACAAAATAAGTGTATTTGTTTTCATTCCTAAGTGGACATTCGTGGGTTCTTTTTTATGTTATAACGATGATGCACACATGTGCTCACCACCCCTTAAAAGAATTCGCCCACGAATTCAGTTAAGCCTGACCGTAACCAGAAGTCTGATACCAAATTGTAACACCTCCATCCGTCGCATGACATATAACAAAAGGTCTAGCTGGAACCCGATGCCATATACCACAGATAGTCGGAAGGGTTACATAAGAATATTCAAACATTCCAATCAAGACTACTCGTCCTACATAGAGCATTCTAGCTGAAGCTTTTAAATAGTTGAAAGAACTCAAATCTTAAATCCATAATCATGAATGTCCACATCCACACAACAGGAATGAAACCCAAATACACTGAAAAGGTACATGGCCTTATGGCCTTCCAATAGTTCACTTAATATATAGTGTCTTACATACATAGGCTTGCAGGCCGGCCACACATGACAAAAAAAAAACAGCTATACTTTACGGACTTCGAGGGCTAGCACGACCCCATCCCTTTCTCGGGACGGCGGTGCTCCTTCCCTGCGTATCATTAGCCCACCTAAACAATTATATAAAAACATACCTCTCCACAGGTGTAGGCTCGCACGACCAAACACCACGTGCACTCAGGGCACATTAACGGTGAATCCTGACACTTCAACATCTTCACCACCACCCCAGGATGGCAACAACATGAGCATTTTAGCCTTCCTGACCATGTCTAGTTTAAGGCTCCCGACTATGCCAACGACCAGTCCCCTTTTCGAGTCTCTCGCACTGAACCGCATAGCTCAAGTCCAATTCCACTTGCCCGTTGCTCAACCGCGTAGTTCACATTAAGACGTACGCATGAGCCAAGCTTCTCTCGGATCCTAACATTTTTCCAAACAATCACATAACCGCGTTATGTTCAAGGCCGGTTCCCAGACCGCTAAGTTAGCAGAACAATGATTCCGCTCAGTTTTCCGGGTGCGCCTTGGAGCTAACCTCCAAGGATCCCTACTACAATCTACCGTGTAGAAACCCGAAAACACCCAAAGCACGGAGTCTTCTCCGGCAAACATAACAAATGCAACATCACCGATCCAGACCAACATGTCCGGGTAGGCTTCACACACAATGCCTATGCCCGTACTTCGATTTCGGACTCTATATGGAACACAAGGGGGACTATTCACATCAACCCCAAGAAACACCACGCACTCACCGCACACTCACGGGAGCGGGATTCCCTATGCAGAATGGAAGAGATTCACATGCTCAAGTGGAGAATCATTACCCTTGTAGTCCGCTTTGGCGCCATGGAAAAACTACACTGATGGAAATCTTTGCAACGAACTTTCCTCCACGGACCCGCTCTCAGATCTCAAAACGGTGCTCTGATGCTCCGCCGGCGTCCGAAATCCTCCTTCTTCTTCCTCCTCTTTCTAACTCCTTGGAAAGAGAAATCTTGGAGAGAAATGAAGGATTAACTCCCCTATTCCCGGCCTTAACAGAGCAGGAAACCATCTGAGCCATTGGATCTTACTTAAAGAAAATGAACAGCTCAGATCTGCACAAAATTCCCCAGACCTCGGCCGAACACGGCCTCGCACACGGCCGTGTCCCAGGCCGTGTGCCTTGATCCAAGCATGATTGTCGAACACAGAAAACCATACGGGCTAAGACACGCCCGTGTCTCAATCTGACATGCCCGTGTCGGGTCCTTGACACGCCCGTGATCAGGGGGCATGTCACTTATAACCGCAACGGCAACAGACACGACCCAACTGAACACGGGTAAGGACACGGGTATGAACACGCCCGTGTCACTCGACAATCGTCGATCGTCGAACGCAGAGGGACACTCGACAATCGTCGAGCACCGTTTGTCGATCGTCGAACGCAGAGGGTCACTCGACAATCGTCCATCGCCGTTCGTCGATCGTTGAATGCAGGGGTACACGCCCTCCCGACATGCCCGTGTCGTCTGGCATGTTCCTCCCGAACACTTTTCGGCGAATGCATTTCGTCGATCGCGCGACGACTCCGCACCCGAGCAGGACATGCCCTGGGACACGCCCGTGTCCCAGGCCGTGTCAAAAGTGTTCACAACCCGTGTTTCCTACCGTGTCCTTCTCGGGACACAGCCGGCCAACACACCCAGCATGATACGGCCATGGACACGCCCGTGTCCCTGGCCGTGTGCCTGTATGCATGAGTCAAAAATCCTATATGGACGCGATCAGCTCAAATATAATTTTCAGGGCGTTACAAAGAACTATGACCGTACTTAGCAGGAAAAATAGACCAGTGATGTTTGCCAAATTGACAAGCCTCACAATGAAGAAAAGCGTTTCCTCGAGGAAAATCAGGTAGATGCTGATAAATAATACAAGGAGGAGGATGTTCAAGCCGAAGATGCCACTGAAGTAAAGAAGAAGAGGAAGAAAAAACATAAGAAGTATCAAGGTAGAACAAGCTGTCGCATTCAGTCCCAGTAGTAATTGTCTTCTTGGAGTGAGGAACCTGAAAAGCGCAAGTAGAGGCAGTAAAAATAGCTTCACAATTCAATTGTTTGCAAAGAGCAGTGATAGAAAGAAGATTGCGTAAAAAATTCGGGACATAGAGAGTGTCCTGAAGCTGAAGAGAATGAGTAACATATACTGTGCCAGACCCACGAACCCGGGAAGGAGAACCATCAACAATAAGAACCAGAAGTAATCGGTTACTATTGTCAAGAAAAGAGAAAAGATAAGAATTCTCCATCATATGATTAGTAGCACCAGAATCAATGAGCCACCTACCCGTAGTAGCCAACTAAGCAGCACCAAAAGTATCAAGAGAAGAAGTAGACTTCTTGACAGAATCCGTTGAAGTAGGATGAATGTGATGATGTTTGGTCCAGCAACGATCAACCAAGTGACCAACTCTGCCACAATGAGCGCAAAGAAACTTAAAATAACTACAGCCACCTCGACCACCAAAGTTGTCATGACTAGTTGGATGAGTAAATATATTAAGAGAAGGAGAGGAAAGCAAAGGATTCTGAAGAAGAGATGTAACATCAGAAATGCGAGCAACAGTAGCATCCAGAGTCGGAGTATCCGCCTCTCCTAGGATTTGTTATCGCATATCATACGAGTTAGGTAGGCGAATTAAGTAGCAAACCACAAGAAGCTCGTAAAAGTGTATATGTTGCTCAGCGAGATCAGCAAAAACAGGTCGATGCTGAAGAAGTTCAGCACCAAGACTTTGAACCTGAAGGATGGTATGAAAGATACCACCCCTTCTTAGACTGTTTATCTCTAGGGGGTGAATAGAGTATTTTAAAATCTTATTAGATTTTTATTTCAGAGTTAATATAGTGATACTTATATGTGTAAACAGATAGGTGCAAAAATAAAACTAAGCTTGACAGCAAGCAGCACACAGTAAAAAATAAGATAGCATCACAAACGACACAAGAATTTTACAGTGGTTCCCCTAAAACTTAGGTACATCCACTCTTATATAACCCTGGTAGGAATCCATTTAGGTTTTTGATCAGGTGCCCTCCCACTAATCAGGTTTTTGCCCAGGTGCCTGTCACCACAAGATCTGCTTCAGGTAGATCAGGAAACCCTTCATGCTTTTGATTAGGTGCTTAAAAACCAAATCAAGTCTTTTGATCCAGAGACTTGCAACCAAGTGTTTAACTTTTGAAGGGAGCTAGAACCCTGTGTACAATGGGGTGAAACAAACAAAAGCTAGATGTTATCTTCTCTTTTCAAAAAATAACTAAGAAGACTAGTGGATCCTTGATGGTGTCAAAGCTCCCCCTGAGATGAAGTTCTGTTCAGGAAAGATTGAGAGCTTTGCAGGGTGAGTAGGTCTTCTTGAAAAAGTTCTCCAGAAATCTATAGACAGATTGAAGTTGATTGTCTCTTGGAAGCTTGCTGGAGGATGAACACTTGATGAAGACAGAGAAGAATTCTCTATGGGTTCAACTACTGTTTCTTTCGAATGAAAGAGAAAACTCTCTTATATATCTCTGTCTAATTCTCATTTGAATTTTGAAATCCTTTTGCATTGAATGTTGACTGCCTGAAGAATGTAAAGCGGCTAGAGAGAATATCTACATTAATGAATTTCTCCAAATGTCCCATTAAAAACAAGTAATAATCCTGATGAAGACCATAATCAATACTGCCACTAATGACTATATTTAGAGAATATAAGCATTAATTATTCAGGAATTAATGCTATAGAATATGGACAAAATGAGGGAATATTTGAAGTCTGGAACTGCACAGAAATCGTCGACTAGAGAATAGATTTCGTTGACCTAAGATCAAAGTTCGTCGACCAGAGAAATCATGTTTGTCGACCTGAGAATTCTTGTTCGTCGACCTGAGAACCAAGTTCGTCAACCTGAGTTCAGCTAAATGCTTTCTGAGAAAAACTTCCCAATTATGTGCTCCAAGTTCATCGAGTTGATAATATAACTTCGTCGACTTGAGTTCAGAGAAAGTATTCTGTACTAAATGAGTAGAAGTTAAACTTCCAGAATTCATCGACCTGAGCTCGAATCTCATCGAGCTGAACTCAGAGAATTGACTCTGATTTCGTCGAGTGGAGCACGACTTTAGTCGAGCTGAGTTCGACGAATGTCGAACTCACTTTCTGAACTTGATTTTCTTCTATGTCTTTGAGTCTTCTGTTATCTTCTGTTGGCTGGTCCATGTGTGGTTGAATCTAAGGACTCAGCCTAAACTCTAGGACACAATGACATGACCTTGGCTATACATGGTGGGTCAATTATCCTAGTTAGTGAACCTATCCCAAATCAAATTAGGGATCCAACAATCTCCTCCTATTTGGGTGAGGTCACTAATACAAATGAAATGAAAACATTCACAAAGCAGAAAAATATATCTGGCAGAAAAAAATGAACAATGCAGTAGATATTTACAAACTAGCTTTGTAATAGTTAATATATATAGAGTTTTAGAAAATCAAAGACTAAACATAAAATTCTCATTTCTTTTTCTTCATCTTCTCCTTTTGCTTGTCCTCTTTCTCCTTGTCAGCAGGGTGTGTAAACTTGATTTCCCTATTTGGATTAGCTGTTTATCTCTTGGACATTATCATACCAGCAGCTCCAATAATATTAAGAGATATAGCTCTAGACACAATAGCCTCTGGATGTAGATTCATATAAGCATCTACATTAAAGAATTTGTTAGCTTTGTCATACCTTTTAATTCTTCTTTTTTGTATTTGGACATTGTAGAATACTGGGAATGATCTTTTCCTTTAGCTTTAGCTTTGTTTATCAATGAAAATCCTACAAGTTCCTGGAACCTGGCCATTCTAGCAGTTTTCTCTGTCTCTGGATGCATAAATGGAATAGGTGGAGACTCTAGCCTTTTAGGACTGTCAGCTTTTTGTGGTTCAGGAGCTTGTTGTTGTTGTTGCTGATGATGTTATTGTTGTTGTTGAGGTTGTTGATGTTGCTGTCTGTATGAAGAGTACCTCTGCTGGTTGCTTCCTTGAAATGATGAGGATCTACCTTGATGTCTGTGGTAGGTTTGAGTATATGAGGTAGGCCTCTGAGAAGTGCTGCCTGAAGCACCAGTAGCAAGTGAAGGAGGAGGAGGACCTTTCCAATGTCTCTGAGGAGGAGGAGAATATCTCCTACTTTTCTTTCTTGCTTTCTGCTCATTTTTAGAAAGCCACTTCCAAGCTAGCATCCCAAGGTATGGAGTGATTTTCTGTAGAATATAATAAGGTATGTCATGTGTGGAATTTGGTTTGGGAGTAGTAACTGGAGGAGCCTTTCTTTTCTTTAAAACTTTCTTCTTGGCAGAAGGGCTATCATCAGAATCATCAATATCATCATCATGTTTATCAGAGGAGGATCCCAAAGTATTATCATATAAATCATCCAGAGCTTTCAGAAGATCTGAAGAAATCTGCTTTTTAGCATGAGGCTGTACTGGAGGTTCTGGAGCTGGAGCAACTGTTTCAGGGATAGGTTCAGCAATTGATATACTTTCTGCTTCTATATCTGCCATGATTATCTCATACAAATCAGGAAGAGGACCGCCATCCATCTTATAAGTGGGAGCTAAGACAGCCTCTGGAGAAGAAATATCCTTAGGAGCTGATATTGTTTGACTCTCAGTAACTGCAAAACTGCCCTTAAGTTGCATGTCAACTGTGGGACTTATTGGTGTTGTATATGGTACAATAGCCAATGAGGGCTTTAGGCAGGCAAATGGAAGAGAATTTAAATAAATTGTATCAAAAGAATTTAACAAACTAAATAAATCAATTGTTGGATGGACAATGCAATTACCAAAAGTTATTTCTTATATAGTCATTATAGTTGTATCTGTGCAGAGCATATCAATTTCTATAACTGCTGTATCTGTAACCATATAGATATTTGTATCTATTTCTTCTGCTGCTGCTGCTGAAACTGGAGTTGCTTCTTCACTGAGCATCTCCCCCTGCCTGATTTCAGTGGTAGATGGAATCAGGCCCTAGTAGAAGAAGTAGGGATAAATGAAGAAGCAAAGAGAGCAGCAAGAGAAGAAATGGAATTAGCAAGAGGTACTGTAATAGACTCTGCTATAAGACTCCTAATAACTGGATTGATGTGCTCCAGGATGGTGGACAGGGAGGGATAAACAGTATCCATAAACTTAGGTGGTGTTTGAGTGGATACAGATGGAGGAGCAGAAGGAGCGACATCTGGTATGATGTCATCCTATGGAGATGATGCAGGAGGGGATGGTGATGGACTGGGACTATCATGGATAGGTGAGTGGGTGTAGATGGTATGGAGAAGAGCAGATTAAAGGTGGGGGATGATAAGAATGTGTTAGTGTTTATGTCTTATAGGTGGGATGGTAGTGTAGATTGAGGAGGTGTGATATGTTGTGGAGATTGAATAGGTGTTGGCAGATGTGTTGAGGAAGAGACTGAAATATTTGGTGGTTGTAGAGGAGGAAGTGATGATGGCTGGGGAGATGGAGGAGTTATTGTTGGAAGAGATGTTGTTGAAGGAGGTGGTGGAGGAGGAACTTCTTTAGCACTAGGGAGGGGAGTGGCTGTTTCAGCCCCGGTGCCCTCAGAAGGCCTGGAAGAGGAGGAAGCCTTGGATGGCTTTATGATTCTCCTCTCCCATCTACCAAACATGGCAGAGGTTAGCCTTTTGGAGGCATTTATGAACACTGTTGTGGAAACCAGATGTTCAGATGCATTTCCTGCAGAAAAATCCCTAGAACCCATCCAAAGCAAACCTCTTTCTTGTTATTCTTCTTTTTAATCAGATCAAATAACAACTTACCCTAGGTTATTCCTTTCTTATCAACCAAGGCACCCATCACCAAGAACTGGTGCCTGGTGATGTAGTCATATGCTGTGTGTTGGCCCAGCAGCACCTTCCTGACTATATCTGCTAAGAACTTTTATTCAGCAAACAAGTTCTTCTTCAGCAGCTTGTTAGGGTTATCTCCAGAATGACCCATTTTGATTAACGTATTGTTATATTCCTCAGAGTCCATTTCTATCTCATCAGCACCATTTAGTAGAGCGAAATGTCGGTTAGTACAGTAGGAGAGAGGGAGACTTGGTTACCAGAAATAGTTCCTGTCATGTTATCTTCAGATGTTGAGGAAGTAAAGACCCATTCTTTGATTTCTGTCATTGTAATCTTGATTCTAAGTGTCATGAAGTGCTTCAGATGTTGATCTTCAAATAACTTCAGAATTTCTAAAAAGATTGTGTCGAAATGCTGGAATGAGTCAAAATCAATATAGAAGCTCATATCAAAATTCATCATGGAAAGAGTGCTCGCCGGAATCGCCATGAGTGCACCTACAAGAGAGAAATAAAGATCAAGTGCAAAGGAACTGAAAGTGCAGGATGGAGGTCGAAGAAAACATAGATATAAGGTTTTCAGAATATGAACTGTCAGACTCCATTCGACAAAAAAAGAAAAGATCTTCGATCTGAGCTCGACGAAGTATTTTAATAGAAAATGAGTACGTCGATCTCAGTCTGAAGAAGATGAATAAATCATCGATCTCAGTTCAACGATAAATTCACAGAATCAGGGATCGTCGATCTCTGTTCGGCGAAAATTGTTTCACTAAGAAGTGATCGTCGAGCTCTGTTCGACGAACTCTTCACGATGATTTCACAGATCGTCGATCTCCCTTCGATGTACTGTCAACAAATAGTTGACCACAGACAAAATTTAAATTAACTTATCTCCATTGATCATTCCTAACTGATTTAAGAAAAATGGATGTTTCTTCTCATCCAATGGCTTGGTGAAGATGTCTGCCCTTTGTAAATTAGTGGAAATAAAGACCAGATTAATTTTCTTTTTGTCTACACAATCTCTAATGAAATGATGTATTATTTCTATATGCTTGGTCCTACTATGATGCACGGAATTTTGTGTTATGGATATAGCACTGGTACTATCATAATATATAGTTTAATTATTTAAGTTGTATCCATAATCCAGTAGTTGGTTTTGTATCCACAAAACTTGTGAGCAACAACTGCCAGCAGCTATATATTCTACTTCTGCAGTAGATGTGGACACAGAGGTTTGCTTTTTATAGAACCAGGACACTAGCCTATCACCAAGGAACTGGCATGTTCCTGTTGTGCTTTTTCTGTCCACTCTACATCCAGCATAGTCAGTATCTGAAAATCTAGTTAAGTAAAATTCTGACTCTGATGGATATAGAAGTCCTAGATTTGGGCAACCCTTTATATATCTCAAAATCTTTTTTAGCAAAATATAGTGAGATTCTTTAGGGTTCACTTGGAATCTAGCACAAATGCATGTAGCAAACATGATGTCTGGCCTACTTGCTGTGAGATATAATAGGGACCCAACAATGACCCTATATAACTTCTAATCAACAGATTTTCCATGCTCATCAGAATCTAACACAACATTTGTAGCCATGGGTGTCTTCATTGCTGAGACATCACACATCTCAAATCTCTTAATAAGCTCCTTAGCATATTTAGATTGGGAGATGAAGATACCATCAGATGATTGCTTCACTTGGAGACTAAGGAAATATGAAAGTTCACCCATGCTACTCATCTCAAACTTTGAATGCATAAGGTTAGAGAACCTTTTGCATAGTTTGGGATCAGTTGAGCCAAAGATTATATCATCTACATAAATTTGTACTAATAAGATTTTATCTTTATGATGCTTAATAAAAAGAGTCCTATCTATAATGCCTCTAGAAAATTTATGCTCTAACAGGAAGCCAGCTAAGGTCTCATACCAAGCTCTTGGAGCTTGCTTTAAACCATAGAGAGCTTTATGCAATCTAAAGATATAAGAGGGATAGGTTAGAGAGATAAAACCTGAAGGTTGTTCCACATATACTTCTTCTTTAAGTTCTCCATTTAGAAAAGCACTTTTAACATCCATTTGATAGACTTTGATCTTTTTGAATGCAGCATATACAAGGAAGATTCTTATAGCCTCAAGTCTTGCAACAGGAGAAAATGTCTGATCATAATCAATACCTTCCTCTTGCCTATAGCCTTGAGCCACTCGCCTTGCCTTATTCCTCATAATGTTGCCTTCTGCATCCAACTTATTTCTGTATACCCATTTGGTTCCAATGACTGGGTAGTCTTTGGGTCTAGGAACCAATTCCCAAAATCTACATCTTTCAAATTGATTGAGCTCCTCTTGCATTGTAATGATCCAGTGGGGATCTTGTTCAGCATCTTTAATGGATTGGGGCTCAAGATGAGAGAGGAAACAAGCAAACATCAAGTCAGGGTTGAGTTGATGCCTTGTTTGCACACCAGCTGAAATGTCTCCAATCACTTGAGATCTAGGATGATCTCTAAGTGTGACAAAATCAGTGGGAGGAGCTGGTTAGGTAATATCTTGGGGAATAAATTCCTACTATGGAATTTCATTGGCTGTTGGATAGGGTTTAGTCACCTATATACTTTCTTCTTCACTTTCTTCTTCAATTTGTGGATAGGGTGTATTGGAACCTCTTGGGTGAGACTTAGATCATCCACTCTCTCACACAATTGAGGTACCTGCAAAATGGTGTTGGTAGAAATTTCTTTCTCCTTATAAGACATGTTAGCTTCATCAAAAGTTACATGAACAGATTCCTCAATTTTTAAAGTAGATTTATTAAACACCATATAAGCTTTGCTGACTTGGGAATATGCTAGAAAAATTCCCTCTGCAGCCTTAGCTTCAAGCTTTCTAATAAATTTCTTGCCATTGTTATGAATATAGCATATGCAACTAAAAATTTTAAAATAGGTGATTTTAGGTTTCTTCCCTTTAAGTAATTCATAGGGGGTCTTATTCTTAAGTTTATGTATTAAACTTTTGTTCAGTACATAGTTTGTTTTGCTCACAGCCTCTGCCCAAAAGGATAGGGGCATGTAAGCATCTGCAAGTAATGTGCCTGCAGCTTCAATTAGAGTTCTATTTTTCCTTTCATCTACCCCATTTTGTTGAGGAGTTCTAGGAGCTGAGAAGCAATGCATGATAACTTCCTTCTCACAGAACTCATGCATAAGAAGAGACTCAAACTCAGTACCATGATCACTTCTGATCAATGCAACTTGAGTAGAGTACTCAATATGTATGGTCTTGAGAAAATCTATAAGAACTTTGAATGTATCTAACTTAGATCTTAGAATGAACACCCAAGTGAATCTTGAGAAGTAATCTACAATAACTAGAGTATAAGATTTTCCTCCTAGGCTTTGTACAGCAATAGGGCGAAAAAGGTCCATGTGTAGCAAGTACAACATCCTAGGTGAATCACTCTTATTAACTGATTTGAAGCTAGATTTAGTTTGCTTGCCTAATTGACAAGCCCTGCAGAGACCTTCCTTCTTGTAGAGAGCAGAAGACAATCCTCTAACAAGGTTATCTTTAGATAACCTAATAATATTTTTTATATTAACATGTCCTAATCTTTTATGCCATAAATCATTTTGATTGCTAACAAGATTAAATAAACAAATATCTGATGTTGCAGATTGAAAATTAACTACATATATATTGCCTTGTCTATTTTCAATTAAAACAGTTTGGTTTCCTTTAGTAGAAATAATACAAGAGCTGGAGTTAAAATATACCTGATAACCTTCATCACATAGTTGACTTATGGAGATGAGACTATGTTTCAGTCTACTTACATATGTAACCTTTTTGAAAGTAACTGCTCCAATCTTAACTTCTCCAAAGCCTTCAGACTGACCACAATTTGAGTAACCAAAGATCACCTTTGGCCCCAGCTTGGACTTGTAATTATTTAGGTTGTCCTTTCTGCCAGTCATATGCTTGGAGCATCCACTGTCCAGATACCATTGTTGATTTAAAGTTGGACGTCACTTTACCTACAAACTAAAGAATTATTGGTTCTTGACCCAGATTACCTTGGGCCCTTTGTTTTTCTAATATGAGAATCTTGATATAACAAAAAATTCAGGCTGAGATTTATATCTTAAGGGATGGTATCTCCTAGGTGAAATTTCCCAATTAGCAAATGGATTAACAGGTTTTCTAGGTTGATTAAAGTTCCTATTAAAGTTATGATTTTTGTTAAGTCCGACTGGGTTCGACGGAATATTATAAGTTCGTCGATCAGAGTTCAACGAAATTGGATGAGATCGTCGATCTCTACGCAGAGAATGAATATATTCATTTTTTGTGCCCCATATTCGTCGATCTCTGATCGAAGAACCATACACGGTTCGTCGATCGCTGTAAGGCAAATTATTATGGCTAATGTTGGAGTTCAAAGATCGTTGATCAGAGTTTGACAAACTAGCCATATTTTATCGATCTGAGTTCGACGAAATCTATTGAACTTTGTTTGTATTTAGATATTTCTTGTTTCTGTTTTTTTGATTTTTTTAGTTTTAATTCAGGTTGTTTATCATTTTTATTGTTGTCTATCTTTTCCTTTCCTTTTTTAGAGACAAATTTTATTGGAGTAGTTAATATGTTTGTTTAAGTATGGGAGGTAAGCTTGATGAAGCACCTAAGCCCAGCTTGCCATTTAGTCTGGCATTGACTGTACTTGTGATGTCCATCAGCTTAAGGCTTCTTCCATTGAGAGATTCTGCAAGTTGCCTAGCCTCACATAATTCTGTTTTCAGTGAAATGATTTGTTCATTTGCTAAAACTAAATCATCCTTAAGCTTAGTGTTTTCAACAAATAAATTATCAAATTCAGCTCGCCTATCTCTTAGCATTTTGATTTCTTTTTCAGATTTGATTAACTCATTACATAAAGCTTTGAATTCATTTTTAAAATCAGTATAATTGAAACCAAAGGAAGAGATTACCTGATCCTCTTCTGTCTCAGATTCCTCTTCTAATTCCTCAGAATGACTTTCTGCTTGATCTTCAGCATTAGGCCTGCTGCATGAGGCATTAATTGCCATGAGGCAAACTTCTCTTCCCTTGGCTTCTTCTTCATCTTCACTGGAGCTGGAAGATGAGGTCTCTTCATCAGTATCACTCCAAGTTTCAGCAATGAATCCTTCTTCCTTTCTTTTATATTTGCTGGAGGAGTGTTTGCTTGAGTGCATGCCTGAATTCTTTTTGTTCTCTTTCTCTTTTCTTATATCTCTTTTCTGAGATTTTGGGCATTCAGGAAGAATGTGCCCAGGCTTTCTGCATCCAAAGCAGATAATCTCCTTGGTAGGAGTTCTGTCAGACTTGGGTTTGTCATCACTCTTGGATAGCCTTCTCCTGAAGTCTTTCTTGGCCAGTTTGTAGAACTTTTTGGCCAGCAAACTCATCAACTCTTCATTGGCAGGAAGGGTTTTTGATTCTTCTGTTGCTTTGAAAGCAATATTATGCTCCTTCCTTGAAGAGGTTGAGGCCTTCAGTTCAGCAGCCTCTCTGGTCTTGATTAACTGCTCATAGGATTTGAGCTTTCCCAGAAGAGACTCAGTGGATATCTCATTCAAACTTCTGGATTCCTTGATTGGCCAGATCCTGAAATCCCAAGTGCTGGGGAAGCACATCAAGATCTTGTCATTGATCTGAATTAAGGAGATATCCTTATCCAGAGTTTTTAGTTCATTGATGATAACATTAAGTCTATTATACATCTCAGCCACTGTTTTAGATTCCTCCGTCTTGAAGTTCTCATATTGAGATATTAGGAGGAATCTTCTGTCCTTTCTTTCATCTGCTGAGCATGCCACTATCTGGTTTAGAGAATCCCAGATTTCTTTGGCATAAGTACATCCATCCACCTTTTGGAAGATGTCATCTGACATGGTTTGAGCCAATATATTCATAGCTTTTGCATCAACTATTTTGGCTTTCTTCAGAGCATCAGTCCACTAAGATGGTGGAACTACATGAGTGCTAGAAGTTGCTGTAGATGTAGATGTTGTTGGTTGAGGAGGACCTATCAAAATAGAATTAAAAATATCATCATCAATAGAATTCATGTAGAGCTTGATTCTTGCTTTCTAGATTGAAAATTTGTTCAAGTTGCAGACTGGAGGTATGATGCTAGCATAATCTTTATTCTGTGTCATTGCTGTAATAATAGAAAAACTAGAGAAGAGAAAAACAATCTAACATGGATCTTGGTTCAGATGTGAATCTGTGAAACCAAAGATAACCTGCTCTGATACCAATTGAAGGATGATATAAAAGATACCACCCCTGGTTAGACTGTTTAACTCTAGAGGGGGGGGGTGAATAGAGTATTTTAAAATCTTATTAGATTTTTATTTCAGAGTTAAAATAGTGATACTTATATGCGTAAACAGATTGGTGCAAAAATAAAACTAAGCTAGATAGCAAGCAACACACAGTAAAGAATAAGATAGCATCACAGACGACACAAGAAGTTTAAAGTGGTTCCCCTAAAACTTGGGTATATCCACTCTTCTACCACCCTGGTAGGAATCCACTCAGGTTTTTGATTAGGTGCCCTGCCACCAATCAGGTTTTTGCCCAGGTGCCTGTCACCACAAGATCTGCTTCAGGTAGATCAGGAAACCCTTCATGCTTTTGATTAGGTGCTTAAAAACCAAATCAAGTCTTTTGATCCAGAGACTTGCAACCAAGTGTTTAACTTTTGAAGGGAGCTAGAACCGTGTGTACAATGGGGTGAAACAAACAAAAGCTAGATGTTGTCTTCTCTTTTAACAAAACAACTGAGAAGACTAGTGGATCCTTGATGGTGTCAAAGCTCCCCCTGAGATGAAGTTCTGTTCAGGAAAGATTGAGAGCATTACAGGGTGAGTAGGTCTTCTTGAAAATTTCTCTAGAAAGCTATAGATAGATTGAAGTTGATTGTCTCTTGGATGCTTGCTGGAGGATGAACACTTGATGACGACAGAGAAGAATTCTCTATGGGTTCAACTACTGCTTCTTTCGACTGAAAGAGAAAACTCTTTTATATATCTCTGTCTAATTCTCCTTTGAATTTTGAAATCCTTTTGTATTGAATGTTGACTGCCTGGAGAATGTATAGCAGCTAGATAGAATATCTGCATTAATGAATTTCTCCAAATGTCCCATTAAAAATAGTAAGTAATATTCTCGATGAAGACAATAATCAATACTATCACTAACAACTATATTTATAGAATATAAACATTAATTATTTAGGAATTACTGCTATAGAATATGGACAAAATGAGGGAATATTTCAAGTCTGGAACTGCACAGAAATCGTCGACTAGAGAACAGATTTCGTCGACCCAAGATCAAAGTTCGTCGACCAGAGAAATCATGTTTGTCGACCTATTCGTCGAACTGAGAACTAAGTTCGTCGACTCGAGTTTAGCTAACTGCTTTCTGAGAAAAACTTCCCTATTCTGTGCTCCAAGTTCGTCAAGCTGATAATATAACTACATCGACTTGAATTCAGAGAAAGTATTCTGGACTAAATGAGTTGAAGTTGAACTTCCAGAATTCGTCGACCTGAGCTCGAATGTCATCGAGCTGAACTCAGGGAATTGACTCTGAGTTCGTCGAGCGGAGCACGACTTTCATCGAGCTGAGTTCGACGAATGTCGAACTCACTTTCTGAACTTGATTTTCTTCTAAGTCTTTGAGTCTTTTGTTGTCTTCTGTTAGCTGGTCCATGTATGGTTGAATCTAAGGACTTAGCCTAAACTCTAGGACATAATGACATGACCCTGGCTATACATGGTGGGTTAATTATCCTAGTTAGTGAACCTAGCCCAAATCAAACTAGGGATCCATCAGAACCTCCCGATAAGCAGCAGCAGGAGTCATGATAAGTTGAGAAAAAAAAAAGATCTGCATATAAATTATAAATGTGCAAAGTTTGCGCTCCTTTGGAGTACAAATCAGCAAGATGATTCCAGGCAGCCTTAATCGCCTGATCATGTATAATTACTGAAAGACACTCATCAGACAAACTGTTGGCCAACCAGTACGTAGCAATGCATTAGTAGCATCTCAATCATCAAAAGAAGCAGAGCCAAAAGGATGGGGATCATCAGTCAAATGATGACGCTTATGCTGAGAGCGCAATAGGAAAATAAAAGACACACTTCAAGCATGGTAATTTGGACCTGTAAGCTTAGAAGTTGTTGGGTATCGTATCCACATTAACCCAGATTTGTTGAAGTCATCCTTGAACTAAGATGAGTTAAGTTGTATTTGATGCTTTGTTTGAGTTATGTGTTTGCAGGACTCTAATGGCAAGTGTAGACCAATGTCAGTCTACAATGGGTCACCAAACACAGGACCATATAATGTAATCCCTCATTATGTGATCCAAGGTGTTGACTCATGTGTAGTCTCTCTATTGGGATACACTTCATATTCAAGCACTAGGACTAATTGGAAAAGACTGGATGCTGGTCTCACCAAAGAGAAGAGATTTCTGTCAAAGAAAATTTACTAAGTGTTTTACTCGAGTAGTTCTATACCTACTCGAGTGAATAGCTCAGTTAATACTCGAGTAAAATTATTCTTACTCGAGTAAGGATGATAGATCCCAAGTAGTCAATTTATGGCTCTCGAGTAGTTTAGACAACTACTCGAGTAGTTTCCCTCTTATTCTCGGGTTTACAGATTTTCTTATCCAGATATATTCTAAGTAAATTACTCGAGTAGCACTTTATAGTACTCGAGTAGTTTATACCTTGTGTCTCGAGTTACAGAAGTCTGCACCTAATGTAATTTCTATTTACTCGAGTAGCTAAGTCACGTACTCGAGTAGTTCATTTACTACTCGAGTAGTCCATTATTTATACTCGAGTAACCAGAACTTCTTCCCTCAGAATTTCTCTAAGTCAAGTACTCGAGTAGCTACCTCCATATACTCGAGTAATTCTTATTCACTCGAGTAGTTCACCTTTACTACTCGAGTAACCCAGAATTCCAGTTCAAAAAATATTCTAAGTCCGTGACTCGAGTAGTTCCTCTACCACTCGAATAGTTTACTCTCATTTACTCGAGTAGTATTTCTTGTACTCGAGTAGTCTAACTCCACTTCACGTGTAACTACTTTTTGTACTCGAGTAGGTCATTTTGGTACTCGAGTAGCTGATCTACTCCAATTTTCTTCAATGATATACTCGAGTAGTTTTCTTTGGTTTACTCAAGTAGTTCTCGTTAGTACTCGAGTAGTTATCGTCAGCCCACTCGAGTAGTTCTATAAAGTACTAGAGTAGTAATTTCTTCACTCGAGTATGTCACTTCAGTTTTCTGAAATATTTCGTTAAGTCTAGATTAATAAATTCCTTAATGAACCTTGACATGATTGGTTCATGTGTACCTCTTTATGAATTAAGTACGACTGATTATCACTGATCCTATATAAGGTCTTGTCAAACTGACAAACCCTAAGAAGAAGATTAATAAGAAGTTTTTGCAGCCGATTTATTTCTAAGCTATCTGTTCCTCTCTCTCTCTCCAAGAAGCAAAAGCCACCGCCGTTGATTCTCATCTGGCTAGGGTTTTCGATTTCAGAGGATTCAGATTAAGAAGGTTTTACAGATCGAGATTGCTGCACAACTCTTCATCTTGTATTCGATCGTGTGAAGCCAAGAAGATCCAGATCTGATTTTGCCAAGATTTTCTTCACCTCTCTAATAAAGCCGCAAATGATAGAAGAGGAAGATCCAGGCCGATAGCTTGCAGATCTGATAAAGATTCACTGTTTGTATTTCAATACACATTTTATTTCATTCTTGTAGGAGAATTTTTCTCCGAGTGTAGGAGCATTTGACTTCGAGATTGTTGGAAGTTTCATCTTCCGAGTGTAAATCCGCTTTGTGGATCGAGATTGTAGGAACGTTGTTCCGAGGAGTAGGATTGGTTTTCAATCCGAGATAGTGGAGCAGCCGAGTCTAGTGTATTGCTAGATCGGTGAGGAAAAGTGGATGTACCCAAGGTTGGGGAACTACTATAAATCTCGCTTCGTCTGTGATTGATTGGTAGATACTTCTGTGCATAGTTCTTAAATTTTTATTCCGCAAAAGATGCACATCTCACCTATTCACCCCCCTTTAGGTGATTTAGGTAGGCAACTAAACACTTTTAATTGGTATCAGAGCCAGGTTGATCACTAAAAGGTTAACCCCTTGATCAGATCCTTCTATAGTTGTCTTTTGAGGTCTACCAAACATGGACAAGGCTAAAGATTTTGCCAAGCTTCCTCTGTGCTCCAAGAATAATTTTCCCATGTGGAAAGAGTGAATAAAATTCTTTATGGAAGTTGTGGATCCAAGGATATTCATGATAGTTGAAGAATGTCCTTACATTTCGATGACAATCTCCACAATAAATCCAACCAAGAAAGTTCCAAAGAAACTAATTGATCTAGATAAGAACGAGATTGCACTTGTGTCATTAGACAAAAAGGCCAAAAATATAATAGCAAGTGCAGTCGATGACTCCATGCTGTAAAACCTGATCCACTGCCAGTCTACAAAGGAGATGTGGCAGTCTCTAGTTACCTTGATGGAAGGTACAAAAGAAGTGAGGGATGATAGAAGATCTCTTCTAAATCAAAAGTATGAAGCCTTCCAATAAGGAAACAAGGACACCATTGTTGATACGTTTGAGAATTTCTTCAAGATAGTAAATGGCCTAAGGGTCTATGACAGAGTCTTCACTAACGGAGAATTAAATGACAAGTTCTTGAGATCCCTAACTAAGGAATGAGATAACAAGGACCGTGCCATCAGGAAGTTTGGAAAACTAGCCGCGACAAACCCACAGAATCTCTTTAGGAAGCTTATGTCATATGAGCTTCAACTTAATACCAGAAAGGCCGAAGAAAAGAAGAGCAGGTCTGCAGTAGAGAGAAGTCTGTTGCTTTAAAGGCATATACCTCTAAGAAGTCAAAGGTTGTTCCTCCTACTCTAGCTCAAGAAGTAAGTGAAGAAGAAACTTTGGAGCCAAGTGGAAGGAGAGAGGAAAAGGTTGTTCCTCCTACTCAGGCTCTGAGCTATGTGAAGGAGAGTTCTCACTACTCTCACGACAGTTCAAGAAATTCTTGAACAAGAAGAAGCACTAGAAAGGCAAGGATGCCTCTTATAGAAGATCACGACGTGATGGTGATCGTCAAAGAAAAGGCTCAAGTAGCCTCGACAGGTATACTCCTAAACAGAACAAACAAATATATACTGACATCATTTGCTACTACTGTAATAAGCCAGGACACATCATTTCTGACTGCCCCCATAAGAAGAATGAGGGTGGAAGGAGAGAGGAAAAGAAGTCCTCATACAATAAGAAGAGGACAGAGAAGAGATTAATAGCCAAAAAGGGCAAGACTCTTAGTGACTCTGACTCATTAGAGTCGAGTGAAGAAGAAGAAGCCTATTTTGGGCTTATGGCTCAGACAGATGACGAACAAGAGCCCCAGGTCACTGGGAAGGTCAACTCTCACACTCCACTTTTAGAATCTGAAGCTTCTGAGCATGATCATAAGGATAGCTCTTCTAACGATGAGTCTGAACTCATGGCCCAGCACAAGGAGTTGATCATGGCTTACGGCAAATGTCGTCGAGTCATGAAAACTCAGGCTAAAGAGATAAAGTCTCTAAAAGCTGAAGAGAGCATCTTAAGAGAAGAAGTCCCTAAGACTGACTCACTCAAAGAGAACTTCAATAATGCTATTGAAGAATACAACAAAGCACTTGAGCACCTTGACCTAAAAGAGAAAATCATCAAAGAGTTGGAAGAACAACTCGCTACTGAGAGGAAACTTGTTGAAAGTTTCTCGAAGCCTAAGACTGTTCTTCCATTCATTGCTGAATTCTCAGCGAAGGCCAAGGGTGCTGGACTAGGCCATGAAGAAGCTCCTAGCAAATCTTCTAGGAGAAATAAGGCCCAACGGAAGAATAAGGCCGCCAAGAAGGCCTTGGCCAAAGAGAAGGGGAAAGCCCCTCAAGATCAGACCTCTTTCAAAAAGGTCATATTTCCGTCAAATGAGTTTGATCTTGACTCATCCTACAGACACTTTGCTTGGCCTACCTATGTAGAGCCAAAGTCCCGTTATCAAGGATGGACTCGCAGCAGAAACTTTGGTGAAAGTGTCTTTAAGTCACCTTATGAAGAAGTGATTCTTCAGAGCTATGACCATTTCAATCATGTTCATAACTTCAATAAAGCACCAAAGGCAAAGCCCGTTGTGGAAAAGCCACAGAAGGAGAAGAAATCACATGATTGCCATCATCATGAAGCCTCATCCTCCAAAAATACTGCCCCTGCTAGACCACAACCTCAAAAGGCCAAGCAGGAGAACATAAGGCAAATATACAACTGATTTGACTATTGGTGCTGTGGCAAAATTGGTCACTTTGCCATCGATTGCTGGTTTAATCCCTGAAATGTTGCAACCCCTCATGTTGGCAATATGAGAAAGACCACTCATAATGCTAATATTCGTAGGAGGAGTGTTCTAACCCGAGACCAAGGACCCAAACATATTTGGGTTCCTAAGGCAAATTGATTGTGACTGCAGGTATGTCCAAAGGCCACCAAAATGCCAATCTGGTATCTGTACAGTGGATGCTCTCTGCATATGACCCGGACTAGAAGCCTACTTCCGAACTTCTCTCCAGTCATGAACGGACCAAAGGTCATCTTTGGAGGTTTGGACCGAGGAATCACTAAAGGCTACGACATGATTACTAACGGTAGTGTATCTTTTTCAGATGTAGCTTATGTTGAAAGATTGGAACACAATCTTATAAGCATAAGCCAACTCTATGATAAAGGATACATAGTTGAGTTTCATGCTGATAAGTGCTTGATAAAATCTATTGACAATATGGAAACGATTCTATCTGGCACTCGAAGCAGAAACATATTTTGTTTGAATTTCATTTGTATAGACTCTTCTACACCAGTGTGCTTTTTTGCAAAAGATAGTGCATCTCTTGGTGTCCAATGGCACAAGAGACTAGCACATATTAATTCTAAAACTATTAATAAATTATTTTCAATGAACTTAGTACGTGATGCTCCAAATGTCAAGTACGTCAATGATAGAACTTGTCATGTATGCGTAAAAGGAAAGCAAACAAGGGCTACCTTTAAAAGCGTTATTGGCAAGGATTCTAATAGATGTCTTCATCTGCGTCATATGGACTTGTTTGGTCCACTGCAAATTAGAAGTTTGGGAGGTAAGGATTATACGTTAGTAATTGTTGATGATTACTCGCGCTTTGCGTGAGTGTTCTTTCTGAAACACAAGTCAGATACCTTCAACATTTTTACTAATTTTGTCAGGCAAGTCCAGAATGAATACAACTGCTCCATAGTCAAAACAGAAGTGACAATAGAATAGAGTTCAAGTTTGGGGTCATGAAAGAATTTTGTGAATGCTTGGGTATCTTTCATGAGTTTTCCTCTCCTCTTACTCCACAACAGAACGGAGTGGCCGAGAGAAGGAATAGGACACTCATAGAGGCCTGCAGGACCATGTTGAGTGATGCCTCACTACCAGAATATTTCTGGGCTGAAGCCGTCAACACTGCATGCCACGTGCAAAATCGAGCACTCATAAATAAGAACCACGATAAGACACCTTACGAACTTCTAAAGGGCAGGAAACCAACTGTCTCATATTTTAGAATTTTTGGTTGTAAATGCTTCGCTCTTAACAATGGTAAGTATCATACTACTAAGTTCAGCGAAAAGAGCTTTGAAGGTATTTTTCTAGGATATAGTAGCCATAGTAAGGCATATAGGATATTCAATAGAAAATCCCTGGTCGTAGAAGAATCAATACATGTTCTATTGGATGAGACGAGCTTGCTGCAAGGCAACTCTTCTAGTGTGCTTACTAAAGATGCAGGTACAAAGTTGAAAGAACTCAGCTTGGATGAACCATCTGAAGATAAAGGTGAAAAGTTCATCAAGATCACCACTCCAACACCTATTGGATAGGTTGATGATCCAGATGAAGAAATTATGCAAGATGATGAAGTCAATCCAGTGATTGAAGATAATCCAGATGCAAGGACTCTAGAGCTCAGACATCTGAAGGATCAGCCCATGGACCAGATCATAGGAGATCCCCAGGATGGTGTCAGAACTTGTAGAGGTACAACAAATGAAAATTTATATCTAAGTTTTCTCTCACAGGTTGAACCAAAGAAGTTTGAGGAAGTGAACTCAGATGCATCGTGGATAGTGGCGATGGAAGAAGAACTAAATCAGTTCAAGAGCTGCAAAGTATGGAAACTTGTTCCAAGACCCAAGGGTAAGAATATCATTGGCACAAAATGGGTCTACAGGAACAAGATGGACGAAGATGAAACGATCATAAAGAATAAGTTCAGACTCATCGCAAAAGGTTATCGTCAAGAAGAAGGAATCGACTTCGACCAGACATACGCTCCTGTGGCAAGGCTGGAGGCAATAAGGTTGTTCCTAGCATATGCTGCACTCAAACGGTTCACCGTCTATCAGATGGATGTGAAGTCTGCCTTCCTTAATGGTGACATAAAGGAAGAGGTGTATGTGGAACAACCTCCAGGTTACGTTGATTCTAACTTTCCTGATTACATTTATTTATTGCATAAAGCTTTATATGCTCTGAAACAAGCTCCTCGAGCTTGGTATGAGATGTTGTCTAGCTTTCTACTTGAGAATAAGTTCACGAGGGTAAATATAGACAAGACATTATTTCTTAGGGAAATAAAAGGCAAGATTTTGCTAGTGCAAATCTATGTCGATGACATTATTTTTGGTTCTACTGACGACAACCTCTGCAATAAGTTTTCAAAACTTATGCAAGGGAAGATTGAAATGAGCAGTATGAGCGAGCTGAAGTATTTCTTAGCGCTTCAGGTGAAACAATCTGAAGATGGAATTTTCATCTCGCAGACCAAGTTCACCAAAGAGCTAATTAAGAAATTCAAAATTGAGAATGCAACCTCGATGAGGACTCCAATGGGTTCAACAATGTCTCAGGACAAGGATGAAAAAGGGAAACCTTTTGATGAAACCAAGTACAGAAGCATAATTGGATCCTTGCTGCCAGTAGACCTGACATAATGTTTTCAACATGTGTATGTGCTAGATTTCAGGTGAACTCTAAGGAATCTCACTATGCTGCTGCAAAGCGGATTTTGAGATATCTTAAAGGCAAGCCAAATCTTGGCTTATGGTACCCAAGAAGTAATGATAGCGAGCTAATAGGTTTTTCAGATACAGATTTTGCAGGGAGCAGAGACGGCAGGAAAAGCACTTCCGGGACTTGCTAATTCTTTGGAAGAATACTTATCTCCTGGAGTAGCAAGAAGCAAAACTGTGTAGCAATCTCAATAGCTGAGTCAGAGTACATCTCTGCAGGAAGTTACTGTGCACAGCTGCTATGGATAAAGAATCAATTTGAATATTATAACATGAAGTTCAAGAAGATTCCATTATTTTGCGACTCTTCCAACGCAATTGCACAGCCGGACAAAGCATATGGAGCTGAGGTATCACTTCATCCGGGAGCATGTGGAGCATGGGGACATAGATCTACAATTTATCTCTACAGACAGGAAGATTGCAGATATTTTCACAAAGCTGTTGGATGAGACCAAGTTCTCGTTCTTCAAAACAGAACTTGAAATGCTCAACAAAGAAGATTAGAGAAGGTGGACACCCAAGAAGGTTCAGAGATCAAAAACCAGTCAAAAGTTGGAATTCCACAAAATTCTAACTTATTGACTCGAGTAAGCAGTAAAGTACATGAGTAGTTCAAAATGACGTACTTGAGTGGTAAGATTGACTTACTCGAGTAGCTGATTGCCTTACTCGAGTAGTCAAATCACCTACACAAGTAGTAAAACTTCTCTCGAGTACCTTAGTAGAACTAATCGAGTACATCAGCTCACCTACTCGAGTACTTCAACCCAACTACTCGAGTACTTCCAGCCTATCTACTCGAGTATCCCAAATACCTAACTCAAATAATATTAAGTCACTCGAGCATACCACAGCTGATTTTTCTCCTTTATTCAAATTTCGTTATTCACAATCCCAGACTTATGCCGCCACTTCTAAGGTATGATTCCATCATTTATATTTTAATTAGACTTTAACCTAGGGTTATATAAGTCAGAAATTCTAAAATCATTCTCTACACGAGATTATTTTCTCTCTCGAGTAAGCCGATCGCCGTTTCACCTTCCGTCCAGAAGTTGCAGCGCCGCGCTTTCTTCCTCCCTGCCGCAGTTTTTCCTACAGTTCCTGGATCATGGCTGCTTCATCGAAGATTGGTATTGGTTCCGAACTTGTCGGCGGTGGCATCGCCGAATTGTCAGATGATTTCCATAACCTCATGATACTGCTTGACTCCGCCGTACTAACTTTCATTCTACAAGAACCCTGTAAAATCCTCTTTCCAGAAGTTGCAGAATTCTTTAGAAATGTCAAGGTTAAGAGACATGGAGCCGTTCTCAAATAGAAGGTCAGAGGTATTAAAATTAAACTCACCAAAACATCTGTCTCTCAACTTCTTTGCTTGCCGATTATGGATGAGGAAGACCATCTTGGACCGGATGAATCTGACAGAACTTGTCTGTTCTGTGGTGTGTCTACTGATGCTCAATACATCAAATGCTTTGATATGAATCCTGAAGGAAAGCTACTTGTGGACATCATAGGAAAAATCCTTCTCTGCAAAACCAATTCCATAAGAGACATATCCCTCTCCTTCTTTGACATTATGCAAGCCATAATGTGCAGGAAATAATTTCAGTTTGGGATGATGATTTTAGATAAAATCAAAGACAGCATGAAAACCCCAAAGTATGCCAGAATCATTTCTCTCCTCCTCCATGAAATCAACCCAGAGGTCTTCAGTTTTTCTAAAGGGACTATTATTCAGCACATGAAGAAAATCTCTATATCCTCCATACACAGATGGGAATTGAAGCTGCAAAATCCAACACAAGCTGTAAAAGGTCAAGAAATTCCAACCATATAGGACAGGACCCCATCTCCCTCTCCACATCAGGTTGCCAGCTCCACTAGTGCATCTATTGAGGGGGAGCCTACTCCTTCTATCCCAGCAAGGATTCCTACACCTCCAGTAGTAACTCCTCCACCTCCTCAGACTCCAGAAGAAACACCATCTAACCATCAACTTTAAGAAGCCCTCTGAAAGGGGAAACTAGATCAGATATACTCTAGAGGGGGGGGGGGTGAATAGAGTATATGGTGCTTTTTAAAACACAAAGAAAAACTTTTGCAAAGCTTTACAACAATTGCTGTAATGAGTGTAAGCAGGGAAGCAGAAATAAAATTAATCACAAAACCAAGCTATGCAGAAACTAAGCACAAGAAAATCTCGGCCAGAAACAAAAAGAAAACAAGCAGAACCAGATGACACAAGGAAATATAGTGGTTCCCCAAACTTGGGTACATCCACTCTTCTACCACCCTAGGTAGGAATCCACTGCAGGATGAGTTGATCAGGTGTCCTGGGCACCAATGAGCTTTTGATAAGGTGCTCAAAAACCAAAACAGATTTTTTGATCAGGTGTCTTGCCACCAATGAGCTTTTGACAAGGTGCTCAAAAACCAGATTCAAACTTTTGAAGGGAGTTTGAAAAACCCTTTACAGAGTGGGGGGTGAGAGAGTTATGGCAGTCTTCTCTTTCTCAATCAACTGAGAAGAGTAAGTGGATTGATTTCAAAGCTCCCCCTGAGTCCTTGATCTTCAGGAAGATGAGCTTTGCTGAGGGTGATAGGCCTTCAAAGATAGATCTCCAACAAAAGATGATTTCAGCAAGCTGAAATGTTGAGTGTCTGGAGTCTTGAAATGATGTTGGCCTTGAACACTTTGAGAGCTGAAGAGATCTGAAGATTTGTTTGAAAGCTTGATCTCTTTGATGAGTGTTCTTCAGAATTCTTGTTGACAGAATATTTTCAAAGAGTCTCTGTATATTGAGTTGTGTGTCCTCTCCTTGTCAATCTCTCTTTTTGATTCAAAAACATTATCTCTTTTTATTCTCTGTGTCTGAATAGGATATCTCTCTGTCAAAGATAGCCGTTGGTCTGCATTGATTTCAGCCTTAATTGCATAATTTGTTCTGAAGGAAAGTCCACTGATTTGTTCCTTGAAAAATCCCTTGAAACTTGCTCCAGAAGTAAATGAAAACGGCTGGCAGATCTTCTGAATTAAATGCAGAATAACTTCTATCTGATTTGAATTTGAATTCTGAAAGATAACTGAAATCGTCGAACTGAGCTCTGCTATCGTCGAGCTGAGCTCAGCGACCTGGAAAATGCAAGCAGCAACATAATCGTCGATCTGAGCTCAAAGATCGTCGAACTGAGCTCAGAGATAAGGATCCAGTGCAGAGTCAAAATCGTCGACCTGAGCTCAGCGATCGTCGAATGGAGCTCGACGATATTGAGAAGTTGAGCTCAGCGATCGTCGAGTGGAGCTCGATGATCTGTCGAAGTTGAGCTAGACGATCGTCGACCGGAGTTCGACGAAACGTCGTGCTGAGCTCGACGATTGGACTTAGTCTCCAGACAAACTTTGGTCTTCAGGGCAGCTTCCAAACCTAGACTCCTGATCCCTTAGACTCAATTCTAATTGACCTATTAAGCTATACAGAAGGTCAAACACAGATTCCTAGAGACATAGTGATCCTGACCCAAATTAGTAATAGGGTGTTCCAACAATCTCCCCCTATTTGGGTTAGGAAAACTATTTACAGACTTTTGAAAAACAAGCAACATCATACAATCAGAAAAACACAAAAACAACAGCAGCTAGACATTACAGAACCATCACAGAAATATATATATATATATGTCATCCAGATATCAGTCAGAAAAACCAAAAATTGTCACCTTACAGAGTTACTCTTTCTCTTTGCCTTATACCAACTTGATTTCTCTGTTAGGATCTAAAGCTTGTTGTTTGGATCTGGTATCATCAGCTGCTCCCAAATATGTTTGCTTTGATGTCCTGGGAACCACTGCAGCTGGATGCAACTCCATGTACCTGTCTGCATCAAAAAACTTACTGGAGGCATATCTTTCTAGTTCTTTCTGTCTTTGTTCTGACATTGTAGATATATTGGAGGTGTCCAGGCCTTGCTCTTTAGCTTTCTTTATCTGGTCTAAAGCAGCCAACTCTTTCATTCTAGCAGTCCAAGCAACAGGATTCTTCTCAGGGTCCTCAAATGGAACAGGTGGCTCATACCTGTTGGAAGAAGTATCTTGAGGAGTCCTGACAGTCACAGTTTCTCTGAGCTTATAGGGGAATGGACCTGAAGATGTATCAGAAGGAACATGTCCTCCCCTGGAATAAGGGTGCTGCCTGGAATGCCCTTTGGAGTAAACCTGAGTCTCTCTTTGATTTCCCCTATATCCTCCCCTTCTAGAGTAAGAGCCCCTAGACTGGCTTTCCCTTTGATATGTTCTAGCATGAGGTTGGTAGGGAGCCTGGCTTCTAGCTGGGCCTGATCTTGCAGAGCTGCCACCTGCACCTGCATCAGGTGGAGGTGGTGGAGGAGGATGAGGGTGCTTGAACTGGGAGGAGTCCTTATCAAACTTTCTTTTCTTCTTCATTGCCTTTAGCTGATTTTTGGAGAACTGCATCCAATGCTCAGTAATTGGGCAGTTGTGCAGAATATAGTAAGGAACATCATTATCATCTCTAACTTTGGCAGGTGGAACCCTCTTCATTGCCTTACTTCTTGCCTTCCTTTTCCTTGCAATGGTGGCAGAAGAATCATCAGAAGCAGTGTTGTAGTCATCAGATTCAGAGCTTTGAGCATCATATAAAGCATCAATCCTTTTCATCAAATTTTCTTTTAGTTGAACAGCAGCAGATGGAGCAGAAGCAGGAGCAACAGAAACAGATACATCAGTAGATATAACAGCAGATACTGGAGCAGCAGTAGAAGCAACACTGATTATTTCAGGAATTATGGCAGCAGCAGGTTCAGAAACAACAACAACATCTACAGCAGGCTCAAAAACAGCAGCCTCTGTCATCAGAGAATCCTGGGAAATGAGCTCATCAGCAGCAGTTGGAACATTGTCTTCAGCAGCAGCAAGAACAATTTCAGAAACAGATTCAGCCTTTTCTTTATCAGCAGCAGCAGTCATCACTGAGAGTACAAAGGATGAAAGAATGTTGGGGTCACAGCCAGAGAGAGGCACCAGTGCCTTGGACAAATCCTCTGGGGGCTGGACAGCATGAACTTCTGGCAGACAGCTGTAGAATGCAGGATCAAATGCAGATAGCAAAGACCTTAGGTCTATTGCTAAGACTGGAGTAGGCACAGCAACTAGAGCAGAAGATACAAGCACAACAGCAGCAGCAGCAGGAGCAGAAGCAGAAGCAGCAGCAACAGCAGCATGAAGGCTGGCTTCATAATGCATCTCCCCCTGCCTGGATGCAGATACCTCTGTATCAAGGCACACTGCTGGTGGGGCTGCTTGAGGGAGGAGAGAAGAAAGCCTGGCAGAGAGGGCTGCCACTGACAAGTGTAGAGGAGCCAAAGAGGTCTCCAAGAGAAGGGAGAGCCTGGGGGCAAAGAGCTCATACAACTTGTCAGCAAGGGCTGAAAGATCTACTTGCTCAAGAAGAGGAGCAGAGGTAGAGGGTACAGGGATGGCTGAAGAAGCTGGAGGTGGAGTGCTGGATGGTGAAGGGATAGAGGGCTGAGGTGTGGGAATTGTGGAGATGGAGGACAAGGGTATAGATATGGATGGAGTGAATGATGGTTGGTCAAGGATGTGGTGGAGGAGATCTTGGAAAGATGTTGAGGAGGAGGGGAAGTCTGGAGGAGAAGAGGGGGAATCATCCATGTAGGATTCATCCAGAAGGGTGAATGATGGTATGGATGGAGATGAGGTGACATCTGGTGGTGGATAGGAGAATAATGGGTGGAATTGGTCTACTGGAGGTGATGAAGTGGTTGCTGGGGATGGAATTGAGGTTGGAGATGGGCTGGAGATTGTAATGGGAGATGAGGCTGGAATGGTGGAGGTAGCTGGAGGTAGGATTGAACTTGGAGGAGGAGGAGAAGCAGCACTAGCAGCAGGCAGATTCTCTGCAGGTGCAGAGACCTGGGGGGGAGTGACTCTTTGAGTCCTGGTGCCTGAAGGGGCAGTAGAAGAGGGCCTGCTGGGCTTGCTAATCTGCCTGTCCCATTTCCCAAATAGGGCACAGGAGAGTCTCTTGGAGGCATTGATGTGCACTCCATAGGAGACCAGTAGAGTAGGGCACTTTGCCTGAAGGAAGACTCCCAGAATTCTTCCAAAATTCACAAAGGTTTTGTTTATCTTTTTCTTTATCAGGTCAAAGAAGACCTCTCCCCAGTTCAGGCTTTTCCTATCTACCAGAGCTCCCATGAGGCAGAGCTGATGTCTGGAGATGGTGTCATGTGCAGAATGTTTGGCCAACAGGACCTTGCCTACAACATCTGCCAGGAACCTGTATTCAACTGACAGGTTCCTCTTAAACAACTTGCTAGGGTTTCCCTCAGGATGACCCATCCTGGCAAGTATATCAGAAAATTCTTCTCTAGAAAGTTCAGCAGAGTCTTCACCATTTCTTAAACCAAAAACCTCTGTTAAGACTGTTGGGGTCAGAGGTACCTGGGTGCCAGCAAGAGATCCAACAATGGTGTTGTTGTCAAGGTTGTGTGCAGTATATACCCATTCCTTTATTTCATCTGAGGCAAGTTTGATTCTTGTGGTCATGAGGGCAGATAAATGCTGATCTTTGAATAAACTTAGGATGTTCTGGAAGACTTGATCAGTGGTGTTGAAGGAGTCCAAATCAATGTCAAACCCTGCATCAAATTTCATTGCGGCGAGGACAGCGACTGAGACGGCCATGGTACCTGCAAAAACTTAACAAACAAAACGACCAAGGTAGAACTGTTTGGAGGGAAGAAAATTTCTGCAGAGAAATTGAAAGCGCAAGAGAGAATGACGGCGAAAAATGAGTTTTATATTAGGGTTCGACGCAGAATTGTAAAGATCGTTGAACTCAGTTCGACGATCGAGGCTTCTAAAGGAATCTGAAGAGACTCCAACATCGTCGATCTCCGTTCGACGATCTGGAAAGGCGTCGAGCTCCGTTCGACGATCGTTCAGGGAACAGGATCGTCGAGCGCCGTTCGACGATCGTTGACCAGAAGAGATAGTTCATACTATCTGAGGAGCGCTGAACTCAGTTCGACGATCCTGGAAATCGTCGAACTCCGTTCGACGATCTTGGGGGAAATCGTCGAGCGCAGTTCAGAGATCAGAAAATTCTAGACACTAAGGAAGATCAGAATTTTTGCCTAGTCTTGGTCAATTTTTAGCTTTCAAAATCTTGGATATTATTTAAGACTTCCTCCATCTAACATTCCTAACTGATTTAGGAAGAAGGTGTGTTTCTTTTCATCCAAGGGCTTGGTGAAAATATCTCCCCTTTGTAAATCAGTTGGGATATATTGCAGTTCAATTTTATTCTTTTCAACATTGTCCCTTAAGAAGTGATGCCTAATCTCTATGTGTTTTGTCCTACTATAGAGGACTGGATTTTGAGCTATGGAAATAGCACTTGTATTGTCACAAAATATTTTTGACTTCTCTAAGTTGTAACCATAGTCTAGGAGTTGATTTTGAATCCACAGTATTTGTGAACAACAACTACCTGCAGCCATATATTCAGCTTCAGCAGTTGAAGTTGACACAGATGTTTGTTTCTTACAAAACCAGGAGACAAGTCTATCACCAAGGAACTGACAAGTTCCACTGGTGCTTTTCCTGTCAATTCTGCATCCAGCATAATCAGCATCAGAGAATCCAGTTAACTCAAATGCTGAATCTTTGGATACCAGAGACCTAGATTTGGACAACTTTTAACATACCTAAGAATCCACTTTACTAATGTGAGGTGTGACTCTCTATGGCTTACTTGGAACCTAGCACATATACATGTAGCAAACATTATATCTGGTCTACTAGCTGTAAGATACAGTAAAGAGCCAATCATTGCTCTATATGTTGTCTGATCAATAGGTTTCCCATGTTCATCAGCATCTAATACAACATTGGTAGGCATGGGTGTTTTCATACAAGATGCCTCAGACATGCCAAATTTCTTAACCAGCTCATTAGCATATTTGGTTTGAGAAATAAAGATGCCTTCAGCATGTTGTTTGACTTGCAATCCTAGGAAGAAGGATAGCTCACCCATGCTACTCATCTCAAATTTAGAATGCATTAGGTTAGAAAACCTTCTGCACAATTTTGAGTCAGTAGAACCAAAAATGATATCGTCTACATAAATTTGTACTAGTAGGGTATGGGATTTATGGGTTCTAATAAAAAGAGTTTGGTCTACCCTACCCCTTATAAAACCATTTTCCAAGAGAAAGCATGCTAAGGTCTCATACCATGCTCTAGGAGCTTGCTTGAGACCATATAATGCTTTATTTAATCTAAAAATGTAATCAGGATAAGTTGGAGAGATAAAACCTGGAGGTTGTCTGACATAGACTTCCTCTTTGATGTCTCCATTCAAGAAGGCACTCTTGACATCCATCTGATAAACCTTGAAGCCTTTGTGAGCTGCATAAGCTAGAAAGATTCTGATGGCTTCCAATCTTGCAACAGGTGCAAAACTCTGGTCGTAGTCAATTCCTTCTTCTTGAGAATATCCTTGGGCAACTAGCCTTGCCTTGTTCCTTATTATTACTCCTTGATCATCCAGTTTATTTCTGAATACCCATTTTGTTCCAACAATGGAATGATCCTTTGGCTTTGACACTAGTTCCCATACTTTGTTCCTCTCAAATTGATGCAACTCCTCTTGCATGGCAATGATCCAGTGTGGATCTTGCTCTGCATCTTGAATGGACTGAGGCTCAATTTGAGAAAGGAAGCAGGTGTGCAACAGGTTTTGGTTGACCTGATTTCTGGTTTGCACACCAGCTGAGATTTCTCCAATTATTTGGGAAATTGGATGGTCTCTTGATGTTACTAAATCAACAGGGGGTGTTGATTGTTCACCAACCTGTGTTGTTGTTTTCTCTTGTGGTACAATAACTGGCTCTTCAAGTTGAGCTTCAATGTGTTGAGCATTGCTTTCATCTTCACTGCTTTCATTCTCTTGAGCAACCTGCAACTTGTTCATATCTTCAACTAGAGAGTGTTCCTGCAAAGGTTCTATGGTAGAAGAAATCTTCTCCTTGAAAGACATGTTAGTTTCATCAAAAGAAACATGAACAGATTCCTCAATTTTCAATGATGATTTATTATATACCCTATAGGCCTTGCTGATCATGGAGTATCCCAGAAACACTCCTTCATCAGCTTTGGCTTGAAATTTTGCTAGATATTTCTTATCATTATTGTGAATGTAGCAAATGCAACCAAAAATTTTGAAATAGTCAACTTTAGGTTTCTTCCCTTTGAGTAATTCATAGGGAGTCTTTCCCTTCAGTTTATGTATTAGACTTCTATTCAGCACATAGTTGGAGGTGTTCACTGCCTCTGCCCAGAAGGATAGAGGTAGATGAGCATCTGACAACAATGTAGTGGCAGATTCAATAAGGGTTCTATTTTTCCTTTCAGCTACCCCATTTTGTTGAGGAGTTCTAGGAGCTGAGAAAGTATGTCTGATCCCTTCACTCTGACAGAACTCTTGCATAAGAAGAGAATCAAACTCTGTCCCATGATCACTTCTGATCAGGGCAATGTGAGTATTGAACTCAATCTTTATACATTTGAGAAACTCTATCAGACACTTAAAGTTATCAGACTTCTTCCTTAGAAAGAACACCCAAGTGAATCTAGAGAAGTTATCTACAATCACTAAAGTGTAGGATTTCCCTCCTAGGCTTTGTACTGTGATGGGTCCAAATAGATCCATGTGTAACAGATACAATATCCTAGGTGAATCACTCTTATTAAGTGACTTGAAACTGTTTTTAGTTTGCTTGCCTAATTGACAAGCCTTGCAGAGTCCTTCCTTCTTGTAGGGGCCAGAAGGTAGTCCTCTAACAAGGTTGTCCTTGGATAGCCTAGCAATAGTTCTAAGGTTTAGGTGTCCTAGTCTCTTATGCCATAAAACATTTGGTCTACAAACTGAATTGAATAAACAGATATCTATAGTAGTTGAAAGAAAATCTACTAGGTAGATGTTACCTTTCCTTTTACCTGTCAACACAGTTGTGTTGTCCTCTGACTTGATTTTGCATAAGGTTTTGCTGAAGGTCACCTGGTAGCCTTCATCACATAGCTGACTGATGCTGATTAGATTGTGCTTCAGTCCTTCCACATATGCTACTTTCTTGAAGGTTACAGAACCAATCTGGACTGCTCCATATCCTTTAGTTTGTCCAAAGTTGGAGTCACCAAAGATAACTTTGGGTCCAAGCTTGGCTCTAAAGGAATTTAGGTTGTCCTTGTTCCCTGTCATGTGCTTAGAGCACCCACTATCCAAATACCATTGCTGGTTAGATGTTGGATAGGTCTTCACCTGCACATAAAGCAATTCACTTGTTTTTGACCCAGTTTACCTTGGGCCTAGGTTGATAACCTTTAAATTCAGAAATGAAAGACATCCCTGGCTGACTCTTATATCCTTCAGGATGATATCTCCTTGGAGGTAAAATCCATTCAGTATAAGGGTTAAAGGTTTGGGATGAAGAACCCTCAGGATTCAATTTTGATTTGCCTTTGAGAAATTTTCCAGAGCTCTGACCTCTGTTCGACGATCTTGGAGCTGAGTTCGACGATCTTGGGTCAGATCGCCGAGCTCCGTTCGACGGTCGACTATGGTTGAGGTCAGGTACATGAGATCGTCGAGCTTCGTTCGACGACATTGGTTGAGATCGTCGACCAGCGTTCGACGATTTTCCCTGAGATCGTCGAGCTGCGTTCGGCGATCGTCGATCTTCATTCGGCGATCGTCGATCTCCGTTCGACGATTTGTGCTGGACTTTAGTTTTCTGAGGCAGATCAGAATTTTTCCTGGCAACCTCTACAACTCCCTTTCCCTTGTCAGAAATGAACTTGATAGGGGTTGTTAGAACAATAGGTTGGCTGGATGAGGCACCCAAGCCCAGTGTACTGTTGAATCTTGAGTTCACTGTGCTTGTGATGTCCATCAGCTTGATGCTTCTCCCATTGAGAGATTCTTCAAGCTTCTTGGCCTCAGAGAGCTCACTCTTCAGTGAAGCTATCTGTTCCCTATAGTTCTCCAACTCCTGAGAGAGTTTGAGGTTTTCTGATTTTAAAACATTTTGTTCAGATAATTGATTTCTGAGAGAGATGATCTCTTTCTCAGACTTTAGCAGGTCTAAACATAGTGCTTTAAATTCAAGTTTAAAATCTTCTGAAGTAAAATCAAAAGAGCTGATTACCTGATCTTCTTCAGGTTGAGTCTCTGAGTCTGACTCTGACTCCTCTTCCTCTGAGTTGTGTTGTGAGGCATTGATTGCCATCATGCAGAACTCCTTTTCCTCTGCATTATCCTCATCATCACTTGAGCTGGAAGAGGCTTCTGACTCCTCTTCAGTCTCACTCCAGGATTCAGCAACAAATCCTTTCCTTGTGTGCTTATTTCTGCTTGGAGGAAGGTTTGCTACTACCATTCCTTTTGGAGTCCTTCTCTTTCTTCTTTCTTTTCTGTCCCTTCTGTCCTTGTTCTTGTTCTCTGGACAGTCAGGAACCATATGCCCTGGTTTCCTGCAACCAAAGCAAATGATGTCTTTGCTATTGCCAATGGACTTGTCATACCTTATCTTATCCTGCTCCTTGTATGATCTTCTTCTGAAGTCCTTTCTGGCCATCTTATAGAATCTTTTGGCCAACAAGCTGAGAAGTTCATCATTGGCTGTTCCTTTTTCTTCAGGCAGATCCTCAGTTGCCTTGAATGCTATAGTCTTCTCCTTTCTTGTGGCTGGTGAAGCAGCCTTCTGTTCTTCTTCTCTGTTCTTGATGAGTAGCTCATAAGATTTGAGCTTACCCAACAAGGCTTCAGTGGTGATCTCATTCAGACTTCTGGCATCTTTAATTGGCCAGATTCTTGAATCCCAAGTGCTGGGGAAGCACATTAGGATCTTGTCATTAGGTTCTGTCAGTGAGATCTCTTTGTCTAATGTCCTCAGTTCACTGACAATTAGACTCAGTCTGTTGTACATGTCTCCCACTGACTCTGTTTCTCCCTTCTTGAAGTTCTCATATTGGGAGATGAGATGGGATCTTCTGTCCTTTCTCTCATCAGCTGAGCCAGAGACAATTTCTGAGAGCTTGTCCCAAATTTCCTTGGCTGAATTGCATTCAGCTACTTTTTGAAAAATGTCATCTGACATTGTCTGAGCTAAGATGTTCATTGCCTTGGCATCAGCTACTTTCCACTTTTTGATGTCAGCATCTGTTCCTGATGGAGGTGGAACAGCATTTGTGCTTGTGCCCTCTGGAGGTCTTGGACACACTGTCAAAACAGAATTAAAAATGTCTTCGTCAATAGAATTCATGTAGAGTCTAATCCTTGCTTTCCAAAGTGCAAACTTTGACAGATTGCACACTGGAGGTCTGGTGCTAGCATAATCTTTGTTTTGGTCCATGATTTGTGCAAGCTAAATCTAATAATGAAATATAAAAGAAGGATCTAGATTGGGATCTTGGGGTTCAGGTGTTAGCCTGTACAACCAATCAGGTATGGTATGTTTAACCAACCTGCCTCTGATACCAATTGAAAGGGGAAACTAGATCAGATATACTCTAGGGGGGGGGTGAATAGAGTATATGGTGCTTTTTAAAACACAAAGAAAAACTTTTGCAAAGCTTTACAACAATTGCTGTAATGAGTGTAAGCAGGGAAGCAGAAATAAAATTAATCACAAAACCAAGCTATGCAGAAACTAAGCACAAGAAAATCTCGGCCAGAAACAAAAAGAAAACAAGCAGAACCAGATGACACAAGGAAATATAGTGGTTCCCCAAACTTGGGTACATCCACTCTTCTACCACCCTAGGTAGGAATCCACTGCAGGATGAGTTGATCAGGTGTCCTGGGCACCAATGAGCTTTTGATAAGGTGCTCAAAAACCAAAACAGATTTTTTGATCAGGTGTCTTGCCACCAATGAGCTTTTGACAAGGTGCTCTAAAACCAGATTCAAACTTTTGAAGGGAGTTTGAAAAACCCTTTACAGAGTGGGGGGTGAGAGAGTTATGGCAGTCTTCTCTTTCTCAATCAACTGAGAAGACTAAGTGGATTGATTTCAAAGCTCCCCCTGAGTCCTTGATCTTCAGGAAGATGAGCTTTGCTGAGGGTGATAGGCCTTCAAAGATAGATCTCCAGCAAAAGATGATTTCAGCAAGCTGAAATGTTGAGTGTCTAGAGTCTTGAAATGATGTTGGCCTTGAACACTTTGAGAGCTGAAGAGATCTGAAGATTTGTTTGAAAGCTTGATCTCTTTGATGAGTGTTCTTCAGAATTCTTGTTGACAGAATATTTTCAAAGAGTCTCTGTATATTGAGTTGTGTGTCCTCTCCTTGTCAATCTCTCTTTTTGATTCAAAAACATTCTCTCTTTTTATTCTCTGTGTCTGAATAGGATATCTCTCTGTCAAAGATAGCCGTTGGTCTGCATTGATTTCAGCCTTAATTGCATAATTTGTTCTGAAGGAAAGTCCACTGATTTGTTCCTTGAAAAATCCCTTGAAACTTGCTCCATAAGTAAATGAAAACGGCTGGCAGATCTTCTGAATTAAATGCAGAATAACTTCTATCTGATTTGAATTTGAATTCTGAAAGATAACTGAAATCGTCGAACTGAGCTCTGCTATCGTCGAGCTGAGCTCAGCGACCTGGAAAATGCAAGCAGCAACATAATCGTCGATCTGAGCTCAAAGATCGTCGAACTGAGCTCAGAGATAAGGATCCAGTGCAGAGTCAAAATCGTCGACCTGAGCTCAGCGATCGTCGAATGGAGCTCGACGATATTGAGAAGTTGAGCTCAGCGATCGTCGAGTGGAGCTCGACGATCTGTCGAAGTTGAGCTAGACGATCGTCGACCGGAGTTCGACGAAACATCATGCTGAGCTCGACGATTGGACTTAGTCTCCAGACAAACTTTGGTCTTCAGGACAGCTTCCAAACCTAGACTCCTGATCCCTTAGACTCAATTCTAATTGACCTATTAAGCTATACAGAAGGTCAAACACAGATTCCTAGAGACATAGTGATCCTGACCCAAATTAGTAATAGGGTGTTCCAACACCCTCCTCTCCACAAAAGCTGCTATAAGTGAGATGATAGAAGAATTCACTGGAAATGATCTTCCTCCTCCTCTCTCTCAAAAGGAAACCACAACAGAAATACCACCAGAGTCTCCAGTACAAACTCCAGTGCATATTCCTTCTTTAACAAAGTCTCCTGCTGCACACTAAGAGCAGGTTGAAACCATCTTCATCTCTGATGAGCAATCTTTTGAGCCAGCTGAAGCTCCTTTAAGAAAACTGGACTTCTCCATACCCTCAGTCATTGATGAATGGGATGCCCTGATTCACACTTTTAGAGCAAAGAGCACAATCTCCATTACATAAATAGCTCCACTGGTTGCTCCTCCTTCTCTAGTTCCCTCTTCTAGTGCTCCTCCAACTGCTGCTGCTTCCTACAATGACTTGATGAATCTATTTTTTCTTTTGCTTCAAGAGCAAAGAACCTTCTTTGATGCTTCTCTTAAAGCTGTTACTGATAAAGTCACTGCTCTAGAGATTGGGATGAGCAGGGGATTTATTGAAATTCAACACAATACTGATCAGCTCAGACACCTCTTCCAACTTGGTGGAAAAGCTCTAGATCACACTATTACTAGTGTTGGTCAAGTTATGGAGCAAGCTGTGACTCTAGCAGGCAATCAGATTGAAATGAATAAAAGAGATGAAACTACAAAGATGAAGATCTGTGAAGAAGTTGGAACATTCAAAGAAGATACTATCAGTAAGCTGACTGTAGAAGTCAGAAATTGGGATAATTTGGTGAAAGAATATTTAGAAAAATTAGATGCACTCCAGCAAGAGCTTTGGGAAGCCAAATTTAAAGAGATCCATGATGATGTCTTAGCACAAATTCAGAGTGTCAAATTCAATACATATGACACTGCTGTCTCGATGGAAAATCAAATCCTTCCTGAGTTTATTGCTGATTCAAATATCATTCGTCATCATCTCAACCCTCTAGCTGCTGCTACTCCTGCTCCTCCTCTGAGACCTACCTTCTCTCCAAGACCTGAAGGCCAAGAAGGCCCTCCTCTAGATTCTTATGCCCAACTTTGGGAGGATGACCATGCAGATATTTTTCTCTAAGCTGCTCCTTAGATCCAGACTTCTAAGAAGAAAAGAAAATATGGTGATGGTGCCTCTGCTAGCAGATCTTTTCGAGTTTCAGACTCAAAAAAGAGAAAAGCTCCAGAATTTGCAGAGATCTGGTCTCCTACCTCTAAGTCCCTCATTTTGGATACTCTCAAACTTATTATGGACTTTCATGAAAGCAGGAATATTCATTATAGCTCCCAGTAATGGGAACTATATGAGAAGTCTATGACCAAGAGGAGACTGTATGACAGATAATTTGGGATGAATAACCCTGCTCCTCCTCCAAGACCTCCTAAATACTACCCCAAGCCATACAACTATCAGAGCCGATAACAAGAGAAGCAAGACAGACAGCACCACCAAGTCTAAGCTACAAGGACATATGAGATTGTGGAAATGATTGTTGTTGAAATGATACATTGGAAATCACATTTATATAATTCTAAGTTTTTGATCATATAATCTTTTTTCTAGTCTTATGCTTGCTTACACTGATTTATCTATTCAGTGATTTTTATGTCAATAATTCAACTTAGTGTAAAGGATTCTGACTTCTAAAAATAGGGGGAGATTGTTGGGTATCGTATCCATATTAACCCAGATTTGCTGAAGTTATCCTTGAACTAAGATGAATTAAGTTGTATTTGATGCTTTGTTTGAGTTATGTGTTTGCAGGACTCTAATGGAAAGTGTAGACCAATGTCAGTCTACAATGGGTCACCAAATATAGGACCATACAATGTAATCCTTCATTATGTGATGTAAGGTGTTGACTCATGTGTAGTCTCTCTATTGGGATACACTTCATATTCAAGCACTATGACTAATTGGAAAAGACTTGATGTTGGTCTCACCAAAGAGAAGAGATTTCTGTCAAAGAAAATTTACTAAGTGTTTTACTCGAGTAGTTCTATACCTGCTCGAGTGAATAGCTCAGTTAATACTCGAGTAAAATTATTCTTACTCGAGTAAGGATGATAGATCCCGAGTTGTCAATTTATGGCTCTCGAGTAGTTAAGACAACTACTCGAGTAGTTTCCCTCTTATTCTCGGGTTTACAGATTTTCTTCTCAAGATATATTCTAGGTAAATTACTCGAGTAGCACTTTATAGTACTCGAGTAGTTTATACCTTCTGTCTCGAGTTACAGAAGTCTGCACCTCGTGTAATTTCTATTTACTCGAGTAGTTAAGTCACGTACTCGAGTAGTTCATTTACTACTCGAGTAGTCCAGTATTTATACTCGAGTAACCAGAACTTCTTCCCTTAGAATTTCTCTAAGTCAAGTACTCGAGTAGCTACTTCCATATACTCGAGTAGTTCTTATTCACGCGAGTAGTTCACCTTCACTACTCGAGTAACCCATAATTCCAGTTCAGAAAAAATTCTAAGTCCCTGACTCAAGTAGTTCCTCTACCACCCGAGTAGTTTACTCCCATTTACTCGAGTAGTATTTCTTGTACTCGAGTAGTCTAACTTCACTTCACGTGTAACAACCTTTGATACTCGAGTAGGTCATTTTGGTACTCGAGTAGCTGATCTACTCCAATTTTCTTCAATGATATACTCGAGTAGTTTTCTTTGGTTTACTCGAGTAGTTCTCGTTAGTACTCGAGTAGTTATCGTCAGCCCACTCGAGTAGTTCTATAAAGTACTCGAGTAGTAATTTCTTCATTCGAGTATGGCACTTCAATTTTCTAAAATATTTCGTTAAGTCCAGATTAATAGATTCCTTAATGAACCTTGACGTGATTGGTCCACGTGTACCTCTTTATGAATTAAGTATGACTGATTATCACCGATCCTATATAAGGTCTTGTCAAACTGACAAACCCTAAGAAGAAGATTAATCAGAAGTTTCTGCCGCCGATTTATTTCTAAGCTATCTGTTCCACTCTCTCTCTCCATGAAGCGAAAGCCACCGCCGCCAATTCTCATCCGACTAGGGTTTTCGATTTCAGAGGATTCAGATCAAGAAGGTTTTAAAGATCGAGATTGCCGCAACAAATCTTCATCTTCTATTCGATCGTGTGAAGCCAAGAAGATCCAGATCTGATTTTGCCAAGATTTTCTTCACCTCTCTGATAAAGCCGCAAAGTATAGAAGAGGAAGATCCAGGCCGATAGCTTGCAGATCTGATAAAGATTCACTGTTTGTATTTCAATACACATTTTATTTCATTCTTGTAGGAGAATTTTTCTCCGAGTGTAGGATCATTTGACTGCGAGATTGTAGGAAGTTTAATCTTCCGAGTGTAGATCCGCTTTGTGGATCGAGATTGTAGAAACGTTGTTCCGAGGAGTAGGATTGGTTTTCAATCCGAGATAGTGGAGTAGCCGAGTCTAGTGTATTGCTAGATCGGTGAGGAAAAGTGGATGTACCCAAGGTGGGGGAATCACTATAAATCTCGCTTTGTATGTGATTGATTGATAGATAGTTCTGTGCATAGTTCTTAAATTTTTATTCCGCAAAAGACGCACATCTCACCTATTCACCCCCCCTTTAGGTGATTTAGGTAGGCAACTAAACACTTTAAGAAGTAGTACACAAATTACCGGAAGTAGAAGTAGAAGAAAGCGACAGAGGAGCGGACAAAGTGGAGGAAGAAGATGGAGTGTCCATAGGGAATAACAAAAAACCGCGCGGTTTAGCCAAACAAACCGCATGAACAAGAAAAAGAAGGAGACCACACAAGCAGAGAAAAACAAACCACGCAAAAAGAAAAGAAGGCAAAAGGAGGGCAGGGCAGGAAGAAGTCGCGTGAACAGAAGAAACCGAAAGCGGTTAGAAAAGAAAACTGCAAGCAAATTGGACCAAAGGACCGATTAGCTCTTATATTATATAAAAAGAGCTAAATAAAGGAAAATTTTATTGCTCCAAAAAGATAATTATTACATAGATATGCCCCCTTATTTATAGAAATGAGGGAGATGAGAGAATACAACAAGCAATGTGGGACAAAATACAAGCTGTGCGGGCTGGGCAGTTTTATCATGTCAAGACGCCAGACTATACAACAAATACAATCTCCTGAGAAGCCTCTGAACACCTTATGCGGCTAACCGTCAGACCGCTGCTATGGCTAACCACCAAACCGTTGTTGCGGCTAACCTCCAGACCGTTGCTGCAGCTAACCTCCAGATCATTGCTGCAGCTAACCACCAGACCGCTGTTGTGGCTAACCTCTAGACTGATGCTGCGGCTAACCACTAGACCGTTGTTGCGGCTAACGACCAGACAGCTGCTGCGGTTAACCTCTAGACCACTGCAGCAGCTAACAACCAGACCGCTGCTGCGACTAACCTCCAGACCACTGTTGCGACAAACCAGCAGACCGTAGTTGCTGCTAACCTCCAGGACACTACTGCGGATAGCCACCAGGCCGCTACTACAGACTCTTACCAAGCCGCTGGGAAGGCTATCCGACGAGTCGTTGGTCCAAACTGCCAAACCGCTGACCTGACAGGCTGCTATGACTAGAAAAGCTAACCGCCCAGTCTCATGTTCCAACACAAAGCTAAGAAGGTATAAGATAGTAATGGGCATCAAATCATTTATAGCATGGAAAAATAATATGAAAGGTAAAGAGAAGCAACAACAATTTACTTGAAACAACACTGCTGAAAGGTTGAAACAAGGTGTTTTTAATTCTGGTACTTGCTTTATTTGCAAAAAGTCTAACCATAGTTCTCAAATTTGTTTTTTGCATTGCAAACAATGTCAAATCCCAAATCATTCTGTTAAGGATTGTTGGCATAATAAAGGGGCGATGCAAATATAGTTGAAAATAAATCAAAAGGCACATTTTATTTTAATCAACAACCTACTCAATCAAAAGATAATCTTTGGGTGACTGATATCAGTTGTTCTTCCTATATGTCAAATAATAAGGATCAGTTCACCTCTCTAGAAGAAACTTATAAAGCTGACCCCAATATAGTGGGATAAGTCTTGAGTGTTGTATCTTGTATTGTTATCTTACTTTAGGATTAAAGATATGTGAGCCCCCTCCCTATATAAGGAGGTAGTATGAGAAAGTTCTTTTCAACTTTGGATTATTAGGGTTTTGGGCTCTCCTTGTAGAGATGGATCATTAGAGGACCCAACCTCTTTAGTCTTGGTCGGAGGTTGCTCCAAATTGTATGTGTTCTTTGATTAATGCAATCTTGTTCCTGTTCGTATCATTGGTCTGACCTGCCCTCCCTTCCTGCTCATCGTGAGCAGTCGGGTTCCTCTTCGAGCCATTCCTTGCGCATCAACAGTTCTCCCGTCACCGCATGCTTGTATTCAAAACTTGTATCATCTCGCCTTTCCATTGTTGAAATTTCTCAAGATGATCAGCGAGATAGTGTGACGCCAAATTAATATTCTCAGAGCTATCAAGATCACACCTTAATCATGCAGAACTAGGAAAGCAAGCTCAAACACCAATTGCAACAAGAAAGAACAAGCAGATCATATATTTATAACTTCTTTACAGGGCGAGGTATACGTGGCGAGACATGATTTCGCAAGTACACAAGGGAGACAGAAATAAACAAATCAAACAATTCGGGCGGACAGAACTCGAGACCACCGAGACTGTCCATTCGTCGAAGTCGCCGAGACCGCCCGAACTGCTGCTGCTAGACGACGAATAGAACACGGAGTCCACCGAGACCGCGAGGTCCCGCGGACACGCCATTTTTTGCTGACTGCTGCAAACTGCTACCGAGCTGAAGGACAGACCGCCTACCCGCCGAGGTCGGCAGTATAACACCCCCTATCTGTCGCATAACATATAGCAGTATGTCCGGCCGGGGCCCGATGCCATATACCACAGACAGACCGGGTGGTTACTTAATGGAATACCATCCAACTAATAACCAACGTCCTACACAGAGTCATTTTAGCGGAAGAAATGAATAAATGTTACACATTTAGAACCCAACCATAAGCATGAATGTCCACTACTCAAAACCACTGGAATGAAGGTACAATACACAAGTATAATGACCTTAATGCCTTACAATTGTTTACTCAAATAAAATCTGCCTTCCATACCACGACACGTAGGCCGGTCACACATGAACGAAATAAGTAAACATTCAAAATTTGGCCTTCGAGGGCCGGTTCAGCAACTTGGGCTTTAGCCCGCGATTTACCCCGCGGCTCCGCAGTACCTGCAAGCAACAATCCACCGCATGGTGGCAAACAAAAGCAATGGTCAGCTATGTTGACCAAATTATAATGATCCCGCCCCCAAACTCGAGGCAGCGATGCTCCTTTCCCTGCACTTTGTTAGCATAACCAAGTAGTATATATAAACACTTCATCACAGGCGTGGGCACGTACGACCACACTCACCGTGCTCTCAGGGCACATTCTCGGTGAACCGGTCAACGTCACGTCAATTCAAGCCATAGGCGTATCAGTCTCACCACCGCCACTAGGATGGCCAATCTTACGAGCATTTTGTCTTTCCGGCATTTGGTCACGTCATTTTAAGCCATAGATCGCCTAAGACCCTCCATCTATGCCAACGGCTCCAATTGAACGACATAGAGCGGGTACGGTTCCGCCTAACCCATTGCTCGCATCGCAACGACAATTTAAGCCATATGTGCGAGTCAAACTTTCCCGAGTCCCAATCCGAAACACACTTTACATAACCTAGTTATGTACAAGTTGGCTCCCAGGCCACCATGCTGGCAGAATCATGCATCTGTCCAGTTTTTCGGGTGCACCTTGGAGTTAATCCCCAAGGCTGCCTATTGCAATCTACCGCGTAGAAAATCAAAAAAACAAAAATCCGCACGGAGTCTTCCCCGTCCATTTATGCAATGCAACATCACCGATCCAGACCAACTTGTCCGGGTAGGCTTCACACATCATGCCTATGTCCGTTCTCAATTACGAACTCTTCATGTACACAATGGGGACTATTCATATCTACCTGAAGGCATGCCTCAACTCACAGCAAACTCGCGAGAGCGGGCTTCCTATGCAAAGGAAAAGAGGACTTCACATATCCTAGGATGAGAATCGTTACAATAGCATTTTCCTTGGCGCCATGGAGATGTATGTGGATGAAAAGCACCACAATCTCCTTGCCTCCGTAGATCCGAAGTCGGCTCGCGATTTGGAGCTCCGAAGCTCCGCCGGTGACCCGATCTAGCCTCCTTTCTTCTTCCTTGCTCTCCCCTCTCTCTAAACTTTAGAAAGAGAATAACCCAAGTGGAATGGGGTTTTCAAAGCCCTAAACACGGGTATATCCAAGCAAGAACAACCCCCAACCGTCGGATCCCAAAATAAGGAAACAGACGGCCACGATCCGGAGCTGAAATGCAAAATCTGGGCCGAACACGACCTGTGACACGCCCGTGTCCAGGGCCGTGTTCCCCATTCACCGTTGAAACCAACGCATCCCGAAAAGGACACGGGTTCTTGACACGCCCAAGTCTGGATTGACACGCCCGTGTCATCCCGTACATGGTCGTGTAGTGGGCCGTGTTCCTCCATCGACACAGGCCCAACACCAACCCGTGAAGTACACGAGTATTGGACACCCCCGTGTCCCAAATGACACGCCCGTGTCATACCCGAACACGCCTGGACTCCAGACCATGTTTCTCACCCAACTCAACTTGGTCAACCACCCGAGAAGGACACGGCCTGGGACACGCCCGTGTCTAAAGCCGTGTTCGCTGCTCTATGATCGTCGACTCTAAAATTCGTCGACCTCTCTGCCAGATCGTCGACCCAAGCACGACACGCCCCTGGGACACGCCTGTGTCCCAGGCCCTGTGCCCCCTGCCAAAGTCCAAACTTGGCTTAAAATGCCTCCAGTCGCTCTTTTGAGTTTCGGGGCGTTACAACTCTCTCCCTCTTAAAAGAATTTCGTCCCCGAAATTACATAAAGGAAAGATAAACACAAAACTTAAACGGTACCTGAGTGGAATAACTCCGGGTACTCCTCAAGCATGGTCTGCTCTCGCTCCCACGAGAGCTCCTCCCGACCGCAATTATCCCAACAGACCTTGACCATCCTGATCTCTTTGTTGCGTAGCTGCTTGACTTCTGAGTCCTCAATGCGTATAGGCTTGACCTTCGTCGTCAACCCATTATCGACCGGCACTTGATCGACTGCAATCACTTGCGAAGGCTTTTGCACCGCCTTCCGCAGCACCGATATGTGGAATATATCGTGTAGACCACTAAGCTACACTGATAGCCTCAAACAATACGGTGCTTCGCCAATCCGCTCCAGAACCTCAAACGGTCCAAGGTACCTCGGGCGTAGCATCTTCAAGCGCCGCACCCATGAGACACCCTTGAACGGTTTAATCTTCAAGTACACCCAATTGCCAATGACGAACTCCACATTCCTATGCTTGGCATTATAGTACTTAGCATGGCTGTCCTGAGCGATTAACAACCTCTCTCAAATATATCGAACCAACAATGTTGCGTCTTCCACCTCTTGTCGCTTGTACAACTTTGACTCGCCCGTTTCCAACCAAGACAATGGCGTGCGACATCTTCTACCATAGAGGTCCTCGAAGGTCGCCATTTGAATGCTCTCCTGGTAGCTATTGTTGTAAGCGAATTCCACCAAATATACTTGATCTTCCCACTGTTTCCCAAAGTCCAAGACGCACATGCGAAGCATGGCTTCCATTATCCTATTGAATCTCTCGGTCTGACCATCCATCTGCGGATGAAAGGCCGTACTGAAACTCAGCTTTGTTTCCAACATCTACTGCCCCAACCTCCAGTCATTAGACGTGAACCACCCATCCCAGTCACTCACGATGCTGCAGGGCACACCGTGAAGCCGTACTATGTTATCCACATATAACTTTGCCAGTTTCTCCACGGAATCATCCTTCCTATGTGGAATGCAGTGCGACACCTTCGTTAGGCAATCTACGACCACCCAAATGACGTCATTACCCCTTTGCGACCTTGGCAACCCGTGCACAAAGTCCATAGTAATATCGTCAAACTTCTGCTCCAGAATAGGCAAGGACTTCAACACTCCTCCCGGATTTTGGCATTCCGCCTTCACCAAGGCGCATGTCTGACACTTTGCCACGTACAGTGCCACATCCTTCTTCAGTCATGGCCACCAGAATAATTTCTTCACATCGCGGTACATCTTCGTGCTCCTCGGGTGAATTGTGTACTTGGTATGATGCGTCTCGTACAACAATTCCACCCGCAAAGTGCACACATTTGGGACGCATAGATGACCGTATTTCCAAAGCAATCCATCCACGACCTCATATTGGGAATTTGACCCATCCAAAGCCTCTATCATGAGCTGCTTCATATTGCTATCCACATCCAAAGCCTGTCGAATCCGATCAGCCAGGTCATACTGAACTTCTGTCCAGTTCAATAACGCTTCAGCACTCGACTACTTGTCTATGCAAGAGATCTCCAACTCCCCCAACTCCCGAACCAACCGCTCGTCATGGACCGACAACCAATTGGCTTGAGTTAGGGCCCTACGGCTCAACGCGTCCGCAACCGCATTGCCTTTACAAGACATGTAATGGATCTTGAATGTGTAGTCCCCCAGGAACTCCATCCATCTACATTGCCGCATGTTTAGATCCTTTTGATCTAACAAATATTTCAGGCTCTTATGGTCGGTATAGATATCGACCTTCACTCCATACAAGTAATGTCTCCACAGCTTCAAGGAAAAAATCACGGCCGCTAACTCCAAGTCATGGACCGGATAATTCCTCTCGTGCACTTTCAGCTGTCTCGAGTCATACGCTATCACACTTCCATGCTGCAGCAGCACATAACCCAAGCCACTGCCATAGGCATCGCTATAGATCTCAAAACCTTCGGTCCCACTCGGCGAACTCAGCACAGGCGCCATGGTCAACCGACCCATAAACTCCTCAAAAGCTCGTACGCACTATGACATCCAAAAGAACTTCTGCTCCTTTCTCGTCAAAGTAGTGAGGGGTAATGCTATCCGCGAGAAGTTCTCCACGAAACGCTTGTAATAACAGACAAGCCCCAGAAAACTCAGGACTTCCGCTACCGTAGACAACATAGGCTGCTCTCGTATCGCAACAATATTCGTCGGATCCACCGCAATGCCCTCTCCACTTACTATATGACCAAGGAACGCCACTGAGGACAACCAAAACTCGCATTTGGAGAACTTGGCGTACAATTGATTCCTACTCAGCGTCTCCAGCACCAAATGCAGATGCTTAAAGTGATCCTCCTCACTTTGCGAGTACACCAAAATGTCGTCGATGAAGACGATCACAAAGTGGTCTAAGTACTCCCTGAAAGTCTTGTTCATCAAATCCATGAACACTGACTGCGCATTCGTCAGCCCAAACGGCATGACCGTAAACTCATAATGCCCATATCTCGTACTAAAAGTTGTTTTGGGGATATCACTCTCCCTTTGCTCAGCTGATAATAACCGGACTTGAGATCCAACTTTGAGTACACCGTTGACGCGACTAACTGATTGAACAGATCATCAATCCTCGGGATCGAGTACTTGTTCTTCTCCGTTAGCTTGTTCAACTCCCGATAATCAATACAAAGTCTCAAGCTTCCGTCCTTCTTCTTAACAAAGAGTACCGGTGCACTCCAAGACGAAGAACTTGGACGCACATAACCTTACTCCAACAACTCTTGAAGTTGCACCTTCAGCTCCGCCATTTCCTTAGGCGCTAGCCAATACGGAGAGCGTGACACAGGTTTCGCACCTGGCACTAGCTCAATCGTGAAATATATCTCTCGTTGAGGCGGGGCTCCAGGAAGATCGGCAGGGAATACATCAGGGTACTCAGCTACCACTGAAATACTATCCATTATAGGCTTAGGCTTTGCAACCTCCACTAGCGTAAAGAACAGCTCTGCACCAGCACGAACCGCCTTCACCACTTGAAGAGCTGACATCAAAGTATTGCTCGACCCTTTCAAGCCCGTAAAAGTCGTCTTACGACCTGTTCCTAACGTGACTTCCTTGCGATCACAATTAATATAGGCTTGCTACTCCGAGAGCCTGTCCATACCAAATATCACGTCGAACTCCACCAGTGGTAGAAATGACGCTAGCAAGTCTAATTCTTGACTCCCAATACGAATCTTAACGCCACAGATTCTCTCCGCACGCATGGAACACCCACTCGGAACAACACATCCAGTTTGTCCTTCGCCATTGAAGAAGGTACTCCGATGCGCGATATGAATCCTTCGGACAAAAAGGAGTGCGAAGCTCTCGTATCAAAGAGTGCTCTCGCCGGATACTCACAAATCAAAACAAATCCTATTCAAGCAGTGGTAAGGTAACATACACATAACAAGTATTTAAAAATTAACTTGCTATAAATTTAAACCGTACCTGTCACCATATCCGCTTGCTTAATGGCTTCCTGTTGGCTAAGATTATAAACTCTCGGTTAAGTCGATGCATAATGGGATGCAGTTGACTCTACCGCCTTACCCTTCTCTTCATATGTTGCTCCCGGCTTTCTCTCGGACTTGGGACGTCCGCTCCAACAGTCATGGGCAAAGTGCCCCGACTTTCTACAAGTAAAACATACACCCGGGGTTCGACCCGTAGTCGCCATAGAAGCACCAGAAGAGGGGGTTGGACCCGAGGTCCTAGCCTTCTTGTAGAACCTACGATATCTATACTTTGAAGTATTCAGCACTTTAAACTTCGTCTTCTTATCAATAGAGATTTTCTTTGCTTACACATTCTTCAAATCTTTCTCCAAAGACCGGGCCGTGTTGACCAGGCTCAAGAAGCGCTGCGTCATCAGCCCCGAGAGCAGTAGCCTCAAGTCATCTCTCAAACCTTCATAAAATCGGTTCGTCTTGCGCTCCTCATCCGCGATTGTGGAGCTAGCATACCGACCCAATCTAGTAAACTCGTGGAGATACTCATCCACGCTACTCTCTCCTTGCACCAACCTTTGGAACTCATTCTCCAATGCTATCCTCTGAGCCGAAGGGAGGTACCTTGCCAAGAACAGTCCCGAAAACTCTTCCATCGGGACGTCCGTGAGTTGCCTCCCCCTCAATTGATGGATCTCCAAACCTTCCCACCACAGCCTAGCATCACCGTCCAGAAGGAATGTAGCTATAGTGGTCATCTACCACTCCTCCATTTCGGTAGCTGTCAGGACTCTCTTCACTCGGGAGAGTCAGTCTTCAGCTTGAGATGGGGTTCCCAACCCCGAGAACACAGGAGGATTAAAGCTCATAACATGTCTGAGCTGCCTTTTAGTTGCTCGCCTCGGCACCAAAGGCTCCACCACTACCTACTCCACTCTTCTCGGTTCATCCCTTTGAAGCGGTACCTGCTCCATCATAGGAGCGGGCTGCTGCATTTGCCTTGCAGGCCGCGCATTGATCATGACAAACACTGCTTCGACAACCTATCATATGGTTTCAGCCGAGGGAGGTGTTGCAGGAGCATCATTTGGTGTGCTACTAGCCTCAGAAACTAGACGTTCTGACGGCCCTGCACCGCTTCTGGTCACCTATAGTTGTACAAAAGCTCATTAAGCGACCAAACAAAATTACAAAACGTAATTATAGGAACACGCAGGTTCCTCAAACACGTGTATTTTCATTCCTAAGTGGACATTCATGGGTTCTTTTGTTGTTATAACGATGACGTACACACATGTGCTCACCACCCCTTAAAAAGAGTTCGCCCACGAATTCATTGTAAGCCTGACCGAAACTAGTAGTCTGATACCAAATTATAACACCCCCTATCCGTCACATAATATATAGCAGTAGGTCCGGCCGGGGCCCGATGTCATATACCACAGACAGACCGGGTGGTTACTCAATGGAATACCATCCAACTAATAACTAACGTCCTACACAGAGTCATTCTAGCGGAAGCAATTAATAAATGTTACAAATTTAGAACCCAGCTATAAGCATGAATGTCCACTACTCAAAACCACTGGAATGAAGGTACAATATACAAGTACAATGGCCTTAATGCCTTACAATTATTTAGTCAAATAAAATGTGTCTTCCATACCACAGCACGCAGGTCGGTCACACATGACTGAAACAAGTAAACATTCAAAATTTGGCCTTTGAGGGCCGGCTCAGCAACTTGGGCTTTAGCCTGCTATTTACCGCTCGGCTCCGTAGCACCTGCAAGCAACAATCCAACACATGGTGGCAAAAAAAGCAACGATCAGCTATGCTGACCAAATTATAACGATCCCGCCCCCAAACTCGGGGCAGAGATGCTCCTTTCCCTGCACTTTGTTAGCATAACCAATCAGTATAGATAAACACTTCATCACAGGCGTGGGCATGCACATCCATACACCCGGTGCTCTCAGGGCACATTCTCGGTGAACCGGTCAACGTCACGTCAATTCAAGCCATAGACGTCTCGGTCTCACCACCGCCACTAGGACGGACAATCTTACGAGCATTTTGTCTTTCTGGCATTTGGTCATATCATTTTAAGCCATAGACCACCTAAGACCCTCAATCTATGCCAACAGCTCCAACCGAACGACATAGAGCGGGTAGGGTTCCGCCTAACCCATTGCTCGCATCGCAACGACAATTTAAGCCATATGCGCGGGTCAAACTTTCCCGAGTCCCAATCTGAAACACACTTTACATAACTCAGTTATATACAATTTGGCTCCAAGGCCACCATACTGGCAGAATCACGCATCTACCCAGGTTTTCGGGTGCACCTTGGAGTTAATCCCCAATGCTCCCTGTTGCAATCTACCGCGTAGAAAACTCGAAAAACAAACTTCCGCACGGAGTCTTCTCCATCCATTTATGCAAAGCAACATCACCGATCTAGACCAACTTGTCCGAGTAGGCTTCACACTTCATGCCTATGTCCATTCTCGATTACGGACTCTACATGTACACAATGGAGACTATTCATGTCTACCCGAAGGAACGCCTCAACTCACCGCAAACTCGCGAGAGCGGGCTTCCTATGCAAAGGAAAAGAGAACTTCACATGTCCTAGGATGAGAATCGTTACCCTAGCATTTTTCCTTAGCGCCATGGAAATGTATGCGGATGAAAAGCACCACAATCTCCTTGCCTCCGTAGATCTGAAGTCGGCTCGCGATTTGGAGCTCCAAAGCTCCGTCGGTGACCGGATCTAGCCTCCTTTCTTCTTCCTTGCTCTCCCCTCTCTCTTAACTTTAGAAAGAGAATAACCCAAGTTGAATGGGGTTTTCAAATCCCTAAGCACGGGTATATCCATGCAAGAACAGCCCCCAGCCGTCAGATCCCAAAATAAGGAAACAGACGACCACGATCCGGAGCTGAAATGCAAAATTTGGGCCGAACACGTCCTGTGACACGCCCGTGTCCAGGGCCGTGTGTAACGCCCCCACTCATCACATGCAATATAACGGTGGGTCCGGCCGGGGCCCCATGCCATATTTCACAGACAAGCGGTGGAATTACGTGTGGAAATCAAAATGTAGTCGTATCCTAACTCAAAACATTCTAGCGCAGCATTTTATGTTGAATGAACTCAGCTCAATGAATAGGCTGAACACGACCTGGCACGCCCTGTGATACGCCCGTGTCACAGGCCGTGTCACATAAGCTGCAGGCAACCGACTCAAATCCACCCAATACACGGCTGTGTGACACGCCCGTGTCACACCCTACATGCTCGTGTCATGCCCGACACACCCGTGTCCAATAGCCGTGTATGTTACATAGCACAATCTCATCTCACCCGAGAAGGACAGGGCCATGGGACACGCCCGTGTCCCAGGCCATGTACAACAGGACATACCCGTGTCCAGCAATACACGTCTGGATATGCCCTGTGACACGCCTGTGTCACAGACTGTGTACCTGCACTTGACGACCGTCGAGCGTATTTTGTCGACGGGGGGGGGGGGGGGGGGGGGGGGGGGGACACGCCCTCTGATATGGGGGGGGGACACGCCCTCTGACACGAGCGTGTTCCCTCCAAAAACTTCGTAGACCGAATTTTGTCGACCACTCGACCAACTACTAAACCCGAGCCCGACACGCCCTGGGACACGCCCGTATCCCAGGTCGTGTCACCCAAGCTTTACCTAAACTGTGCTTTGGGGTGTTACACTGTGTTCCCCATTCGCCCTCGAAAATTGACGTGTCTCGAAAAGGACACGGGTTCTCGACACGCCCGTATCTGGATTGACACAGCCGTGTCATCCAGTATACAGCCATATGGTGGGTCGTGTTCCTCCATCGACACAGGCCCAACACCAACCCATGAAGGACACGGGTATTGGACACGCCCGTTTCCCAAATTACATGCCTGTGTCATACCCGAACATGCCTGGGCTCCAGGCCGTGTTTCATACCCAACTCAACTCAGTCAACCACCCGAGAAGGACACGGCCTAGGACACGCCCATATCTCAGGCCGTGTTCGTTGCTCGACGATAGTCGACTCCAAAATTCGTCGACCTCTCAGCCAGATCGTCGACCCGAGCATGACACGCCCCTTGGACACGCCCGTGTCCCAGGCCTTGTGCCCCCTGCCAAATTCCAAACTTGGCTCAAAACGCCTCTCATCGCTCTTTTTAGTTTCGGGGCGTTACAAGCAGACAAATTATTGAACTTCGAAAAGCTGAAGCAGAGAAAACTGACAAGCCGCAGAAGCAACCTGCTGAGACCGCCGATTGTAACTACAAACTTCACTGATCCTGACCGAAGTCAAAGACAAACTCCTGGCTCCATAGTGTTAGACGCACAACCTACAAAAAGTAACCAATTAACTTTGATCAAACCGTGCGGACAAGAAAACCGAGACCGCCACACTTAACCAAGTCTCAACTTACTGTTCCCTCAGTTACTGTAGATGTGTCGGGGGGGGGGGGGGGGGTCTATTTATAGGCGGGGTGAGGAGTGTGGTCACCTCCCTAAAGAATAGAGTCACCACCCCAGCTCGCAGCTAGCAAAGCACAGTGCGCACAGAAAAGTCTCTGTCCCTCCTATAAAGGAGACCCATATCAGAAGTAGACTTGTCATTCTTCAAGATATTCTTTGCCGCTACCAGATGAGACTTCCTTAGCTCTGCCATAAATCGACTTACTCGTCCAACAGCATAAGTAATGTTTGGCCTTGTAATAGTTAGGTAGATCAAGCTCCCCACTAGAGCTCTGAACATCAAGGGATCAGGAAGAATCCTTCATTCATCTTGTCGAAGCTTCAGCCCATGATCCAGAGGAGTAGAGCAACTCTTCCCTTCCTTCATGCTGAATCGATTCACAATGGGATCCACATATCCTTTCTGGAAAATGAGTATCCCGCTCTCCTTCCTCTCCACTTCGAGACCGAGAAAGTGATGAAGCTCTCCAAAGTTTTTCATCTCGAAGCAAATAGCTAGCTTAACCCTGAGACTAGCTATCTCCTCCTCTGAATTCCCTGTGATGATCATATCATCAACATACAGCAGGACCAAGACATGAAGCTCCCCCTTATTCTTGATGAACAAGCTTGAATCTTAGTTGGAAGCAGGGTATCTACAGAATTGGAGGTATTCTTTTATCTTCCCATACCAAGCTCTTGGAGCCTGCTTCAACCCGTAGAGAGCCTTCCTGAGCTTGCAGACATGTCCAGATGAACTTCAAAAACAAAACCAAGCGGCTGATCCATGAAGATGTCCTTATCAATCTCTCTATAAAAAAAGGCATTCTTTACGTCAAGCTGCCACAACCTCCATCCTTGGCAAGCAGCCAAGGCGATCACCACCCGAACCGAAGTCATCTTTGAAACTGGACTAAATGTGTAACAACCCCATCCGTTCATATGGTATATTCTAGAAGGTCCGGCCGGGGCCCCATAGTATATATCACAAAACAGGCGGTGAAGGTACAAGATGATACCAGAGTAGCGTATCACACCTATCACAAAGCATTCTAGCAGAAGCCTAAACTATAACTTGAACTCCTCATGAATGCCCAAATATCAAACTCCATATTTTATACGATATAGGAATGTCTTACAACAAGTAAAAAGAGTTGTCCTTATGGCCTTACATGGCTGTCACACAGTGGCCTAAACAGATTGGCGCGCAGGCCGGCCACAATAAAAGAAAACACACAACATTTCCAAATAGCCTTCGAGGGCTAGCAGTAATAGCAGCAACAACAGCAACCTCTATGCGTCCTACTCGGCTCTCCAGCACCTGTACAGGGACAATCCACCCAACGGTGGCAAACAAAAGCAACGGTCAGCATTCAGCTGACCAAATTATAACGACCCTACCCCTTTCTCGGGGCAGCGGTAATCTTCCCTGCAGGCATATCATATCACAGTATGGCAATCTATCTCATCAAAATGTGCTTTCACGCACACAAGCCATCACAACTGTTCGCCACCCGGCCTAACAGTCCGTGCACTCAGGGCACATTCTTGGTGTTCTGGCAAAGCTCTTGCCCACCACCGTATCAGGGTCACAACCCAACGGTAACTCTCTTGAGCATTTTCTCCATGGCGTGCAGCCGGAGTTTTATAGTCTTAGTGAACCGGGATGGCCCGTAGCCCCCCGTTGTATCACGGCGCGCAGGCCAAAGACTCTTGCTATACGCTCCAACAGACCGCACTTTCTGGTCTCACGTCGGACGGACATAACGCAGGTCGGATCCTCCACCCCCCGTTGCTTAAATCGCCTTGCCTTCTCCGAGTACAGCGTACTCATGGCTATATCAAAGGCGCGGGTAGGTCTCACCGATCCTGTTCTGGCATTCAAGCCTAGGCATAATTCGTACACCCATTCTCTCACAACAACAGCGGGTCTTTCCTGGGCACACCAGTACTTCCTGTTACTCGCTTCACAGGTGGACACCGCAAAATCACAAATGTCAGGGGTCTTTCCTCGCTACCATGCCAGTACTTCCTGTTACTTGCTTCACAGGTGGACACCCTATGACATCAAGCATCACAAAAGGGCCTTTCCTGGTCACACCAGTACTTCCTGTGCCTCAATCACAGGTCGGACCCAAAAACATAACACGGCTATTTTCCTGGGCTACCACTCCAGTACTTCCTGCTACTCCTTTTCGCAGGCATAACCCGTTGACTCCTTAAACTACACGTTATCACGAAGTCTTCTCCGGTTCGTATGCAACATCACCAATCCAGACCAACCTGTCCAGATGGGCTTCACACAGCATGCCTATTCCGTACTCCATTTCCGGATCTATATGCCAACAAAGGGGATTTCATGAATCCACCCAAAGACTCCCAAAATCAGCCACCTCTTGGTGGGGGAATCAAAAATATATGCCAAAAGGAAGCCTTCACATGGCTAGGAAGAAAAGTCGTTACCCTTGGCGACCGCTTCGGTGCCATGAACTCAAAGCTAGCTTGAAAGACTCGTAAGAGCGTTTCCTCCGCAACCCCGACTTCGGATTTCTCGTCGGAAAACTACAGCACCACCGGTGACCAGCCCCCTTTCCTCCTCCTCCTTCTTCCTCTCTCTTTCTCTCTCTAAGCTTGTAGAAAGATGAAGGCCAAAATACACTATGAGAAATCCTTTCTCATTCACGGCCTTAAGGAAAGCTGGAGGCGTTTCAGCCTTTGGATCTAGGCTGAAGGAATGGACGGCCACGATTTGCCAAAAACACTAATTTTGACCTAACACGGCCTGTGACACGCCCGTGTCCCAGGCCGTGTGCCTCAAGCGGTGGTCAACCGACTTATCCAAACCAGTGACACACCCATGGGACACGCCCGTGTCATGGGCCGTGTCACCCAACACGCTTTCAGACACGCTCGTGTCTGTGGCCGTGTGCATTGGCGAAAATAATCCCAAACCATCCCGAGACTTCACACGGCCTGTGACACGCCCGTGTCCCAGGCTGTGTGCCCAGACACGGCACGAAGACACGCCCTGTCGAAATCCTTCGTCGGGCTGAGTTCGTCGACCCAAATTGACACGCCCTGTGACACGCCCCTGTCACAGGCCGTGTGCAACTTCTCGACACTCGACGCCCACGTCTCGACACTCGACGATCTTCGAGAAAAAGTCATCGAGCACACGACACGGCCTGGGACACGCCCGTGTCCTGGGCCGTGTGCCTCCTCTCGACACATCGTCGAGCGAAAAATCCTCGACACCAAGACTGATCGTCGACACGGCCTCGACACGCCCTGCGACATGCCCGTGTCGCAGGCTGTGTCTGCTGTTCGACGACCGTCGACCCCAAATTTCGTCGACCTCGCGGCCAAATCGTCGACCCCAGCTTGACACGCCCTGGGACACGCCCGTGTCCCAGGCCGTGTCACCCAAAAATTGCCTGCTGAGAAAAATGGGCTGTTACAATCCTCCCATCCTACAAGAAATTTCGTCCTCGAAATGCAGACACTGGAAGGCAATCAGTAACCAGCAAGAAAAATGTTATAACATGCAAATTTTTATGTTACAACATACTCTTTACAGTTACAAAATAGCTCGGGGAACTCTTCTCGCAGGGTTTGCTCTCGCTCCCATATCAGTTCTTCACGGCCGCAGTTATCCCATCGGACTTTCAACATGCCGACCGTCTTGTTCCGCAACTGTTTCTCGGCTCGATCTTCGATCTGAATGGGTCTAACTCTCGTTGTTAGCCCATACTCCACCGGCACACGATCATCCACGATCACGTGAGCTGGATCTTTCACGGCCTTCCGCAGCACCGAGATGCGATATACATCATGTAATCCACCCAAGTCTGCCGACAGAGCTAGCTGATAAGCCGCTTCGCCAACTCGCTCAACCACTTCAAAAGGACCCAAATATCTTGGACTCAACTTTTTCAATCGTCGAATCCTGGAGACACCTTTGAATGGCTTGATCTTCAAGTAGACCCAATCGTCAACCGTAAATTCCACGTTCTGGTGCTTGGCGTTGTAGTACTTAGCTTGTCGATCTTGAGCAATAAGTAGCTTCTCTCGAATCGTCCGTATGGTTGAGTTTGCTTCATCAACCTCATTTGGTTTACAAACCCGAGCTTCGCCCGCTTCTACCCAAGCCAAGGGAGTACGACACTTCCTTCTATATAGAGCTTCATATGGTGTCATTCCAATGCTCGCCTGGTAGCTGCTATTATATGCAAACTCTACCATATAGAGATGATCTTCCCATCTCTTTCCGAAGTCAAGGGCGCACATTCAGAGCATGTCCTCCATTGTTCTGTTTGTACGTTCAGTTTGGCCATCCGTTTGGGTTGAAAAGCCGTACAGAAAGTCAACTTCGTGCCTAACAGTCGGTGAACTAGCTTCCAATCATTTGACGTGAATCGCCCATCTCGATCACTGACGATGCTCCGAGGAACACCGTGAAGCCGCACAATCTGGTCAACATATAACTTTGTCAAACTTTCAACTGAATCATCTCGTCTGTTCGGGAGAAACTGTGCTACTTTCGTTAGCCGGTCAACAATTACCCAAATGGAATCATTTCCTCGCTGCGATCTCGGCAAGTCGTGCACAAAATCCATGGAAATATCAACAAATTTCCACTCTGGGATCGGCAGTGACTTCAAATAACCGCCCGGCTTTTGGCATCCTGCCTTCACCATTGCACATGTTTGGCATTTGGATACATAAAGGGCAACATCTTTCTTAAGCCCTGGCCACCAGAAAAGCTTCTTCATATCGTTGAACATCTTCGTGCTCCCGGGGTGAATGGAATACTTTGTATAATGCGCTTTATACATCAGTTCTTCCCTCAATTTCCCCATATTTGGGACGCACAAACGACCCTCTTTTCGCAAAAGACCGTCAATCTAAGTGAATTTTCCCTCTGGCCCTTCATGAACATAGCGTAAGAGATCTTCATCCAACTCTGTTGCCCGTCGCACTCGGTCCGCAAGGTCACATTGCACCTCGGTCCAGTTCAAACATGCAGTGGCAGTGCAATTCTTGTCAACACAATAAATCTCCAATGCCTCCAGCTCCTGGATAAGGCGTTCATCATGCCTTTGTAACCAATTTGCTCTAGCCGGAACCCGCCGACTCAAGGCATCCCCGACAACATTCCCCTTCCCGGGCGTATAGTGAATCTCAAAAGTGTAGTCCCCAAGGAACTTCAACCACCTTCGTTGTCGCATATTCAAATCTTTCTGCTCCAATAGGTACTTTAGGCTCTGATGATCTGTATAGATCTCCACCGTCACTCCATAAAGGTAGTGTCGCTACAACTTGAGTGCAAAAATCACCGCCGCTAGTTCCAAGTCATGGACGGAATGATTTCGCTCGTGCACCTTTAGCTTGCGTGAGCCATAAGCAATAACCTTTCCATTCTGCAGAAGAACGCAGCCTAAGCCGCTTCCTGAGGCATCACTATAAATCACAAATCCATCGGTTCCACGTGGCGAAGATAACACTGGCGCCGTGGTCAACCGAATCTTCAGCTCTTCAAAAGCTCGTGCACACTCTGGCGTCCAAACGAACTTCTAATTTTTTCGCGTCAGTGTGGTTAGCGGCAAAGCGATCCGCGAGAAGTTTTCCACAAATCTTCTATAGTAGCCCGCAAGTCCAAGGAAACTCCTGACCTCGGCCACGGAAGACAACATTGGCCACTCCTGTATGGCCCTTATCTTCGCTGGATCCACTGCAATGCCCGCTCCACTCACCACATGGCCCAGAAATGCCACCGACGATAGCCAAAACTCGCACTTCGAGAACTTGGCATAGAGCTGATTTTGCCTCAACGTGTTCAACACCAACCGCAAGTGAATCTCATGCTCAGCTTTTACACCAGGATGTCATCAATGAACACGATCACAAATAGATCCAGGGACTCTCGAAAATACGGTGCATCAAATCCATAAACACCGAGGGCGCATTGCACAGTCCAAATGGCATGACTGTGAACTCATAGTGCCCATAACGCGTTCCAAATGCGGTTTTGGGAATGTCACCTTCCCGAATTCTTAACTGGTAATAACCAAACTTCAAGTCCAACTTCGCATAGACAGTCGAACCCACCAGCTGATCGAATAACTCATCAATCCGGTGTATCAGATACTTATTCTTCTCGGTCAGCTTATTCAGTTCACGGTAATCAATACACAACCGCAACCCACCATCTTTCTTCTTTACAAAAAGCACAGGCGCGCTCCAAGGTGACATGCTTGGGTGTATGTAACCTTGCTCTAACATTTCTTGTAGTTGAACCTTAAACTCCGCCATCTCTTTTGGTGCGACGCGATATGGCGAGCGGGCCACAGGTTTCGCACCTGGCACCAACTCGATCGTGAAGTCAATCTCCCGCTGGGGTGGTAGCCCAGGGAGATCCGTGGGAAACACATCTGTAAATTCCGCCACAATCGGAACCTCGCACACACTGGCCTTAGGCTCAACAGCCTGAATCAGTACGAAGGAACACTCCGCACCCTTCCGAACAGCTTTGACTACCTGGAGTGCAGACATCAATGTCCCGCCACTCCTCGCATACCCGCGAACTTTGTCTCATGTTCGGAACTTTGTCCCAACGTGCTCTCTTTGGACTGGAAATCAATAGGAGCATGCTGCTCCGCAAGCCAATCCATCCAAAAAATCACGTCGAATTCTGATATTGGCAAAAACAGATGCAGTTAAACTGAAATCCTGACTCCCGATTTGAACTGCCACATCGCAAGCTTGATCCGCAAGCAGCCAACAGCCATTTGGCAACACCACTCTGACGCTATCTGTCTTTGCACGACTGGGTATCCCAAGCCACGTTATAAACTCGTTAGACAGAAAAAAAATACAAAGCATCCTTCGCAAACAGTGCTTGTATCATCGCAAACCCTGTGGTGCACTTAACACACGCAAGCAACATACACAAGATGCAAACAAAAGCAAGCAAGACGATTATCGTAGACGTCGACGACACTTGCCAAGTTTGGGCACACTTGTCCCCATGATTAAAAAAACATCAACAATCTATAGCTCTCGTAGACACACGTTGATCCCACACATCCATATCTTATAAACGCCATCATAGCATTTCCATCCAAAACGACTTACTGTACATCGAACATGCATAAGCCACCATTATTTATGTACATGAGGAGCCTCATTATTTATATACATCAGTATGTCGACATTTCTTGCCTGCTACGAGCCAACGCGGCAATCTCGGGCTTTATGTCCTACTTTTCCACACGAATAGCACTTGTACTGCTTCTTTGGCTACTGAACACCATCCCCACATTCACGAGCGAGGTGTCCTACCAGACCACACGCATAACAAGTACGCTTCTCGGGTCTTTGCCTCGTACGGTGAGCCGACTTCCCAACCCTTGGAGTGGCACTTTCCTAATCACAGGCATCTGCTGGGCTCTCCTCAAGTCCATTTCCAACAGTCTAGCTGCCTCCACCAGTGGTTGGAAGCCGAAGAACTTAGGACCCATCAACAAGAAACGGAGTTCCTGACGTAGCCCATCATAAAACCGATTGATCTTCATCCCCTCGGTTTCAAACAAAAACTCGGGTTGTTGTCTCATTGCAACAAATGCATGAAAATAGTCCGCAACCGTGTCCTCTCCTTGGCTCAAACACACATTCACCGACGAAGCTGAGGCACTTCCCCTTGCCATCTGCTCAAGTTCACGACCCGGCATGGAACGCATCACCGGCTCAGAGGGTGAAACCTGTCCCTCATGGTAAGCCTTGAGCGTTGCAAAAACCATATCGACAATCAATCGAGCCGTTTCTATCGATGAAGGAGAGGTTGGTACCACAGTTGATGTCATGCTCCCCATCGAGTGTTGGGGTTCCTGCTGCCAAGCCATCGCACTCGTCGCCTACATACGGAAAATTACACAAGTAAGCAACAAGATAGGAACACGCAGGTTCCTCAAACACAAAAATTTGCATTCCTATCATGGACATTCAGGAGTTCAAGCGTAGACTTTGGTTTGCACAAACACGTGCTCGCCACCGCACAAAAGAAGCTGACCACGACTTCGAGAGGGCAAGACCAATACCACCGATACCAAAAATGTAACAACCCCATCCGTTCATATGGTATATTCTAGAAGGTCCGGCCGAGACCCCATAGTATATATCACAAAACAGGCGGTGAAGGTACATGATGATACAAGAGTAGCGCATCGCACCTATCACAAAGCATTCTAGCGGAAGCCTAGACTACAACTTGAACTCCTCATGAATGCCCAAATATCAAACTCCACATTTTATACGATATAGGAATGTCTTGCAATAAGTAAAAAGAGTTGGCCTTATGGCCTTACATGGCTGTCACACAGTGGCCTAAACAGATTGGCACGCAGGCCAGCCACAATAAAAGAAAACACACACATTTCCAAATAGCCTTCGAGGGATAGCAGTAGTAGCAGCAACAACAGCAAACTCTATGCGTCCCGCTTGGCTCTCCAGCACCTGTACAGGGACAATCCACCCAACGGTGGCAAACAAAAGCAACGGTCAGCGTTCAGCTGACCAAATTATAACGACCCTACCCCTTTCTCGGGGAAGCGGTAATCTTCCCTGCAGGCATATCATATCACAGTATGGCAATCTATCTCATCAAAATGTGCTTTCACGCACACAAGCCATCACAACCGTTCGCCACCCGGCCTAACGGTCCGTGCACTCAGGGCACATTCTTCGTGTTCTGGCAAAGCTCTTGCCCACCACCGTATCAGGGTCACAACCCAACGGTAACTCTCTTGAGCATTTACTCCATGGCGTGCAGCCGGAGTTTTATAGTCTTAGTGAACCGGGATGGCCCGTAGCCCCCCGTTGTATCACGGCGCGTAGGCCTAAGACTCTTGCTATGTGCTCCAACAGACCGCACTTTTTGGTCTCACGTCGGACGGACATAACGCAGGTCGGATCCTCCACCCCACGTTGCTAAAATCGCCTTGCCTTCTCCGAGTACATCGTACTCATGGCTATATCAAAGGCACGGGTAGGTCTCACCGATCCTGTTCTGGAATTCAAGCCTGGGCATAATTCGTACACCCATTCTCTCACAACAACAGCGGGTCTTTCCTGGGCACACCAGTACTTCCTGTTACTCGCTTCACAGGTGGACACCGCAAAATCACAAATGGCAAGGGTCTTTCCTGGCTACCATGCCAGTACTTCCTGTTACTCGCTTCACAGGTGGACACCCTACGATATCAAGCATCACAAAAGGGCCTTTCCTGGTCACACCAGTACTTTCTGTGCCTCAATCACAGGTCGGACCCAAAAACATAACACGGCTATTTTCCTGGGCTACCACTCCAGTACTTCCTGCTACTCCTTTTTGCAGGCATAACCCGTTGACTCCTTAAACTACACGTTATCACGGAGTCTTCTCCGGTTCGTATGCAACATCACCAATCTAGACTAACCTGTCCAGATGGGCTTCACACAGCATGCCTATTCCGTACTCCATTTCTGGATCTATATGCCAACAAAGGGGATTTCATGAATCCACCCAAAGACTCCCAAATCAGCCACCTCTTTGTGGGGGAATCACAAATATATGCCAAAAGGAAGTCTTCACATGGCTAGGAAGAAAAGTCGTTACCCTTGAGGACCGCTTCGGTGCCATGGACTCAAAGCTAGCTTGAAAGACTCGTAAGAGCGTTTCCTCCGCAACCCCGGCTTCGGATTTCTCGTCGGAAAACTACAGCACCACCGGTGACCAGCCCCCTTTCCTCCTCCTCCTTCTTCCTCTCTCTTTCTCTCTCTAAGCTTGTAGAAAGATGAAGGCCAAAATACACTATGAGAAATCCTTTCTCATTCATGGCGTTAAGGAAATTTGGAGGCCTTTCAGCCTTTGGATCCAGGCTGAAGGAATGGACGGCCACGATTTTCCAAAAACACTGATTTTGACCTGACACAGCCTGTGACACGCCTGTGTCCCAGGCCGTGTGCCTCAAGCGGTGGTCAACCGTGTCATGGGCCGTGTCACCCAACACGCCTTCAGACACGCCCGTGTCTGTGGCCGTGTGCATTGGCGAAAATAATCCCAAACCATCCCGAGACTTCACACGGCCTGTGACACGCCCGTGTCCCAGGCCGTGTGCCCAGACACGGCACGAAGACACACCCTGTCGAAATCCTTCGTCGGGCTGAGTTCGTCGACCAAAATTGACACGCCCTGTGACACGCCCGTGTCACAGGCCATGTGCAACTTCTCGACACTCGACGCCCATGTCTCGACACTCGACGATCGTCGAGCAAAAGTCGTCGAGCACATGACACGACCTGGGACACGCCCGTGTCCTGGGCCGTGTGCCTCGTCTCGACACATCATTGAGCGAAAAATCCTCGACACCAAGGCCGATCGTCGACACGGCCTCGACACGCCCTGCGACACGCCCGTGTCATAGGCCGTGTCTACTGTTCGACGACCATCGACCCCAAATTTCGTCGACCTCGCGGACAAATCGTCTACCCCAGCTTGACACGCCCTGGGACACGCCCGTGTCCCAGTCCGTGTCACCCAAAAATTGCCTGCTGAGAAAAATGTGATGTTACAAAATGTCTCCTCATAGTCCTCTCCATACTATTGTGAGAATCCTCGAGCAACAAGGCGAGTCTTGTATCTTTTGATGCTCCCATCAGGGTTCTTCTTCAACGTGTACACCTACTTGCAAGTCACTGGAGTAATGCTATCAACCCTGGGCACAAGGTCCCAGGTTTCATTCTTCTTGAGAGCAGAAAACTCCTCCTTCATAGCATCTTCCCACTACTTGACTCCAGTGGCCTAATTGAAGTTTGCAGGCTCTCGCTCGTCTAGAGGACCTACAAAGAAGCAGGAGATAAAGCTCATTGTATTCTCATCACAGTATCGAGTTGGTGGCTTGATAGTCCTCTTTGATCTACGAAGGGTCTGCTCCTTACTCACCACCTCCGTTGCTTCTTCAAGATCAGCTCAATTTCCGGGCAAATTTTGAGCAATGCTACCCCTACTTCCTGAACCACAAGCCTCTGCCCCAGAGCTTGAAGCAACAGGAGCTGCTGGTGATACAACAAGCTCCTCTTAAAGAACTTCAGCAGCCACCTTCTGTTCCTCATCAACCTTGCTCTCTAATAGCTTAACCGAGACTCATCCATACGACGTAAGTTCATTAAACATCACGTCTCTTGATACAACAAACTTCTTTGTCACAGGATCCATGCATTTCCATCTCTTCTTCCGCTCATCATATCCTAGAAAGACATGCTTCCTTGCCTTTGCATCAAACTTTGTCCTTGAAGCATCCGGGACATGCACATAGCAAGTTGATACAAACACCCGAAGGTGTTCCACGCTTGGCTTCTCCTTCAACAACATCTCGAAAGGAGACTTCATATTGATCAGACTCAGAGGCATCTGATTGATGACATAGGTTGCACAAGCCATTCCTTCTGCCCAAAAGGACCTGGGAATGTCTTTTGCATGAAGCCAACACTTGCAGGTTTCCGTCAAATGACGAATCTTCCGCTCTGCTACTCCGTTTTGTTGTGTAGTATGAGCACAAGTAAGCTCTCTCCGGATCCCGTGCTTCCTGCAGAAGTTAGAGAATTCGGAAGAGACAAACTCACCACCGTTGTTTGACCTGAACTTCTTGATTCGTAGGACAAGTCGGCCCTCCACCAGCTCCTTAAACTCCACAAACAGTTGGAAAGCTGCCGACTTCTCCTTCATGAAATACACCCAAGTGTATCTTGAGTAATCATCAATCAACAAAAGCATGTATCTGCTGCCTCCAATACTATCAATGGCAGTTGGCCCCATCAAGTCACCATGGATAGACTCCAATGGTCTCTTGCTCCTTGTTTGTGACTTATCAAACGGAAGGCGATGAGCCTTACCGTATTGAAGTCCTGCGCAAACGTAAACATCGCCAAAGGATGATAGCTTAGGCATATAACGTCCCGATTCGCGCTAGGCCCTTTGTGTGCATTTTTGAGTCAGGATAGCTGACTTGGGCTCAGGGAAGTGTTGGCAGCTGGGCTGCACTTGTAATAGGGAGGAGAAGTCAGTCCAGAGTGCGACCATGAGCATAGTTTGTGATATTCGGAACCGAATTCAGGCAGGGAAAGGATGTGTCTTTGGCCACGGCATTAAAGTCAATTGAGGATGGGACAACTGACGAGTTCTCCTTAAAAGACGACCTCATTCATTTTGATGGTCGGCTCTACATTCCCAAGGGTGGTAGGATTCGAGAAGATATCTTGAGAGAGGCGCATTGCTCTCAGTATTCAATGCATCCCGGTATTGCTAAGATGTACGCCGACCTGCGAAAGACCATGTGTTGGTCGGGAATGAAGAAAGTAGTCAGGTACTTTGTTACACATTGCGAGACCTGTCAAAGGGTGAAGGCCGAGTGCAAGAGCCCCAGTGGTTTGTTACAGCCATTGCCCATCCCCGAGTGGAAATTTGAGGATATCTCCATGGACTTCGTTCACGGGTTACCTCACTCATGCTCAGGGAATGATCCGGTGTGGTTGATCGTTCATCGCCTGACAAAGGTAGTCAGGTTCATCCCTATGAAGAAAAAGGCTCACGTGGATGTCTTGGTACGCCTCTTTGTGGAGCAGTTTGTACGGTACCATGGTGTGCCAAAGACAATCATTTCTGACTGGGATGGTCGTTTTACCTCTAAGGAGTGGAAAGCTATACATGCATACTTGGGTTCGCGCATTACCTTTAGCACATCGTTTCATCCTCAGACGGACGGGCAATCTGAGAGGACCATCAGAACATTGGACGACCTATTGAGGTTGTGTGTGTTGGATAGAGGAGAGCCGTGGGAAAGGCTCTTACCACTTGTAGAATTCTCCTACAACAACAACCATCAAGCTAACATCGGTATGGAGCCCCATGAATCCCTTTACGAAAGAAGGTGTAAAACCCCCTTGTCTTGGGTACAGGATGAGGACCTGAAGGTATTGGGAGTTGAGTACATCAACGATACTTATGCGGTTGTTAGACTGATATGGAACCGCATGCTTGAGGCTCAAAGTCGGGAGACAAAATATTATAATGCAAAGCACCGGGCGGTGAAATTTCAAGTGGGTGATAAAGCATTTCTGAAGATCCGGCCGATGCATGGAGTGTCACGGGTGCGTGGTGCGAAAAAGCTCAGCCCAAGGTACGTTGGGCCTTACACTATATTGGATAGGATAGGCCCTTTGGCATATCGGTTGGAGTTACCGCCAGAGCTAGAGAATCTTCACGACGTGTTCCATGTGTCGTCACTTCGAAAGGCACTTTTACGGCCCGATCAATATATCCCCACCACTGATTGTGTAGTGGCGACTGATAGGTCTGTGCGACTAGAGCCGATGCGGATCGTAGACAACGAGACAAGAATTTTGCACCGCAAGAGTGTTCCTTTGGTGAAGGTCCTGTGGTCTAATCATGGGAAGGAGGAGTATACATGGGAGCCGGTGGACTTGATGCTAAAATGCTACCCGAAATTGTTTCCTCAAGATAATTTTTAAAAGCATATTTTATGTTGTTTTATGCTTTTCTCTCTCCCCATAGCCTTAGCCTGATTTTGGGGACAAAAACTTTTATTTTGTTTATAGGATCTGTAACGTACTGATTTGCGCTGCTCTACTCTTGCGCATTTTTGAGTTAGGAGAGCTGACTTGGGCTCAGGGAAGTGCTGGCAGCTGGGTTGCACTTGTAATAGGGAGGAGAAGTCAGTCTAGAGTGGGACACGGGTAGAAACACGAGCGTGTCCCTACCCATGTTTGTGAGGCCAGCTCTTGAGTCGACGACTCAAGTAGGTCCATAGAAGGACCCGGGTAGTGACATGGGTGTGTCACTACCCGTGTGTATGAAGACACGATAGAGACACGACATGTTCCTACTCGTGTATGTCCAACCAGTTGTTCCCGAGAACGACACGGGTTGAGACACGGGCGTGTCCCTACCCGTGTGTCCAACCAACACTCGAGTCGATGACTCGAGTTGTCCGAGAGAAGGACACGGCTAGTGACACGGGCGTGTCACTACCTTTGTGTAAGACGACATGGGTAGAGACACGGGCGTGTCCCTACCCATGTATGTCGATTAGAGCTCGACGAAGTGTCTCCCAAGGAGGACACGGGTAGAGACACAGGCATGTCCATACCCGTGTGTGTCCAGTAAAACTCGACGAAATGTGTCACGAGCAGGACACGGTTAGCAACACGGCCGTGTCACTTTTACACGGGTAGTGACACGGGCATGTCCCTACCCGTGTTTGTGTATCGAAACGGCAATCGAACCGTCAGCGACGTTCCTCCCTAGCAGGACACGGGTAAGGACACGGACGTGTCCCTACCCGTATCATTTTCACATAAAAAGGTGAACTGAAACCATAGCCATTTTTCATTCTATTTCCAAGCCCTTTTCTCTGGATAAAACTACTGGAGAGGAGGAAGAAAGTGTTGGAGCAAGTCTTCATCCCGTGAAGGACCGTCGCCGCCGAGGAGAAGAAGATGCCGCCGAGAATAGTGATAAGATCCATGGCCAGAAATGGTGGAAATGTCGGAAACGAGGTGAGCTTCCTCCCCTCTCCATCGGTGCTAGATCTCTTGTTATTTCTTAGGAGAGATATCGACTCAAGAGAGTCTTGATTGAGAGAAGAAGTTTTCTAGGTAAGGCCATGCTAGGACATGTGTCCTGGGTTTTAGATGTCTTTAACCTCTCCTTCCTTCTATGTGATGATGGAGGATGGTTTCGTGAAGAAAAGTGTCCTTGTGAGGGTGAATAAGGGAGGAGGAAGTCTGGATGTGATTTTTGTAAACCGGCTTGAGGAGGAAGATGAACCGATGTCGTTCATTCCACTTTAAGATGCGTGAAGAAATATGTGTTCTGCACACAATGATCTTCGTGGTTGTTTTCAAGTGTGATACAGCTAGATCTGGGCTTTTGACTAAACACGAACATTGTAGCCACTGTAAATACCTTTCCAACGAGGGGTTACGATCCTTTACCGGATTTCTGTAGCCTCAGGAATCTCCGGTCGAAGGTGCTATCCTGATGGTGTTCTGTACTTAAAATTTTGAGTTTGGTATAGAATCGGGTCTGGATTCGGTAGAGACATTGTAGAAAATTAAAGTAGGGGCTGGATAATTCCTTTATGTCTAAATGTCATAATTTAATGAGTGATGAAATTGTTGGATGGATCCCATGTTGACAATTGGAGAAGAGAAACGTGCTTGAACGAATCTATTTGGTAGAAATTAGTGAATTGAACGGTTCGATGTATTGGTAAGATTGGAATGATTTCAATATGAGTAATATTAAGGACGTAATGATAACGGTAATATGTCGATTAATGGTGAGATTGACTCGAACTTGTGTACCTGTTTGATGGTGATAGTTATGAACAAATGATCGTTGCTATTTAGATTATTGATTCATATGCACACAAATGATTTGAACTTGATTAAAGAATTGTAATCAGTTCGGCTAGAGTTATGTGACCATAGATTGTGTATATAATCTTATTGACCACACTGGTTCGGGTAATGTTGAGAAGCATCATAGACGGATGGTTGGGCTTGGTCCCCGGTGTTCATTTCCCGGGGCTCCTTCCGTGCCAAGTGGACAGTTGTGCTTGGTCCTCGTGCTTTCTCCGAGGCTCCTTCCATGCCATTGTGATGTGGAATTACATGCGGTCTGAGTCGACACGCGGTGTCGTAATCCTAGGTTAAGGATAGTGTGGCAGGTCTACGGGCTCGCTAGTTGTCACACCGACGGGAGTTGACAGATAGACTTTGGGCGGTTGGGCTTGGTCCTCGGTGTTCATTTCTCTGGGCTCCTTCTGTGCCAAGTGAACGGTTTGTCTTGGTACTCGTGTTTTTTCCAAGGCTCCTTTCGGGTCACACAAGGCTAGTTCGGGTCTTGGTTCTCAGTGCACATCTACCCGAGACTCCCACTGGGCCGTAGTACGCATGGGGCTCAGCTGTTGTGTCCTTAGCATTGAGGCATATTGAGGCCTAATCTAAGTAGTGTGGAGACCAGCTTAGTAGTAGAGAAGCCCGCACTATTGTCACCACCTGGCCACGACGGTTGACGCCTGAGAGGTTAGCTACCTGCTCGAAAAGTGGGAACTACAAGTTTGTGTCGATAAAGCGGTTGCATGTAACAGCCCAACCTTACCGTCTGTGGGCTCAGCCCACTAGGATTAGCACGGCGCCGCTACCGGGGTGCAGCCCAAGCACCCCAAAGCCTCTCCGCGCCTGTTTCTCAACAGCGGTGCATTGTTGAGGCCAGGTATTAAACCTGCAACCCCCTTGATAAGCTTCCCTCAACAAAGCTCATCACCAATTGAGCTGCAGCTCAGTTGGTGATGAGCTTTGTTGAGGGAAGCTTATCAAGGGGGTTGCGGGTTCGAGACCTGGCCTCAACAATACACCGCTACTGAGAAACATGCGCAGAGATGCTTTAGGGTGCTTCGGCTGTAGCCCGGTAGTGGCGCCGTGCTAATCCTAGTGGGCTGAGACCACCAACGGTAAGGTCGGGCCGTTATATAAAAAGTGCAAGTTATAACACCCCAAAATTCAAAAGAGGGACGAACAACGTCGAAAGCCAAGTTTGGGTCTTGGTAAGGGTCACGCGGTCTAGGAAACGTGCGTATCCAAGGCCGTGTTGTGCTCGGATTCGTCGAGAGCCCGGGAAGTCGACGATATTCGCTCGACGAAGTGTCGAGATAGGGAACACGGCCTAGGACACGGGCGTGTCCATGGCCGTATCGTGCTCGGGTTTGATGGAGAACTCGGGTGGTCGACGAACTGCGCTCGACGAAGTGTCGAGACAGTGAACATAGCTTGGGACATGGGCGTGTCCAAGGCAGTGTCATGCGCGTGTTCTACGAATTTTCCGCGAAGTCGACGAAAAGGCAGTCGACGATCATCGAGACTTCGAACACGGCCTGAGACACGGGCGTGTCCCAGGCCCTATACTGCTCGGGTTATTTGTTGGGCCGTGTAGGGGGATTGAACATGGCCTGGAGCCCAGGTGTGTTCGTCCAAACACTGGCGTGTCAATTTCGAAACGGGCGTGTCGATTACCTGTATCATTCTCAGGTGGTTTTTAATCCTATGTCGATGGAGGAACACGCCCAGCAACACGGGCGTGTACTGAGTGACACGGGCGTGTTATTGAAAGAAATAGTGCCTAACCACCTAGAGGGGGGTGAATATGTGTACTTTTTATTTTTAAATTTAAGGCAGAAACACTATACTATTAAACCTGTATTTGCAATTTGCTACAACAATTCAGCACAGCTAGCTCAGCAATCACAGAAATAAACAAACATAGAGTGCACACCGATTTTAATAGTGGTTCCCTAAGGTCTGGGTACATCCACTTTCCCCCTTCGCCTATCTAGTAGTGTACTAGATTCAGTCTAACTTCTGAACTACTCCTTAGATCCTCAGATCCTACAGCTCAGAACCCCAAACTAGGTTCCTATAACTCAGAGTATCCCCACTCCTACAACTCAGGCACAAAGCCCTACCACTCAGTATTCAACAAGACCTACACTGAGGCTAAACAACCCTACCTCAGCCTTCAACAAGGCCTACACTCAGAGCACACAGTCTCCTACACTCAGCCTTTATAAAATAGGCTTACAGCTCAGATCTTATACAAGATCCTTCAGGAATTTGATTATACAAACTAATTAACCACAACCCTGACAGAGAGAGATGAGTTGACTGGCTTCTTGATGAGTTCTTGGAAGAACTTGGCAGAGATCAACCTCCCTTAGCTTTCTTCAAAGCTTCTTGAATTAGAACTCAGTAGGGTTGAATCTCCTGTGAAGATGATCTTTAATCAACTTCTGTCTTGAGATTCAGATCTCAATCTGAATCTTACTTTGCAGCCTGGTTCAGCAGCTGCTCTTCTTAGAAGGAGCTCTCTCTCTCCAACTTCTTAGATCTTCTGTCGAAGGTCTTCTTCTTTTGTGTTGTTAGATCTCTGTGTAGATCTTCAATCTGTTATTGATCTTCAATAAATAATCTGTTGATTGATTTTTCACACCCTGTTGAAAGAAAAAGTCTTTATATAAACTTTCTCCATGGTGACCGGCTGATCTGGTTTCTAACAACCTCCTGACAGCTCTGACAGTTGCAGTTGATTGGTTAAAATGGCAGCTGTCAAGTCATTCGGTCACTTCTTGAAATTACTGTCACTGTCTGAAAGTGTTGAGACTGATCTTCATTATGTGTCGACACAAATAGACCAAGTGTCGACACAAGTGAACTAAGTGTCGACGCTAGCCTTGATGGTGTCGACACAACTCCTTGTGTTGTTGTAACAACTTCTCGACATTGCTTCTTCAAAATGTGTCGACACTGATTCTGTGTGTCGACACAAGCCTTCTGTTTGAATGTGTCGACACTGGTTGAGTGTGTCGACACAAGTACTTCTTCTTTAACACTTAGCTGAATTCTACTGTGTGTCGACACATCTCCTTTGTGTCAACACATTTTCTTTTACTTTAACTTTGGTGAAGCTTTGCTGAGTGTCGACACAGCCTCTTGGTGTCGACACATTTGATGTCGACTAAGCTTCTCTGAGTGTCGACACTGCCTCTAAGTGTCGACACAGATTATGTTGACAATTCTTCACAGTATGTCGACACTACCTGTATGTGTCGACACTTTTCTTATGGTGTCGACTCTGCCTTTCCTGGTTTCGACATAATTACTCCAAGTGTCGACACAGCTTCTCTAGGTGTCGACACAAGCCTTCATAAGTGTCGACACTTCACCTCTAGGTGTCGACACATGGACTTAGAAACTTTTCTGCATTTCCTGCAATTACTTAACCTGCACATATAAACTCAAAGCACATCAAATATACCTTGATGTATATCATTGAGTAGGGTGAGGCTTCTTCAAATCTGGTACACATTTTCCAATGTACCCAACAATCTCCCCCTATTTGGAGAAGTCATAACCCTTAGTCAATGATATACACCATACATAACAAATACTCAATATGATGTATAACAGTATTATATGATAGGGTAAATACTAAACATGTATAAACAAAACATATATAAATAATTATCTCAGAATAACAATGTAATAGATTGAACATCAAACATTGTTTTGTTATAACTTCCAATAGTTTCATTAATCAAAAGTTTACATAGATTTTAATGCAGAAGATTACAGAGTAGTAAACTTAAGAAAATTCTATTCTATGGCTGCTCTAGCTCCTTGATGACAATGCCCTTTTCAGATTGAATCTTGGCTTGAACTGGAGCATCACTGTCATCAGTAGGCTTCTTTCCCTTAAGATCTTTCTTCTTCTGTTCTTCAACCCTTATCTTCTATCTCTCAAAATAATGATAAGGCTTAGGGAAATACTTGCTAGACTCCTGTGCATTAGGAGGTAGCTTCCCTAATTTAGCCTTCCTTCTTTATTGTACTATGACTTCTTCCCTAGCATCATGTTTTCTCCATTCCTGGTCAGAGTACCATTTGCCCCTCTCTAGGAAATTATCCTTTGCAGCCTTCCAAGCAGTTAATATGATATTCCTAGAAGTTGGGCTCCACTGTTCAAAATCAGGTCTTAACTCTGCCTGTTCTCTGAACCTCTTCTTGGATAATTGAGCTACTTGCTCTTTTAATACTGCCTCTGGCACAGGCTGCACTACTTTCTCAAAAATAATTTTCTGATTACCCTCAGGAGGGCTATACATAGATTGTACCTCCTGATGTATCATGTCAAAATCAGCTGGGGGGGTAGATTACTTGTGCAACTTCAGCTGGCTCACCTCCAAAATATGCAGGATTTGTCCCAGATTCTGCTACATTATCATCATCACACAAGGGTGGATATCCAAGGGTAGCTCTGATGATGTTTGAAATCCATTTAGCATGGTCAGAGCCTGCTTTGACTAATACCCTCTCCCCCTTTATGACTTCTCTTTCTATATGATCCCTAAGATCATCCTTCTAAAATCTGATCTGAGCATTCAGATAGTTAACACCATCTTTATAAAAAGGTTTTAACCTTTGGAGCTTTTTAGTGATAACCTTTTGAGAATCTTCAATGGCAGTTTTAACAGCAGTTAGGCTTTCTTGTAAGTGCTTGTCAAACTCAGCCTTGGCAGTAGTCCTTGCTGCAGTCTGAGCAGCTGCAATATTCTGCATTTCAGTTACTATCACATTATGTGATTCAGTTAAATTGTCATTCATTCTAATCTGGTTTTCCAGGACATATCCTTGTTTCACTGCCATGTCATCAACCTATTTCTTTATCTGCTCTTGATGTGTAGCCAGATATACCACTACATTGCCTCCTTTATGGAAGCAATCAGTCATTTCTTTCTTAGTTTGATTAACTTCAAATCTAATAGATTTTATATCTTGAGCCAGATCAAATTGAAGTGATTTATGTCCTTCATCTATATAAGTTTGGAGAGCCTTCCTTTGCTCATCCATCTTGATCTGCAAAGCCACCAATAATGAACTATAATCTGCAGTTGGGGCTTGTTGCGGAATAATGGTTTGCAGTGCTTTCTTGTAGGTCTGGCTTCTCCTTTTGAAAACCTATAGCTTTCTTTTCTTGGATCTAGCAGCCTCTCCATCTTCAGAGTCAGAAGTACTAGCAATGTCTACTCTATCATGTAGAGTAGGTGGCAATTCCTTTTCTGCTCTTGGTAGCTCCTCCGTCTCTTTTCTAGCAGTCTCCTCCTGTGATCTTACATGCTCCCCCTCAAGGTTAGCTGACTCCCCCTCAATAGCTGCTCTCTCTCCCTCAAAATCAGTCTGTAGCAAATCAGGGAACAGCTCTTCTAGAGTAAAATCCTGTTGAGTAGGGACTGGAGAATCTCTGATCTCAGGAGCATTATCAGCAACTGATGTGTCCTCCATGACAACATCTTGTGGTTGACTATGTAACTGAATTTGTTGATAAACATCAAGTATGATTCAGTCAATACTTCATCCTCAATATTGAAAATAGATTGATTAACTTCATTGATTACCTCAAGAATTGTTTGGGTTGCCCTTTCACTATCTAAGTGAGTTGGCTCATCCACATGTTGAGGCTCCCCCTGGAGTGGATCCAGGTGAATGGGGCTAGTAGATGGTAGCTCCCCCTGCCTCTGTGCATCTTCAGGTCTTACTGTTGACTGTCCAGCATTTCCACCCTCTCCATCATCAGAACTAAAAACTACCTGCTCTTCTGATCTACTTGAGGATTCAGGAGCCACAATGGCTTTCTTCTTCTGATGAGAAACTTCCTTTTCAGGAGTAGGTATTTCCTTTGTCAACACCCTATCCCACTTTGAGATAATTCTAACATCGATTCTCCTCATATGATTTATCTTAGAACCAGCAGCTTGGTTCATGACTTCAGGGATACTTCCAGCTAAGTATAAACTCATAATCCTACCCAGATTGGGCTTCTTCAGACTTTCTTTTATCTTATCAAACATTACTGCTGACCAATCAGTTTTAAGTTGGAAAAATATCCTTGTCATTAAACTGAACATGTGAGTTGATATTCTATCATGCCCACCTGGCTTGCTCAGAATTACCTTGCCTACTATTTCAGAAAAGAACTTGCCCTGCATGTTCATGCCTTTCCTATTAAAGTCTGATCCAATCTTCATGCTTGAATCAAGTCCACACCATTACAGTGCCTCCCTTGTCTTTGATGCAGGTACATCTTCCTCTTCTTTAGTTCTAGGTAGTCGTAGAATCTTTCTTAGACTTTTCTGGGTGATTTTTACTTTTTCCCCATGGACTGTGGACTTAATCTTGAGTCCAGTTTCATCAAGTGTAGCTGCACTAAAGAATTCGAGGACCTCTTTCTTCCAAATCTTGATTGGCTCTGAAACTAGATACTCTAACCCAGTCTCTGCAACTAGGGTTACAACACCGTGAATTTCTGGTTCTGCATCGTCAAAAGCGTGTCGCACGAGCTCATAACCTTCATTGATGTTCTCTTCTAGCTTGGGCGCCATTAGGGTTTGGAGAAATTTTGAATTTAGAGAAGAGAGATGTCGACACACAAGTTTGGTCTCGAAATTATGGTGAGCGTGTCGACAAACAATGGTGAAGACCTATTTATACCTTTCTAAAATCGAAGGTGAAAAGGCGCGTCAAAATACTTGAAATGTGTCGACACTGTTGAAAAGTGTCGACACTTACTTCTAATGTCTCGACAACTAGGTGTCGACACAAATATAGTCGACAGAATATATGTGTCGACACTTATACATCTCAGCTCGATGATTAGTCGAAACTCTACTCGACGAATTCTGTGTAAATCCTAAGTGTCGACAACACCCTGAATGTTTCGACACCTACTGTGCATGTGTCGACACTAATTCTTTGAAGTGTCGACACTGACTGTCTAGATGTGTCGACACCATTTCTCTGAAATGTCGACACCACTTCTATGTGTCGACACAGACAACTCTGTGTGTCGACACCATTTTACTTAGCCAATTTTTTAAATTATTCTAAGTTTAACATTCCTAATTCAATTTTAAAATTATTGAATTTGGTTTCATATAGGGGCTTAGTAAACATATCAGCTATCTGATTACCTGTTTTAACATATTCTAGTGAAATGTCTCCTTTTTCTACATGTTCTCTAAGAAAATGGTATTTAATTTCTATGTTCTTAGTCCTACTATGGGAGACAAGATTATTTGCAATAGAAATGGCACTTGTAGAATCACAAAATAAAGATGTTCTACTTACTTGAATACCATAATCTTCTAGCTGGTGTTGAATCCATAAAAGTTGTGCACAGCAGCTTCTTGCAGCAACATATTCTGACTCAGCTGTGGAGATAGCCACACTGGTCTGCTTCTTGCTGCTCCATGACACCAGCCTTCCACCTAGAAATTGACAGGTTCCTGTAGTACTCTTCCTATCTTCCTTGCAGCCTACAAAATCTGCATCTGAATAACCTGCCAGTACAAAATCTCCATTCTTAGGGTACCAAAGGCCTAGATAAGGTGTGCCCTTAAGATATCTCAAAATCCTTTTGACTGCAGTCAGATGAGATTCTTTAGGGCATGCTTGGTACCTAGCACAGACACATATAGCATACATGATATCTGGTCTACTAGCAGTCAAATACAGTAGAGAGCCAACTATCCCTCTATAGAAAGTTTCATCTACAGGTTTCCCTGCATCATCTTTGCTTAGAGACATGCTTGACCCCATATGAGTTTTCATGGTAGTGGATGATTCCATAACATACTTCTTTATCAACTCTAGGGTGAACTTAGACTGGCATATGGACAAGCCATCTTCAGTCTGTTTAACTTGGAGACCCAAGAAGAACTTAAGTTTCCCCATACTACTCATTTCAAATTGTCCTTGCATAAGTTTTGCAAACTTTCTGCAAAGACTACTTTCTGTAGACCCAAATATTATGTCATCTACATATATTTGGACTAAGATAATCTTGTCTTTAGATTCGCAAAGGAATAGAGTCTTGTCTATTTTCCCCCTTGAGAATTTGTTCTCAATGAAGAAACTAGGCAGGGTTTCATACCAAGCCCTTGGGGCTTGTTTTAACCCATACAAAGCCTTCTTAAGTCTATATACATAATCAGGTTTAAGAGAATCAACAAAACCTGATGGCTGCTCTACATTGACTTCTTCCTTCAGATTTCCATTTAGAAAAGCTGACTTTACATCCATTTGATATACCTTAAACCCTTGATATGTTGCATAGACAAGGAACATCCTTATTACTTCCAGTCTTGCTACTGGAGTAAAGGTTTGATCAAAATCAATACCTTCTTCCTGCCTATATACTTTTGCAACCAACCTAGCTTTATTCTTTATAATGATTCCATTCTCATCCAACTTGTTCCTAAAGATCCACTTAGTTCCAATAATGTTATGGTCCTTGGGTTTAGGAACTAGCTTCCAGACCTTGCATCTTTTGAATTGATTCAGCTCCTCTTGCATGGCATCAATCCAATGACAGTCTAGAACTGCTTCTTCAAATTTCTTTGGCTCTACTTGGGATAGGAAACTGGAGTAAAGAACTATACTCAGATTCCTGCCCCTTGTTTGCACTCCTTGTCTTGGATCTCCAATTATTTGATTGGCTGGATGATCCTTTAAGTATCTATTTACTGGATGCATTTTATCTTCAGGTTGAACTCCTCCAGCCTCTTCATTTAGCTGCACCTCTTGGTCTTCTTTAGCATCAGGAGTATCTTGTACTCCCCCTGGATAGCAGCCACCATCTTCCACTTGCTGACTTGCAGAAGAACCTTCTGTTATGGTAAGCTTGTCCATCCTCTCAGTTACACCTATAGAGCTGCAAATATTACTTGGCAATTCACAGTTAATGAGTCTTGCTTCATCAAAAACTACATGTACAGACTCTTCTACAACTTGAGTAACCAAGTTGTAGACCCTATAAGCCTTACTATTATTGTTGTACCCAACAAATATCGCCTCTTAGGATTTGGCAGCAAACTTGGTTAGATAAGACTTTCCATTGTTAAGTATATAACACTTGCAACCAAAGATCCTGAAATAGGATAAATTTGGTTTTCTGCCCTTCACAATCTCATAGGGGGTCTTCTTGTGGCTCTTGGTGATAGTATCCCTATTAATCACATGACATGCAGTATTAACTGCCTCAGCCCAGAAATATTCTGGGATAGAAGTGTCACTCAATAGGGTTCTACCAGCCTCTATCAATATTATATTCTTCCTTTCAGCAATACCATTTTGCTGAGGTGTTCTTGGTGAGGAAAATTCCTGAAAAATCTCAAACTCTTCACACAGTTTTGTCATACTTTCAGACTGAAATTCAGTACCATGGTCACTTCTGATTTTGACCACTGTACTGTCCAATTCATTCTGAATTTGTTTAACAAAACTATATAAGATACTTGAGGTTTCATATTTTTGTCTTAGGAATAACACCCAGGAATATCTTGAATAGTCATCTACTACCACAAATGTGTAGACCTTCCTACCTAGACTGTGAACTGGCATAGGACCAAAAAGATCCATATGCAAGAGGTATAGACACCTCACAGAATCCTTGTTCTCAAGGCTATGAAAGGTGAATTTGGTCTGCTTGCCTTTTTGACAAGCTGAACATATCCCATCCTTTATACACTTAACTTGAGGACCATTCCTCACTAACTCTTTGCTAAAGAGTTGGTCAATTGTCTTATAGTTTAAATGAGCCAGCCTCTTGTGTCATTTAACACAATGTGAGACTTTCTCATCAGCTACAAGACAAATAGGAGAAACATTGTTCTCACATACAAAGTCAAGACAATAGACATTTCTCTTCCTATATCTTGTCAGAATGATCTTTTGATCACTTGACCTTTTGATATGACAACCATTCTTGACAAATGAGATGTCATATCCTAAATCACTTAGCTTACTTATGCTAATGAGGTTATGTTTCAAACTCTTTACATAAGCCACTTGAGTAATTGTAATTTGGTTACTAGAAATGTTACCAAAACCTTTGATGATTCCATTTTCTGAACCACCAAAGGTAACTTTAGTGTCATCCTTGATAGGTGTATAGTCCTTCAGCAACCCCTAGTTCCAGTCATGTTCTTGGAACATCCACTGTCCAAGTACCATATAGGGGCATGGCCACTTGGACTCACCTGCAAAACAGATTACTTAACCTTAGAACCCAAATAACTCTTAGGTCCTTGGTGCAGGTTAGTCTGACTTTTAACAAAACTACCTGTAGCTCTTCTAGCAGGCAGTTTGCTACTCTCCTTGACACTTGAATTGTGCCAACAATCTAAGGCAAAGTGGCCTATCTTGCCACAACACCAGCACTCAAACCTGTTGTACCTTTGTTTAGGTACTACCCTGGCTGAAGTATCTAAAGCAGGCTTTATGTTTTGTGCTGGGGCTTTGCCCTTTGATTTGGACTTAGCAGTCCAGACAGGTTTTTTAAACCCCAATCCAGTCTTACCCTTTTGTGGTACAAACTCATCTATCAAGGGTAAAACAGATTTAGGTTTAGAAAAACTTGCAACTATCTCTCTCTTTATGAAGTCTAATCTCCAGATTTCTGATCTAATCATTCTTAAATGTAATAGTACCCATCTGAATAACAGTAATGTTCTTCAATCTGGCTATTTCATTCAATTTCTGATCTAACAACTTGTCTGAATCAGCAACAGCCAATTTAAGACTAGCAATCTCCTTTGCTTGAGTTTTGGCCAAGGTTTTGCTTTTCTTCAAGGCCTGCAATAAGTCCCTATATTCATCAATTAACTGATGAATATCTCATTCAGATTCAGACCCACCCACATCACTTGATGCAGATGTATCTGATTCTGACTCAGTACTATAAATTGAACTAGAAGAATAACTTTGTACCTTACTTGGTTCAGGCTGATCCTGGATCTTGTCTACTTCAGATAAAGCCATCAGCCCCTTGCACTGATGGCCCTCATGCTCATAAATTGAGTTCATTAGCTGCATGAACTCATCTTCTTCCTCTTCAGCAAATAATCCAATGTAGGCTTCAGCTTCTAATTCTGTTTCTGAAGATGACTGATCTGTCAGACTCTTGTCTTTCTTAGCAACAAAGGACTTTTCCTTTTTGCCATTAAACCGAGTCTTCTTTTTGTCAGCTGACTCCTTTCTCTTTTCAGGACAGTCAACCACTACATGTCCCTGTCTATTGCAGCAATAACACACAATCTTTGAAGATGTAGCTTTGCTTGGCTTGGGCCTGCTTCTGTCATTCCTTGATGACTTTCTTTTCTGATAGTAGTCATCTTTTGGCTGAGAAGTGGAAGGCTTAGACCTCCACTGCTTCTTCTTCAGAAACTTTTGAAAATGCCTAGTAAAAGCAGCAAAGTCTTCATCACTTTCACTGCTATTTGAATTCTTGCTATCTGAATTATCTGTCACAGCCTCAGCAACTATTTGAGGTGGAGATGGAGACTTGCTTCTATACTTCCTAGTGGCTTCAGTCTTGAAGGCCACAATCTTTTCCTTGTGCTCCACTCTAGTATTCTTCTCTTCCTTCTTTCTAGCCATTAACTGCATCTCATAAGATAGCAGTTTTCCAAACAAAGTTGGAGGAGGTATGTCAGCTAGTTTGGCAACTTCCCTAATGACACAAATCTTGGTGTCCCAGTCCTTAGTCAGAGATCTTAAGAACTTGTCATTCAGCTCATTGTTGTTGAATTCTCTTCCATAGGACATCAACTCATTAACAATCCTATAGAACTTCTTGCAACATTTTGTAATGCTATCAGACTTTCCTTGTCTGAAGCTTTCATATTCCTGATTTAACAAGGACTTACTTTCTTGTCTTACTTCTTCTGATCCCTCCATATAAATTATTAATGTGTCCCACATTTCTTTAGAGGTTTTACAATGAATTAAGTTCTGAAATATTGCATCATCAATGGCACTAACAATTATATTCTAGGCTCTCTTGTCCATAGTGGCCAGAATGATTTCATCTTTAGTCATTTCAGAGAAGTCCTTGGGAGTTTTCTGATTTGCATCCAGAATGGATATTTTCATTGGCACATATGGGCCTTCTTTGACTGTAATATATATCCTTGGGTCAGATGCTTCCATAAAGAGTCTAACCCTCTCTTTCCATATGTCAAATATCTCTTTTCTACATATTGGCAATTTCATGGACCCCAGCTCTTTGTGATTCTCACTAGAACCTATTTTCTTGATTCTTGTTTGTTTTGAATCTGTCTACAGGATCTTACTCAGACTGTTATGTCCCTTTTTGAGTAACCTGGCTCTGATACCACTTGAAAGAAATAGTATCTAACCACCTAGAGGGGGGGGTGAATAGGTGTACTTTTTCTTTTTAAATTTAAGGTAGAAACACTGTACTATTAAACTTGTATTTGCAATTTGCTACAACAATTTAGCACAGCTAGCTCAGCAATCACAGAAATAAACAAACACAGAGTGCACACAGATTTTTATAGTGGTTCCCTAAGGTCTGGGTACATCCACTTTCCCCCTTCGCCTATCTAGTAGTGTACTAGATTCGGCCTAACTTCTGCACTACTCCTCAGATCGTACAGCTCAGAACCCTAAACCAGGTTCCTACAACTCAGAGTGTCCCCACTCCTACAACTCAGGTACAAAGCCCTACCACTCAGTCTTCAACAAGACCTACAGTCAGGCTAAACAGCCCTACCTCAGCCTTCAACAAGGCCTACACTCAGAGCACACAGTCTCCTACACTCAGCCTTTATAAAATAGGCTTACAGCTCAGATCTTATACAAGATCCTTCAGGAATTTGATTATACAAAGTAATTAACCACAACCCTGACAGAGAGAGATGAGTTGTCTGGCTTCTTTATGAGTTCTTGGAAGAACTTGACAGAGATCAACCTCCCTTAGCTTTCTTCAAAGCTTCTTGAATTAGAACTCAGTAGGGTTGAATCTCCTGTGAAGATGATCTTCAATCAACTTCTGTCTTGAGATTCAGATATCAATCTGAATCTTACTTTGCAGCCTGGTTCAACAGCTGCTCTTCTTAGAAGGAGCTCTATCTCTCCAACTTCTTAGATCTTCTGTCGAAGGTCTTCTTCTTTTGTGTTGTTAGATCTCTGTGTAGATCTACAATCTGTTATTGATCTTCAATGAATAATCTGTTGATTGATTTTTCACACCCTGTTGAAAGAAAAAGTCTTTATATAAACTTTCTCCATGGTGACCGGCTGATTCCGTTTCTAACAACCTCCTGACAGCTCTGACAGTTGCAGTTGACCGGTTGAAATGACAGCTATCAAGTCATCCAGTAACTTCTTGAAATCACTGTCACTGTCTGAAAGTATTGAGACTGATCTTCATTATGTGTCGACACAAATAGATCAAGTGTCGACACAAGTGAACTAAGTGTCGACACTAGCCTTGATGGTGTCGACACAACTCCTTGTGTTGTTGTAACAGCTTCTCGACACTCCTTCTTCAAAATGTGTCGACACTGATTCTGTGTGTCGACACAAGCCATCTGTTTGAATGTGTCGATACTGGTTGAGTGTGTCGACACAAGTACTTCTTCTTTAACACTTTGCTGAATTCTGTTGTGTGTCGACACATCTCCTTTGTGTCGACACATCTTCTTTTACTTTAACTTTGGTGAAGCTTTGCTGAGTGTCGACACAGCCTCTTGGTGTCGACACATTTGATGTCGACTAAGCTTCTCTGAGTGTCGACACTGCCTCTAAGTGTCGACATAAATTATGTTGACAATTCTTCACAGTGTGTCGACACTGCATGTATGTGTCGACACTTTTCTTCTGGTGTCGACTCTGCCTTTCTTGGTGTCGACACAATTACTCCAAGTGTCGACACAGCTTCTCTAGGTGTCGACACAAGCCTTCATAAGTGTCGACACTTCACCTCTAGATGTCGACACATGGATTTAGAAACTTTTCTGCATTTACTGCAATTACTTAACCTGCACATATAAACTCAAAGCACATCAAATGCACCTTGATGTATATCATTGAGCAGGGTGAGGCTTCTTCAAATCTGGTACACATTTTCCAATGTACCCAACAGTCATGTTCCATATGGGCGTGTCCAGTGCTCGTGTCCTGTTCTGGGTGTGATGGTTTCGACGTCGATTGAGGCATACGGCCTTGGACACGGGCGTGTCGCAAGCCGTGTTCGGCCCAGGTGTTTTGGTTTTAAGTTCAGATCATGGCCGTTTATTTCCTTCTAAGGGGATCTGAGTTATGTCCGGGAATAGGGTTAGGAAACCCTCATTCTTCATCAAGTACTCTCTTTCTAAGTTCTATAGAGAAGGGAGAGCAAGGAAGAAGGTAAAGGAGAGATCCGGCGGCCGGTGAAGCTTCGGGCTCCAAATCGCGAGCCGAGTCCAGATCCGTGGAGACAAGTCCGTTGCGGTGGTTTTCATCCGGCTAAGTTTCCATGGCTAGGAAAAGGGGTCATAAGGTAATGACACTTCTCCTCTTGGTTTTAGGATGCGTGTTTATCATCTTTTCTTTCAAGATTTTGGGTACCAAATCTCTCAAATGAGAGGGGCGTGGGTCGCCATGGTTCAAGAGGAACCTCCGGGTCGATTGAGTCCATCCCCGACATGTTTTTGCATTAGAGATCCGCTCCGTTAGTGCATTAGGCATTGTGGGTAAAGTCGTGGTCGCGACCGTTAGTCCGACTCGGTGATGTTGCATACGAGCTTTAAGGATTTTGTAGAAATCCGTTGCGGCAAGATGTCATTTGTGAGATTTGTGTTTTCCCCCTTTTCTCGAGTGAGTACGTGTTGTCGGAATCGGACAAGGTTAGCTCCGCAATGGCGGAAGATGGTTTTCTTGGTGGACAAGGTTAGCTCCGCATTGGCGGTAGATGGTTTCCTTGGTGTGCGGGGATGTTTCAGTTCAAATGAGGGATTAGGGTGGGAATGATATTGGATTGTGATGTGCTAAGGCACGACTTTATCTCTGTGGTCGGCTAGCTATCCCGTGACGTGCAAGTCATATGGGGAGAGTGTCCCGACGAGACTAGTCCCCTTCTATGAGACTGATGAGAATGTCAAGCATGGGGCAAGCCCGGGCAATGAGGCTATGAGCGGGTGGCGTCCAACAAGGGTTCTTAGAATCAGTCAGTGTGTTAGACGAAATCCCGACATGAGAAGTCAGAGCTTGCAGTCAAGCCTGGGTCTAAGACCATGAGCGGGTGGGGCCTTGGCAAGAGTTCAGTGTGGCGGCTTGTATGCCATTAGGGGAATTGCAGTACCCTTTTGTTTGAGGCTTAATGCCAATGGGGAGAATGGAAGTACCCAGATGTTTGATGATGTGCTAGAAGCATACGCGATAGGGTGACTTGGGTGAAGCTCGGGTTTTGCATACATGCTGCATAGTAGGCCCCTTTTATTTATATGCTAAATATAGAAAACATGTATGTTGTTTCAGACATCCAAGCCTGTTCTTTTAGTGCTTTACTTGTTTATGTATATGGTATACGAAGAGCTGACTTGCAGGTTGGAGGGGTACTATGGGGTCCGTTAGGGGCGGCCGGGAGGAGTTGTGTTTGTTACACAGTTTGGGGTCATCCTTTGCTGACCCACATTACAACCAATTTTTACAGGGCAAGGATCGCAAGCAGGAGCTAGCTCGCCGGCCAATAAGTCCTAAGCTTCATGAAGTGTTTCCAGTTTTGTACTAGCTATATTTTTGGTGGCTCTGTATGCTTGATGCTTTTGTTTTCCAGCATGCATGTCGAGGTAGTCTAGGAGTGTTTATGCTCATTGTTATTGATGTTAACTTTTGGAGTTTGGACTCTCTTTTGTTGTAAGGCCATAAGGTCGTTGCGATACTCTTGTGTATATAGATAACTTCTAGTATTGGTTGATGTTTCCGCTGTTGTTTAATTTTGACATTTGAGATTGGGTAGTTATATCATCTTTTAATGCTAAACTGTGGCGTCTGTATGTTGTGGGGCCCTAGCCGGACCCATATTATATGGTCATTACAGGGGAGGTGTTACAATTTGCTATCAGAGCCAGGTTATTCAAGGTCAGTGCGTATAGAAGTTATCCACATAGGAGTAATGCGGGACCATGAGTGTCCTTATGTTTGAGTCTTACGAGTAAGAGACTGATTCCTTGTTTCCTTGCTTTTCTTAAAGAGCGCAAGCAATGAGGCGGGTACATAGAGACCAAGAGAAGAGCTTTCAGTTAGCAGCGCTACTGCTCAGGGTCCTTTGGGCATTGGTGTAACTCGGCCGACTTTTATCACATGCTTGCAGAAGAAATGGTGGCAGCCCAAGCTGCAGCGACAGCTCAGGTAGCAACCCCTGCTACACCGGATACGACGATGACCGTGCCGGGCAGAGAAGCCAGGCGAGCAGAGCCATTGCCAGAAAGGGTGGTTGTCGGGCATGGAGACTGGCAGATGAAGTATTTTCTGAGCTTCCATCCCCCGACGTTCAAGGGAGTCGATACGCCGACTGATGCAGAGGATTGGTGGGCCCGAATTCAAGAGCTTTTGAGGGCGGCAGAGACGCCAGAGGAGAAGAAATCTGAGTTTGCGGCCTTCATGTTGGAGGGAGATGCAAAGTTGTGGTGGGTGAGCCATTGTGGCCGCCAGTTTCCTGGACGCACCCCGTCCATGGAAGAGTTTGAGAATGCTTTCCTAAAGAATTACATTCCCATTTCGACTAGGTTGGCCCTCCAAAGGCAGTTCCTACACTTGGTGCAGCGAGACAAGACGGTGGGCGAATATGTGCAGGAGTTCACTCGGTTGGGTCGTTATGCAGGAATGACAATGACAGATGATGAAGAGAGGGATAACCTCTTCTACCAGGGGCTGAGGGAGAATCTAAGGCAGCCGCTCATCGTCATGAAGAGAGCTGGTTTCAATGAGTTGGTTCAGGCTGCCAGGACATTGCAGAGTGATCTGGAGCGAAGCTAACGTCGTAAGGGTTTTGCGCCTAAGCAAGGGGAAGGGAAGCCTCCTCAATCCCAAGGAAAGTCTGAAGGGAATAGGTGGAGGAAAAAGCCTCACCCATTTAAGTCTGGTGAGAAAATCAAGTGGACGTACGGAGGGTCTCACTCTAAGGGACCACAAACGTGCTTCAATTGTGGGAAGGTGGGGCACATTGCTCGTTTTTGTAATCAAGGAGGTGCGGAGAAGGAGGCAAGGCATGAGCAGACTGTGCGCTCTGGCCCCAGTGCCGCAAAGAAAGGGAATATGACGGAGTCTAGCGCTTCTCGGTTCCAACCGGTGCAACTAAGGTCTTACAACCTTAGACAGCAGGAAGCGATCCGCCAACCCGATGGGGTGACAGGTATGAGGAAGTTTAAGTTTAACCTTGTGCTTCATACTTTCAGACCGTTATATTTGATGTCTATGTTTTAGGCTTTGTGTTAGTTTCTGGATACCCCACTAGGGTATTGTTTGATATGGGAGCGTCACACTCCTTTCTTGCGGAAAGCTTCATTCATAGAATTGGAGTTGAGTCGTTCTCGGGGACGCAGAGCTAAAGTTGTGCGTGCCCAATGGGTCATCCATGACCACCAGGGAGAAAGGGCTCATTTGTTGGGAGCTAGGCGGAGTTGACTTCGTATTTATAGCAGTGGTCCTACCATTGGTTGAGTTTGATATGATATTGGGAATGGACGGGTTAGTAGAGCAACGTGCCAGTATTGATTGCCTATCCAAGGTGGTGACCCTAAGAAATGAAGGGCAGACAGAAGTGAAGTTTGAGGGCCTTAATGGAGTGTCCTGTTCCCTAATTTCGGCTATGCAATTGGTACGGGCTGTTAACGAGGGTGGAGTAGCTCTTGTAGCATTATTGGAAGTTCGCCTTTCTAAGTTATCGCTTGGGTAAGTGCCCGTAGTAGCAGAGTTCAAGGATGTGTTTCCGGATGAACTTCTTGGAGCGCCTCCTCGACGGGAGGTCGATTTCTCGATTGAGTTAGTGCCAGAGGTTAGGCCGGTGTCACGTCCTCCGTTTAGTATGACACCAAAGGAGTTGGCCGAACTCAAGGTACAGTTGTAGGAACTATTGTAGCAAGAGTATATCAGACTCAGTTCTTCGCCATGGAGCGCGCATGTGTTGTTCGTGAAGAAAAAAGATGGTAGTATGCGGCTGTGCATAGACTACCGAGAGTTGAATAAATTGACTGTCAACAATAAGTATCTGATTCCTCGGATTGACGACCTGTTTTACCAGCTGGTGGGGTCAGTGGTGTATTCAAAGTTGGACTTAAAGTTGGGATACTATCAGTTGCGCATTCGAGACGAGGACATACCCAAGACAGCGTTTAGTACGAGGTATGGTCACTTTGAGTTCTCGGTGATGCCGTTCGGGCTGACGAACGCACCATCCGTATTCATGGATTTGATGAATCGAGTATTTCGGGAATACTTGGACTCTTTTGTAGTTGTCCTTATTGACGACATTCTGATGTACTCCAAATCGGAGGTGGAGCATAAGACTCACTTGAGAGTAGTCTTGCAAGTGTTGAGAGAGAAACAGCTTTATGCAAAGTTCTCAAAGTGCGAGTTCTGGCTAGAGAAGGTGACATTTTTGGGCCACGTGATTAGTGGGGTTGGGGTGGCGGTAGATCCAACAAAAGTGCAAGCCATCAGAGATTGGCCGATTTTGAGAACCGTGGCGGAAGTCCGAAGTATCCTTGGACTAGCCGGGTACTATAGAAGATCCGTAGAAAACTTTTCGCGGATAGCTCAACCCCTCACATCACTAACTCGTAAGGATCAGAAGTTTGTATGGACTCAGGAGTGCAGTCAGGCATTTGAGACACTGAAGGAAAGGCTGATGACGGCTCCAATCCTAAGTCTACTGAAAGGAACCGACGGATTTCAAATTTTCAATGACGCATCGGGATGCGGTTTGGGTTGCGTATTGGTGCAACATGGCAGTGTGATAGCCTATGGGTCTACGCAGCTGAAGCCTCACGAGAGGAATTACCCCGTCCATGACTTGGAGTTGGCGGCGGTAATTTTCGCATTGAAATTGTGGCAGAACTATGTTTATGGTGCGAAGGTGGAGAGCCTAGTCCGCCAAGTCCGCAAGGACTTAGCCGGACTTCAAACTACCCGCCAGGAATCAAGTCAAGGTGACCACCACCAAGCGTACTCCGCCGCAGTCCGCACTCACTATGCGGACAAGACAACAACTTGCATTGCCCGCAGCACAGCACCAGTCCGCCACACTGCAACACGGACAGCCACAACCCAACTGTATCAGTTCGCACGCCATATGCTGACATGGCGATAGTCCGCAAACCTCGAGAGCAACGCCTTAGCCCGCCACATGAGTCCACGACCAACAGGCAGACCGCCCGGTCAACATCGGACTCCGCGGACACTGCGGATACCCTGGACTTGTCACAGAGTGTGACCAAGTCCAGCAAATCACCAAGAGTCCGGCGCGAGCTCGGCGGACAAGGCCCAAGTCCTCCAGCTCCCAAGACAAATCACCAAAGCCATGCTCAGTCCGCCACATGAATGCAGCTAACACTCCCCGCAACACCGGAGAACTCGGCAAGGACCAAAGCCGATCTCCAAAGACAGTCCGCAATAGCGAACTCCGCGGACCCTAACCAAGTCCGCCACACACCGCGGACTTATCCTCCAAACGCGCGGATACTCCATTACCAGCCTATCTGCAGAACCGCAGGCCGAGCTGAGCACCGCCACCAGACCGCCAGAGACAGGCCGCGCAGGCCGCTCCACTAGAATAGCCAAGACACCAAGACCAACCTGGCCAGTCCACCAGGTCGCAACATCAGTCCGCCCAGGCCGCGGACTCAGACCGCTCAGACCGCACGGTCTGCCCCATCACCCACTTTCACTTCATGATATTCAACATCCATCACTTCCAGTTTGAAGATTCCTCACAAAACAGCAATGTCCAACTTGCACGAGGGTAGAATTAGTATCCATGGCTACTATCATAGCATTTAACCACCATATCTCCAAGTATCTGCTCCAAATTTTGTAAGCTTGAGTAAAGACCTTCATTTTTTACACACTGGAATAGAGTAAATAGAACACTATGTCTTTCTCAATCACTTTTTTCATCAACTTGGAATAACAAAGAAATTCAAAATCATGCAATCTTGCAATAATAAAAAATGTGTTACGCCTTGACTGAGCAAAAAAAGCGATGCACTGTTATCAACAGTTTTATCCTCTGCAGCCAGCATTGCTACTGATCTCCAACAATAACAATCTTCAATTATAATTTAATATGCATATTGCATTTTATAGGTATTTTAGATTTCCGATTCAAATTAAATGTTAATTTCTTTGTTCCGCAAATGGGCGAATGCGACTTTTGTCCAACAACCCCTGAAAAAATCACAAAGACTTATGTAACTAAGCCTTATAAGTAATATCCATTTGATTATTTAATGCACTCATTTCCTACCAGAAGAAAACACACCTTGCTTAACCAACCTAACAAATTTTTCAATCAACCAAAATACAAATGTGAGTCATTGTATATGCTTGATGAAAGATTTGTGTTAAATGTGTCAAATAGAATTTTTTTCATACGAAATGAACTTCAAAAAGAAAACTACTCTTTGTATGCATCTGACACACAAAACAAAGAGAATCAAGTTACAATCAACACTACACCCTAGTCAAAGTTTTTATATCCCCATTATATGGGAGAATAGTTCTGTTTGGACCGAGAAACCGGCTCACAAAAGTTCAGACCTAATGGGTAGTTCGATATTACTGATCCTGCGGTCTAACTTCACAAGTCATCAACGGGAACAAGAGAGAGAGAGAGAGAGAGAGAGAGAGAGAGAGAGAGAGAGCTATAAGTACGACCCGAGTGCTGCAGCAAGGGGTCCTGACACGTACTTAGAAGTCGAAAAAAACTTCTCCTCCGGAGCCAAGAGCTTAACTAAGCACTAGGAGGATCCGAATGCTATTTTTATTGATTCTATTCGCACCCTATTGAGCGCTTTCCAAACTCGCCTGGCAAGGACAAGGACAGATGAGTTTGAGCGACGGTAGGAGGATGTCTAGACGAAATATTTTGCGATTAAGGATCAACAAAGTTGTGTATATGAATGATAATAACATCACGAGAATTGAAGGCAGTGTTTCGAAAGTTATGATCTCAGATTCTCCTAGGTTAATGCAAAGTTTGTAGAGGTAGCACTGTTCTCCTTGCCATGTGTCTCATATTCTTGTTCAATTAGCAGACGCTACATCAGATTGAGCTGCTTATACCAAAGAGAAAGATCAGTTAGTGGATAAGGCTCCTGGAAACCACAATATTACTATTGTTGGACCGAGGGAGAAGGTAAGTTCTAATATTGAAGGGTTCAAAAATCATACATGTGTAGTTGCTGGTCATGAGTGGTGGAGCATACGACAACTATGAAGGTGAGTGAACATTTCAAAGGAGAAAAAATATTGCTAGAAAAGAATATCATAAGCGATTGTCTCCTTAACTAATTAGACAAGCCAATTGGCCTAAGAAATCTCTTTATTTAATTCTCTAGCATTTTTTCAGAGGAGTTCTAGCCCTTGATATAATCTGTTCTTTGGTGATGGGGTTCTTACTTGATGATTGCATAAGTTGCTTTGGCAGCTTGCTAGGTATCATTGTACTTGTAATCTTTTATCAATAAATAAACAAATGTTCTTTTAAAAAGTAGTATTTTAACAATTTTATTTGCAAAACCCTTGTAAGAAATATATCAAAAGTAGAAGCAAAATGATTTCTATAAGGGTAATGTTATAAGCAAACCTTAAAAAAAGATTTTTTAAACTGTTTATGACTATTTTGCATTGTTTTCCTTCCCATAATTTTCTTATTAGAAAACAACTTCCTCGTTCTTGCCGAAGTCACAACAAAGCTTTGTCCATCTCCTTCGCCAATGGAACTCCCTCATTCACCGTTTTTCTATCATTCCTCCACTAAGACTGATGAGGAAAGCCTCCATCCACGACGACCTCCGCCTGTGCATGAGACTTGCAAAGATTGACGGGGTAGTCCTCCTTTCGACATCGCATGGATTGACCCTTCCACCAGCCATTTTGTCCCTCTACTGGCGCCGATGAGGCAAGTCTCCCTCCAAGCAATTTGTTTCTCTTTTTTGGTGGAAAGGACAATCGAAGTATTGAAATGAAGAGTTCTGATAAAATTGTGCTCCCAATTTTACAACCCACTTGGAAGACAAAGCTAGGAAGATGCATTGTGATGAGAAAATGGAATGATGACACATTTAGTTTAGTTTAGGAACTGGATACTCATGTCATACGGTTCTCCATACTAGCAGGAAATGTAGATAATTTAGGAAAGCGATGTTAATGAAAAATTTTCTGAAACATGGTTTGATTGGTAAAAATGAAAAATATGACAGATGTGGTAAGAATATATACATTTAAGGTTCTACATGTGATGGGATATTGATAATGAATTGAATCTTGTCGCTAATGAATTTGAGTATTCAATTTTGATTGGCTTTTCGGCACTTTGTGTTGAAATTTGTGAAGTGAAAGTGGTTGATGGACATGCCGGGCGGCCTGAGCGGACATATCCGGCGGACTGGGCGGACTGGGCGGACTGGGCGGATTGCTGTTATGTGGCCTGGTGATAGGTGTCACAACCCGCATTTCCTCAACGAGCACGTCGTATCAGAGCAAGAGAAAAAACGGGTTATGATGTCACGTCGTGCAGGGGATAACTGCACACGCTCAGGCAAACCTTTACACTTACTAGACTAGTGTAAAATCATCTGTTATATGTAAGAAAACCGTTGAGTTTGATGGCCGTATCCCTCGGCCTATTAGAGCAAAATGTGGTTGTACGCGGCGGAAAATAATTTACGTTAGTTGTGATTTTTCCTATATGCACTCTAGATTTATTATACCATAGGAAATCGTCTGTTTATACGTGGTTTGGAAATACGTCTTAGTTTACCAAAACATGTATGCATGACATAGAATAGTAGGTTTGGTTTACCTTTAAAATATCTAATGCAACATAGGATAAACCATTTCCAAGAGCAAGTAGACATCATCTCATCCAAATGATTCATATTAGCAGTCTAGCATTCATATGTAGCAAGTAAAGAAAACCACCAATGGGCGCCAACAAGCTGACAAGAATCCATTGGGGTGTATGTATGTCTGTACAATAAAGTAAAATACTACCTCGCCCAACAAGCTCGGCAAGCTCCAGGTAAATTTCACCATACTCTAGCCGCTCAACCGGCTACAACCTGCACCTGAGGCATTCAAGAAAGAACACCTCAGCAATCATCAAGGCTACAACATAGAGCATTAAGTTCATAAAATATGACGAAGGGGCTTACCGACCCTATAGCAATTTTCATATAAAACGAGTGGAAAGAACAGGGTGGAAACTAAGTGTCAAACACTGCCAACCCAACGAGTAAAACACACCAAGAGCGTATAACAACCCTCATGCCCTGCCCAAACCCGTAGTAGCAACAAGACGACATATGCCAACACTATAACCGTATAACCTCACACGTCGAACACGTGCACTTGTGGTAGTGATAAGTCATCAGTACTCAAGGGCTCAACAGTGGTAGCCCAGAAGTGCAACGCACCGGGCCAGATCGGGCCAAAACAGGTGCAACGCACCACAAAGCACAACCCCCCTTTGGGGCAATAAACGGTGGACACCAAGGCATTACCACACCGCCCCTCACAGAGCCAGCAAATGACACCACACACCAAACGCACGACGCGAGCTCAAAACTCTTCATAATCCAACCTCAACACACTCACTACATCGTTCCCAAACTTGACCACAAATCACCCAAGTTATATTAACTTGATAGAGTTTGGGTATCTACTTCACCATAATCGAACTCCACAAGTAACAACGCCGACCAAACCAACAAGCTTATCATAAAATGACTATGACATGAACCAGAAGGAATCACATGAACAAACAAAAAGTACATGAATGAGAAAGGTAAAGCTATATGAATAAAATTAAGAATTACAGGCACAAGAAAGAATTGAGCATAGGGAAATTAGATAATTAGGCGATAAACATATAATACTTGAAGGAATAAGAGGATTTATGCTTGTGAGTACTAAACAAAAGTAAGAGTAACAAGGCTAACATATTTCGACAAAAGTGAGGTGCAAAACAAGAAGAACAAGCTAGTAAAATTGAAAGGGGAAAGCTAGCTAAACTTGCACAATCAAAGAACAAGAAAACAAGATTGGCAAAGGTGAAGAACACCGCTTGCCTGAACCGAGATGACACCGCGACGGCTGCTCCTCTCTTTCCTTCCCTTGCCTTAGCTTTTCTCCCTTGCTTTCTCTTTGAGAATGAAGAAGAAGGTGAAGAAAGGGATAAGTGAGGCGGAAGAATCTCTTTCTCGGTCTTATATCTTTCAGAACAGAGCTGGACCGTTTGATCCAGAATCAGAGAAATGAACGGCACAAAAAAACTGAAAAAATGATTTTCGGCCCTGACACGCCCTGTGACACGCCCGTGTCACAGGCCGTGTCACTTAAGCGGTGGACAACCGCCTCACCTCCAAACAGTACACGCCCAGTGACACTCCCGTGTCCCAGGCCGTGTCACGGAACACGCCTATCTACACGGCCGTTTCACACGGCCGTGACACAGCCCACAGCACCCGCCAAATAACCCGAGAAGGACACGGCCTGGGGACACGCCCGTGTCCCAAGCCGTGTCACCCCTACTCGACACTCGTCGAGCGAAGTTCGTCGACCGTGGGACACACCCGTGTCACAGGCCGTGTACCCCTTCTCTCGACACTCGACACTCGTCGAGTGAATTTCGTCGAGCAAAGTTCGTCGAGTGAACTTTGTCACCAAAATTCGTCGAACACCCGGGACACGCCCTGTGACACGCCTGTGTCACAGGCCGTGTACCCCGACACGCCCTGGGACAAGGTCGTGTCCCAGTCCGTGTCACCCAAATGCGCTCCAGGTCTTTGACCTCTTACACCTCTCCCCTGCGACAAGAAACTGCAGCCATAATTTTGGCACCTGAGGGGGTAAAAACCAGCAAACATGCTTTTATCCACTAACTCCACATCTTCCATACAAAATTCCATACAATCAACCCGTTTTGAGCAACACGACTCAGGCTCGAGAAAGTGCATGCATTACCTAAGATGCCTCACCGAGTCCCCAAAAATAGACTCCGGCTTGCTGGGGAACCGTGCAACTAGGCTACCAAAACAGCCACTCGAAAGCCCGCGTGAAAACCATGCTCAAACAACGGTCAGAGCCAACGCAACGCCCATCAAGCGTATGCAATCAACGAAAACAAAATCCGGGGCGTTACAGTCACTCCCCCTAACAAAAAGTTTCGCCTCGAAACTTTTCAATACTTCGTATATCAATTCAAGAAGTAATCAAACAAAAACACCAATTCACATACCGGCTTAATTTATGGGAACAAATGAGGGTGAGCCGCCCTCATCGTTGACTCGAGCTCCCACGCCGCGCTTTCCACATTCTGATTTTTCCATAGCACCTTGACCATATGAATCTTCTTTTTCCGCAACACGCGATCTTGGGAGTCCAAAATACGGATGAGCATCTCCACATAAGAAAGGTTCGGCGTCAACTGCGACACAAAGTCCAAAACTTGCTCGTCATTCCGCGCACACTTTCGAAGTTGCCTGACATGAAACACGTCGTGAACACCCGGAAAGTTCACGGGTAACTCGACTTTGTAAGCGGATGCACCAACCCGCGCAAGAATCTTGAAGGGACCCACAAATCTTGGGTCTAATTTGCGCTCTTTTCCAAACCTTTTAATTCCAACCATTGGGGTGACTTTCAGGACGACGAAATCCCCCACAGCAAACTCTAACTCCGACCTTCGCCGGTTGGCGTACTTTTCATATCGCTCTTGGGCGATCCGGAGCTTCTCCCGAATAAGTCGTACGGAAACTTCCATGTCCTCGAGCACCTCTGGGCCAAACAAAGGCCGCTCGCCAACCTCAGCCCAAAATAGGAGAGTCTGACATCGTCGCCCATATAAAGCTTCGAACGGAGCCATTTGCAAGCTTTCTTGATAGTTGTTATTATATGCAAATTCCATAAGCCGCAAACGCTCATCCCATGCTCCGCCATACTCAAGAATGTAGCATCGAATCATATCTTCCACGATTTGGTTTACCAGTTCCGTTTGGCCATTCTTCTGAGGGTGGTAAGCAATGGAATACCTCAAATCCGTTCCCAAACCCTCTTGTAGACTCTTCCAGAAACGAGAAGTAAATCGGGAATCTCGGTCTGAAATGATATTGACTGGAACACCATGCAGTCAGATGATCTCATTCAAATATAGCTCCGCTATTGTCTTCATCGGGTAGTTGACCTTAAATGGTATGAAGTGAGCACACTTGGTCAACCTATCCACGATAACCCATACGGAGTCATGTCCTCATGGAGATCTTGGTAAGCCTGTAATAAAATCCATTGAAATGCTTTCCCACTTCCATGTTGGAATCTCCAAGGGCGTCAACTTGCCACCAGGCCTCCCATGATCAGCTTTCACCCGCTTGCAGGTATGACATTCAGATACAAATTGCGTTATATCTCTTTCCATTCCATACCACCAGACAATTTGTTTCAAATCACGGTACATTTTAGTTGAGCCTGAATGGTAGGTCATACTTGAGCCATGTGCTTCCCTACACACCATATCGTGAATGTCTCCAACTACGGGGATACAAAATCGATCGCGATATTTTAACGTGCCTGCGCCATCAATAGCAAAATCTGGTAATTCACCTTTTTCAGTCCGAAGAAATAAATGTAAAAGATCAGGATCCTCCTTTTGATGTTGCCTTGCAAGCACCATCCATGAAGGTTCTTCTACTGTCGAATGACTTTGCGGTTCATATCTTCCCACAGAAATATCCATCAATAAAATTCCTCCACTAGACGGTCGGCCGAAAGATTAAATACTTTACCTGTCTTCCGACTCAAAGCATCGGCCACAACATTAGCTTTTTCGGGATGATACTGAATCTCCACATCATAATCAGCTACATATTCAAGCCATCGCCGTTGGCGCAGATTAAGTTCCTTTTGCGTGAAGACGTACTTCAAACTTTGATGATCCGTAAAGATTTTACACTATGCGCCGTAAAGTAAGTGTCTCCACAACTTCAATGCAAATATCACCGCTGCGAACTCCAAATCATGCGTCGGGTAGTTCTTTTCATGACTTTTCAACTGCCGAGACCCATACGCATTCACCTTTTTGTCTTGCATTAAAACACATCCAAGTCCAATGTGCGACGCATCCATAAAACCCTCATAATCTATTCCTTCTGTCGGCAATATCAACACAGGAGCGGTATATAACCTGTTCTTGTGTTCAAGGAATGATGCCTCACACTTATCATTCCAATCAAACGCCACATTATTTTGGGTTAAGCGAGTCAAATGTGCAGATAAGGTAGCAAACCCTTCTACAAATCGACGATAATAGCCGGCCAATACCAAGAAGCTCTGAATCTCCTTGGGTGTCTCCGGTCTCCTCCACTCCATGACTGCAGCAATCTTTTCGGGATCCACTGAAATTCCATGTTGATTAATAACATGACCCAGAAATGCAACCCGAGGAAACCAAAACTCGCATTTGCTTAGCTTGGCGAACAACTTTTGGTCGCGCAAAGTGGCCAATACCAATCGCAGATGCTGTTCATACTCCTCAGCACTGCGGGAGTAGACGAGAACGTCGTTAATAAAAACCACCACAAACCTATCCAAGAAGTCCTTGAACACCCGGTTCATCATATCCATGAAGGCTGATGGTGCGTTGGTCAAACCAAACGACATCACAAGAAATTCAAAATGGCCATGTCTCGATCGAAACGCAGTCCGCGGAATATCAAACTCCCGGACCTTTAGCTGATGATAGCCTGAGCGGAGATCAATCTTCGAGAATACTGAACTGCCACACAGTTGATCAAACAAATCATCAATTCTTGGCAGTGGGTACTTGTTCTTAATCGTCACCTTGTTCAATTCCCGGTAATCGATGCAAAGCCGCATCGACCCATCTTTCTTCTTCACAAATAACACAGGTGCACCCCAAGGTGATGAACTTGGCCTGATAAACCCCTTTGCCAATAAGTCATCCAGCTGGGTACGCAACTCTGCTAGCTCACGCGGGGCCATTCTATACGGCGCTTTCGCAATAGGCCGCGTACCCGGCTCCAAATCAATGACAAACTCGACATCACGATCAGGTGGAAGACCAGGAAGATCAGTAGGAAAAACATCTGGAAATTCACGCACAACAGGAATCTCCTCCAAACGCGGCAAAACAGCACTAGTCCCCACAACTGAGACTAGACAAGCAAAACAGTCGGAAACAAACAACGTCCGAACACATACCGCCGAAATCCCTGGAGAATCCTGGCATGAATCACCATAAACACTTCCCGGCTGACCATTATCCTTGATAAAATCCAAGCGCTTTCATTTGCACTGGATGACGGCGTCATAGCGGGATAACCAGTCCATGCCCAAGATAACGTCAAAATCTTCCAAATCGATCACCTTCAAATCAGCCTTCTCTAAGAAATCCCCCAATAAACTGGGACAATCAAGAAGACCCCAGTCTGCAACCACAGAAGCACCGGAAGGAAACCTCACCAAAAAGGCATTCCCCACTCGATCTGGTGTCAAACGATACCGATCCACAAATGTTCGAGCCACAAATGAATGGGTCGCGCCAGAATCGAAGAGAACAAGCGCCCAACGGTTCTTTACCTTAAATTTTCCTATAAGGGTACATATGTATCTAAGAACTACGCTTAAGAGTCATAAGCAAAACGTGAACCAGAGGAAGGAATCGAACCTGAGATAACCTGAGGTGACATCTGAGCTTCCTCTAAAGAGATCACATTTAACTTCCCCTTTCCTTTATCCACCGGCTACGGTGGAGGCAAGGCCTGGAGTGGTACGGGGTGCAAAACAGGTTGGATCTGCGGGCACCTTGCTCTGAGATGTCCTTATCTGCCACACTGATAACAGGCTTTCTCTTTGGCCCAACAACGGGCAGTCTCATGCCCCTTTCGTCCACATACTGCACACGCCAACTCTCTGGTTGGCTCACCCTGAATGGCGTGCACCAGCTCCTTCTTCTGCATTCCCAATCGCTTGAAACATCTCTCAAACGGGTGACCTGACCGGCCCCAGAAGCTACACGTCTCCTTATTCTTCTTTCTCCCAGCAGCTTCTTGGGAGCTTTTCCCTTCCACTAGCTTTCTCTTATCCTTTCTCATCAACTGCCCTCTTTGTTTTGCATTTTCTATAGCTTCAACCTTCAAAGCAGCCTCAACCACACTGGTATAACTCGTCGCTCCATAAGCGCTTGCGAACTGCTGGACATCGCTCCGGAGTCCGCCAAGAAATCTCTTCACTCAGTCAGCTTCCGTAGTCACCAGGCCTGGAGCGAACCAACTTAGTTTGCTAAACTCACTTTCATACTTACTAACTGTGAGTTTCCTCTACTTCAGGTACAAGAAGTCATTCATCAGGCGGTCCCTTTCGACCGACAGCAGAAATTTGCGTCGTAGCATTTATTTGAATACTTCCCATGAACATCCCGCCACTAAGCTTTCCTTTTCTCGCAACCACCAACTTTTTGCCAGTCCTTTTAGTTGGTAGGCGGCAAGCATCACCTTCTGGTCCTCGGTAATGCCAGAATAGACAAACATTTCTTCCAACGTGATCACCCAATCATTCAAGATCACAAAGTCCGCTTTGCCATTATAGGTAGGTGGTCCAAGTCGCTGAAACTGCAAGATAAAAGTCATCGCAGGAGGAACCACAACTAGGGGTATCAACGCCACGGAAGGTGTAGAAACAGTGGGGCCTCTGACAGGCTCTTGCACTCTTGGTGCCAGTACAGACATCACTGATTACATAGCTTGGAGCTGAGACTGCACATCCTACACTTGCCTAGTCAAAGCATCATTACTTTGTCGTAGACTATCCATCAGGGCATTATTCTGCGCGCACAAAGACTCGCCCTCAGATTGGGGAGTCTGCCTTGTCACTGGACGCTTCGACATCCTATAAACCATTGCACTCTAAATTAAAATCAAACCCAACAATCAACACATAACGACGCTGTACAGACAATACATATATAAATATGAACATCAAATGCTAACTTGCTCTGGGAGTTTGAGAATGATGTTATGCCTAGCCTAAGATGACTCACCGTCATCCCACTCACTTGTGCCTAAACGATTGATGCTTGAATTTATTTGACCCAAAACCATGTGTGTACAGGTGTCATCATGTAAATCTTTAGCTTGGCACGTTGTGCTCATGCAATGTTATATTATGCGTGAGGTGCTATGCATTCTAGAAAAGGCCTTAATGCATGCCATGAGCGGCCGTACGCATCACAATGCTATGCATCCCATACTACATAGCATTGCATGCAACGAATAAAAGAAAACGTGCTAGTCGCATTCATGTGGTGAGGTTATGCATCTCATACTACATAACCCTCACATGTTGCCCCTATGGTGAATCCATATACAACCACATATTATGCATCCCATACTACATAATATGCCCCGTATACTTCTGTTCATGCCATGAGTGTAGTGTTCGTGCTTCGGTCAAGACATACTGATGGAACCTCGGTGTGTGTATGATATGATGATTACTACGTATTACAAAAAGGAAAGTTTGCCCGACCAATTGTCAAGCAAATCTCCCTCTGATACCAACTGTCACAACCCGCATTTCCTCAACGAGCACGTCGTATCAGAGCAAGAGGAAAAATGGGTTATGATGCCACATCGTGCAGGGGATAACTGCACACGCTCAAGCAAGCCTTTACACTTACTAGACGAGTAAAATCATCAGTTATATGCAAGAAAACCGTTGAGTTTGATGGTCGTATCCCTCGACCTAGTAGAGCAAAATGTGGTTGTACGCGGCGGAAAATAATTTACGTTAGTTGTGGTTTTCCTATATGCACTATAGATTTATTATACCATAGGAAATCATCTGTTTTTACGTGGTATGGAAATACGTCTTAGTTTACCAAAACATGTATGCATGACATAGAATAGTAGGTTTGGTTTACCTTTAAAATATCTAATGCAACCTAGCATAAACCCTTCCCAAGAGCAGGTAGACATCATCTCATCCAAATGATTCATATTTGCAGTCTAGCATTCATATGTAGCAAGTAAAGAAAACCACCAATGGGCGCCAACAAGCTGACACGAACCCATTGGGGCGTATGTATGTCTGTACAATAAAGTAAAGTACTACCTCGCCCAACAAGCTCGGCAAGCTCCAGGTAAATTTCACCAAACTCTAGCCGCTCAACCGGCTACAACCTGTACCTGAGGCATTCAAGAAAGAACACCTCAGCAATCATCAAGGCTACAACATAGAGCATTAAGTTCATAAAATATGATGAAGGGGCTTACCGACCCTATAGCAATTTTCATATAGAACGAGTGGAAAGAACAGAGTGGAAACTAAGTGTCAAACACTGCCAACCCAACGAGTAAAACACACCAAGAGCGTATAACAACCCTCATGCCCTGCCCAAACCTGCAGTAGCAACAAGACGACATATGCCAACACCATAACCGTATAACCTCACACGTCGAACACGTGCACTTGTGGTAGTGATAAGTCATCAGTACTCAAGGGCTCAACGGTGGTAGCCCAGAAGTGCAACGCATCGGGCCAGATAGGGCCAAAACAGGTGCAACGCACCACAAAGCACAACCCCCCTCTGGGGCAATAAACGGTGGACACCAAGGCATTACCACACCGCCCCTCACAGAGCCAGCAAATGAAACCACACACCAAACGCACGACGCGAGCTCAAAACTCTTCATAATCCAACCTCAACACACTCACTATATCATTCCCAAACATGACCACAAATCACCCAAGTTATATTAACTTGATAGAGTTTGGGTATCTACTTCACCATAAGCGAACTCCACAAGTAACAACGCCGACCAAACCAACAAGCTTATCATAACATGACTATGGCATGAACCAGAAGGAATCACATGAACAAGCAAAAAGTACATGAATGAGAAAGGTAAAGGTATATGAATAAAATTAAGAATTACAGACATAAGAAAGAATTGAGCTTAGGGAAATTAGATAATTAGGCGGTAAGCATATAATACTTGAAGGAACAAGAGGATATATGCTTGTGAGTACTAAACAAAAGTAAGAGTAACAAGGCTAACATATTTCGACAAAAGTGAGGTGCAAAACAAGAAGAACAAGCTAGTAAAATTGAAAGGAGAAAGCTAGCTAAACTTGCACAATCAAAGAACAAGAAAACAAGATTGGCAAGGGTGAAGAACACCGCTTGCCTGAACCGAGATGACACCGCGACGGCTGCTCCTCTCTTTCCTTCCCTTGCCTTAGCTTTTCTCCCTTGCTTTCTCTTTGAGAATGAAGAAGAAGGTGAAGAAAGGGATAAGTGAGGAGGAAGAATCTCTTTCTCGGTCTTATATCTTCCAGAACAGAGCTGAACCATTTGATCCAGAATCAGAGAAATGAACGACACAAAAAAATTGAAAAAATGATTTTCGGCCCTGACACGCCCTGTGACACGCCCGTGTCACAGGCCGTGTCACTTAAGCGGTGGGCAACCGCCTCATCTCCAAACAGTACACGGCCGGTGACACGCCCGTGTCCCAGGCCGTGTCACGGAACACGCCTATCTACACGGCGGTGTCACAAGGTCGTGATACAGCCCACAGCACCCGCCAAACAACCCGAGAAGGACACGGCCTGGGGACACACCCGTGTACCAAGCCATGTCACCCCTACTCGACACTCGTCGAGCGAAGTTCGTCGACCACGGGACACGCCCTGTGACACGCCCGTGTCACAGGCCGTGTACCCCTTCTATCGACACTCGACACTCGTCGAGTGAATTTCGTCGAGCAACGTTCGTCGAGGGAGGGACACGCACTGTGACACGCCCGTGTCACATGCCGTATACCCCTTCTCTCGACACTCGACTCTCGTCGAGTGAACTTTGTCACCGAAATTGGTCGAACACCCGGGACACGCCCTGTGACACGCCCGTGTCACAGGCCGTGTACCCCGACACGCCCTGGGATACGACCGTGTCCCAGGCCGTGTCACCCAAATGCGCTCCAGGTCTTTGACCTCTTACACCTCTCCCCTGCGACAAGAAACTGCAGCCATAATTTTGGCACCTGAGGGGGTAAAAACCAGCAAACATGCTTTTATCCACTAACTCCACATCTTCCATACAAAATTCCATACAATCAACCCGTTTTGAGCAACACGACTCAGGCTCGAGAAAGTGCATGCATTCCCTAAGAGGCCTCACTGAGTCCCCAAAAATAGACTCCAGTTTGCTGGGGAACCGTGCAACTAGGCTACCAAAACAGCCACTTGAAAGCCCGCTTGAAAACCACGCTCAAACAACGGTCAGAGCCAACGCAACGCCCATCAAGTGTATGCAATCAACAAAAACAAAATCTGGGGCGTTACAATAGGTCTAGTGGAAGCTGGTTGTTCTTCTGAGAGGGTTGTGCGGATTATGTCCGCGGCCTGGGCGGTCTGTTATCTACGGTTATGGCATTGGCTGTTGGTTTAGTCAAGAAGCGGCCTGAGCGGATACAGGAGGCTTGCGGACTGGCGTGTCCGCGGTGTTCGCTATTGCGGACTGGCCTTAGAGTTTGGCTGACGCCTTGCCGAGCTCTGGTAGTACAGCACTGCTGTTGCTATGTCAGACTAGTGTGTGGAGTCCGGCAGATGGCTGTTGCGTTGGGCAAACATGCGAGTAGCTTGCGGACTGCGGTCTGTGTTGCTTGGTTGATTGGCGGATGGAGCCATGTCTGCCAAACTCGCGTTAGGCCCTTTGGTGGTTCTGGACTTGGTCACATTCTGTGACAAGACTAGTGTGTCCGCAGTATCCGCCAAGTCCGCTGATTCACCGGGCGGACTGCCTTTGGTCGTGGGCTTGTGGCGGATGGAGGCGTTGCTGTGGTGATATGCGGATTGCCTCTTGTTGTGCGGACAGTCACTGAAGGGGGATGTTGTCCTGTGTTGAGGCTTTGCGGGCTGGTGCCTTGTCTGCATAGCCTGGGCGGACTGTTGAGGGTTCGCCCAAAGTTGCCTTGCTCCTGGCGGGTTGATCCTTGGAACCGGCTAAGTTCTTGCGGACTCAGCAGACGGTGGTTTTGCTAGCGCGCGGGCTAGGGCGGTGTCTCTATCTCTAGGGCGGTGACCACACTCCTCACCTCGCCTATAAATAGGACCCCCTGGCACGTATACACTAACTGAGGGAACAGTAAGTGGGGTTTGGGCAAATTGCTGTGGTCAGCGTTTTTCTGTCCGCGCGGGTTGCGTAGAGCTGACGGTTTGCTGTGTGCAAGTCGCGCGGTTAGCTTCAAGGAGCCAGTAGTTTGGCTTTGACTTCAGTCGGTGCTTGGAAGTGTGCGGACTCTGCTGTCTCAGCAGGTCACTCTGCGGCTTGTCAGTTCTCTGCTTCAACGTTTGCAAGTTCCAATAACCTTTCCGCCAGGTGCAGGCGGGTAGGCGGTCAGTTCATCAGTTCATCAGCAGTAGGCGAATAACGGTGTGTCTGCACTGCCTCTAGGCTTCGACGGACTCCGTGTCTATTCGGAGGTTTGCAGCTTCAGCTTGGGCGGCTTCGGCGGACTTGGCGACTTGGCGGTTTCGGCGGTTTCCAGTGCTGTCTGCCCGGCTTGTTTGTTGTGCTTTCTGTTATAGCTGATTGTACTAGCGAAATCATGTCTCGCTATGTATACCTTGCCTTGTAAAGAAGTTTAACATATATAAGATCTGCATGTTCTTCCATGTGCTTGGTGTGTTGAGTTGGCTCCCCTTTTTTCCGCTAGATCAAAGTGTGAACTGGGTAGTGCCGAAGATATTAATTTGGAGTTTAGGCTATCTTGCTGACCACCTTGAAAAATTTTAACATGGTATCGAGGGAGGTTCAGTTGCTTGAGCGTTGTTCAACCTGTGTTGGTGCTCTGTGCTTCTGAAGGCTTAACCAAGCAGTTGTTGTAATGGAAGGGAGTTATGCAAGAGGTCTTGGCATTGAACTCTTAACGCCAACTAACTTCAAGAAGTGTAAGTCGTGCATGAAGAGTTATCTTCTTGGTGAGGAGATATGGGAGGTCGTCGGTGGTGACGACAGACATGAAGTGACTGCTGCGTTTGGTACTGCTGAGCAGGTGAGGCTCTGGAGAAAAATAAATGCTAAGGCGGAGTTTATTCTCAAGAGGGCCGTATCACTAGAACTGTTTGATCACATCATTGGATGTGAGTCGGCTGCTGATATTTGGACAACCATTGATGAGTTGTTCAATAGGAAGAATGTGGCGCGACTTCAGTTTCTGGAGAATGAGTTGGCTAGAACAACTCAAGGAGACCTTTCCATCTCTAAATTCTTTATGAAGATGAAGAGCTTGTGTGCTGAGCTGTCAGCACTTGATCCTGATGAGCCTATCTCTGATGCTAAGATGAAAAGGCACATATTCCGCGACTTGCGGAAGGAGTATGTTGTCTTTATGATATCTATTCAAGGTTGGGCTACTCAGCCATCTCTGCTGGAGCTTGAGAACTTGCTTGCCTCACAGGAGAGCTTAGCAAGGCAGATGACTGGAGTTAATATCAATCAGGAAGGCAGTGAAGCTCTCTTCTAAGACAAGAAGAAGAAAGGATGGGAAGGGAAGAAGAAGAAGCAGGTCGCTGGTGAGAAGGATCCTTCAACTTCATATCAGCCGGAGAGGAGCGCTGCTCTAAAGGACTGGAAGAAGAACTTGAAGTGCTACCGGTGTCATCAGCGAGGGCACTTCAAGAGGGACTGCAATGTCAAGCTGCAGCCTGGGCATGCTGCAGGAAAGGAGGAAGCTTGCTCTAGGAGTGAGGAAGCAGAATGGGGCGGAGTTTTCATGACGGGCACTTGTGTCCGTGCCTTGTCTGCTGAGGACTTCAACGACGATTGGATCGTGGACTCCAGGTGTGGTCATCACCTCATTGGAGACAAGTCGAAGTTCTCATCCATGCAAGCATACTCAGGTAATGAAGCCAAGAGTTTGGCTTTGACTTCAGTCAGTGCTTGGAAGTGTGCGGACTCTGCGGTCTCAGCAGGTCACTCTGCGGCTTGTCAGTTCTCTGCTTCAACGTTTGCAAGTTCCAATAACCTGTCCGCCAGGCACAGGCGGTTAGGCGGTCTGTTTATCAGTTCATCAGCAGTAGGCAAATAACGGTGTGTCCGCACTGCCTCTCGGCTTCGGCGGACTCCGTGTCTATTCGGCGGTTTGCAGCTTCAGCTTGGGCGGCTTCGACGGACTTGGCGACTTGGCGGTTTCGGCGGTTTCCAGTGCTGTCCGCCCGGCTTGTTTGTTGTGCTTTCTGTTATAGCTGATTGTACTAGCGAAATCATGTCTCGCCTTGTAAAGAAGTTTAATGAATATAAGATATGTTTGTTCTTCCATGTGCTTGGTGTGTTGAGCTGGCTCCCTGTTTTTCCGCTAGATCAAAGTGTGAACTGGGTAGTGCCGAAGATATTAATTTGGAGTTTGGGCTATCTTGCTGACCACCTTGAGAAATTTTAACATGGTATCAGAGGAAGGTTCAGTTGCTTGAGCGGTGTTCAACCTGTGTTGGTGCTCTGTGCTTCTGAAGGCTTAACCAAGCAGTTGTTGCAATAGAAGGGAGTTATGCAAGAGGTCTTGGCATTGAACTCTTAACGCCGACTAACTTTAAGAAGTGGAAGTCGTGCATGAAGAGTTATCTTCTTGGTGAGGAGCTATAGGAGGTCGTCGGTGGTGACGACAGACAAGAAGTGACTGCTGCGTTTGGTACTGCTGAGCATTTGAGGCTCTGGAGAAAAACAAATGCTAAGGCAGAATTTATTCTCAAGAGGGCCGTATCGCCAGAACTGTTTGATCACATCATTGGATGTGAGTCGGATGTTGATATTTGGACAACCATTGATGAGTTGTTCAATAGGAAGAATGTGGTGCAACTTCAGTTTCTGGAGAATGAGTTGGCTAGAACAACTCAAGGAGACCTTTCCATCTCTAAATTCTTTCTGAATATGAAGAGCTTGTGTGCTGAGTTGTCAGCACTTGATCCTGATGAGCCTATCTCTGAGGCTAAGATGAAAAGGCACATAATCCGCGGCTTGCGGAAGGAGTATGTTGCCTTTGTGACATCTGTTCAAGGTTGGGCTACTCAGCCATCTCTGCTGGAGCTTGAGAACCTGCTTGCATCACAGGAGAGCTTGGCAAGGCAGATGGCTGGAGTTAATATCAATCAGGAAGGCAGTGAAGCTCTCTTCTCAGGCAAGAAGAAGAAAGGATGAGAAGGGAAGAAGAAGAAGTAGGTCGCTGGTGAGAAGGAGCCTTCAACTTCATATCAGCAGGAGAGGAACGCTGCTCCAAAGGACTGGAAGAAGAACTTGAAGTGCTACCGGTGTCATCAGCGAGGGCACTTGAAGCGGGACTGCAAGGTCAAGCTGCAGCCTGGGCATGCTGCAGGAAAGGAGGAAGCTTGCTCTTGGAGTGAGGAAGCAGAATGGGGCGGAGCTTTCACGACGGGCACTTGTGTTCGTGCCTTGTCTGCTGAGGACTTCAACGGCGAGTGGATAGTGGACTCCGGGTGTGGTCATCACCTCACCGGAGACAAGTAGAAGTTCTCCTCCATGCAAGCATATTCAGGTAATGAAGCTATTATCATTGCTGATAATACTGTTTATGCAGTAGAGAAAGAGGGGGTCGTGTCTTTGGGTAGTGATCAGGGGCCACTCACATTAAGGAGTGTGTATCACGTGACGGGCATGAAGAAGAACCTCTTCTCGGTGACCAATGCAGTAGATGCTGGTTATCACGTTCTGTTTGGGCCAACAGACGTGAGGTTCCTTCGCAACGTATCAGCAGTTAAGACTGATGTTGCTCAAGTAGGAAGGAGGGTTAAGAACTTGTTTGTTCTTGCAACCAATTCTTATGTTGATAGAATGAGAGCCAACGATAGCGCTGCTATCTGGCATGAGAGGTTGGGGCATGTAGGAATGGACAAGCTGAAGGCTATGACTAGTAGAAGTTTGGTGAGGGGTCTGCCTAAGTTATCCTCCTTTGGTGACGGGCATGTTTGCGCGGGATGTCAATACGGTAAGGCACATCGCCTTCCGTTTGATAAATCACAAACAAGGAGCAAGCTACCATTGGAGTGCATTCATGGCGACTTGATGGGACCAATGGTCACTGCCAGCCTTGGTGGAAGCAGATACATGCTTGTCCTGATTGATGACTACTCAAGGTATACTTGGGTTTACTTCTTGAAGGAGAAGTCAGAAGCCTTCCGTTTGTTTGTGGAGTTCAAGGAGTTGGTGGAAGGCCGGCTTGGCTTGCGGATTAAGAAGCTTAGAATTGACAACGATGGTGAATTTATCTCCTCCGAGTTTTCTAACTTCTGCAAGAAGCACGGGATCCAACGAGAGCTCACTTGTGCTCACACTCCACAACAAAATGGAGTAGCGGAGCGGAAGATCCGTCATTTGACGGAGACTTGCAAATGCTGGCTTCATGCGAAAGACATTCCAAAGTCCTTTTGGGCGGAGGGGATGTCTTGTGCTTCTTATGTCATCAACCGGATGCCGCTCAGCCCGATCAATATGAAGACTCCTATTGAGTTGTTGCTGAAGGCGAAGCCAAGTGTGGGATACCTTCGGGTGTTCGGTTCAACTTGCTATGTGTATGTCCCGGATGCTTCACAGACTAAGCTCGATGCAAATGCAAGGAAGCTTGTCTTTGTTGGCTACGATGATAGGAAGAAGGGATGGAAGTGCATGGACCCTGCGACGAAGAAGTTCGTAGTGTCAAGAGACGTTGTCTTTGACGAGCTGACGTCGTATGACGGTGGCTCGATTGAGCTAACCGATAGCAAGGTTGATGAAGAACCCTTGGGGGTTTCTGAAGGCCTGGAAGAGGAGCTTGTTGTTTCACCAGTAGCTCCTGTTGCTTCTAACTCCGAGGCTGAGCCTTCTAGCTCAGCAAGCAGGGGGAGCACTGCTCAATGCTTGCCCCAAGTAGGAGTTGAGCCCGAAGAAGCAACGGAAGCAGTAAGCAAGGAGCCGACCCTTCGGAGATCGAAGAGGGTTATTAAGCCACCAGCTCGGTACTGTGATGGGAATGCAGTGAGCTTTGTCTCCTGCTTCTTTGCAGGTCCTCTGGCTGAGCGAGAGCCTGCAAACTTCAATGAGGCCACTGGAGTTAAGGAGTGAGATGATGCCATGAAGGAAGAGGTTACTGCTCTCAAGAAGAATGAAACCTGGGACCTTGTGCCCAAGGTTGATGGAATTACTCCAGTTACTTGCAAGTGGGTGTATAAGTTGAAGAAGAAGGCTGATGGGAGAATTGATAGATACAAAGCTCGCCTGGTCGCTCGAGGATTCTCACAATAGTATGGAGAAGACTATGAGGTGACATTTAGTCCGGTTGCAAAGATGACTTCAGTTAGAGTGATGATTGCCTTGGCTGCTAGCAAGGGATGGAATATGTGGCAGCTTGATGTGAAGAATGTTTTTCTTTACGGAGAGATTGGCAAGGACATCTTCATGGATCAGCCACTTGGATTTATTTCTGAAGATCATCCGGACTATGTCTGCAAGCTCAGGAAGGCCCTCTATGGGTTGAAGCAAGCCCCTAGAGCTTGGTATGGGAAGATAGCAGAGTACTTGCAGTTCTGCGGTTATCTTGCGTCCAACTCAGATTCTAGCTTGTTCGTCAAGAAGAAGGGGGAGCTTCAAGTCTTGGTCCTGCTGTATGTGGATGACATAATCATCACAGGGAGTTCAGAGGCGAAAGTTGCAAAGCTCAGGGCTGAGCTTGCTATACGCTTTGAGATGAAGGACTTGGGAGAGCTTCGTCACTTTCTCGGTCTTGAAGTGGAGAGGAAGAAGAGCGGTATACTCATTTGCCAAAGAGGATATGTAGATCACATTGTGAAGCGGTTCGGCATAGGCAAAGGAAAGAGTAGCTCTACTCCACTGGAACATGGGCTGAAGCTTCGACGAGATGATGGAAGGATTCTTCCTGATCCCTTGGTGTTCAGAACACTTGTTGGGAGCTTGATCTACCTGACGATTACAAGGCCAGATATTGCTTACGCTGTTGGCCGAGTAAGTCGGTTTATGGCTGAACCAAGGAAGTCTCATCTAGTGGCGGCTAAGAGCATTTTGAAGTATGTCAAGTCTACTTCTGACATGGGACTTCTCTATGAAAGGGCCTCGAACTTTGTTTTGCTTGGGTACACGAATGCTGACTATGGCGGTGATTCGGATGATCGGAGGTCAACTTTAGGTTATGTGTTCACTTGCGGTTCAACTAGCATCTCGTGGTGTAGCAAGAAGCAGGACTCGGTATCCGTCTCAACTACGGAGGTAGAGTATAAGGCTTCGGCCTTGGCTGCTCGGGAAGCCATCTGGTTGAGGAGGCTTATAGAGGATGTGCATGAAGAAGTGCACGGGCCAACTTTACTCCGGGGTGACAATGTGAGTGCTCTCAAGCTGGTAAACAATCCAGTGTGTCACGCTAGGACCAAGCACATTGAGATTGATCACCACTTCATAAGGGAGAAGGTGTTGGAGGGATCTCTGCTGGTCGGGCATGTTCGGAGTGAACATAATCTTGCTGACATCTTCACGAAGCCACTGTCGAAGGGGCCTTTTGAGCAGTTGCGCAGCTTGCTGGGCTTGATCACCACTTCTCACTTCAAGGGGGAGTGTTGAAATTTGTGAAGTGGAAGTGGTTGATGGACAGGCCGGGCGGCCTGAGCGGACATATCCGGCGGACTGGGAGGACTGGGCGGATTGCTGTTATGCGTCCTGGTGATAGGTCTAGTGGAAGCTGGCTGTTCTTCTGAGCGGGTTATGCGGATTATGTCCGCGGCCTGGGCGGTCTGTTATCTGCAGTTAGGGCATTGGCTGTTAGTTTAGTTAAGAAGCGGCCTGAGCGGATACAGGAGGCTTGCGGACTGGCGTGTCCGCGGTGTTCGTTGTTGCGGACTGGCCTTAGAGTTTGGCTGAGGCCTTGCCGAGCTCTGGTAGTACAACACTGCTGTTGCTATGTCGGACTGGTGTGTGGAGTCCGGCAGATGGCTGTTGCATTGGGCAGGCATGCGAGTAGCTTGCGGACTGCGGTCTGTGTTGCTTGGTTGATTGGCGGACGGAGCCATGTCCGCCAAACTCGCGTTAGGCCCTTTGGTGGTTCTGGACTTGGTCACATTCTGTGACAAGACCAGTGTGTCCGCAGTATCCGCCCAGTCCGCTGATTCACCGGGCGGACTGCCTTTGGTCGTGGGCTTGTGGCGGATGGAGGCGTTGCTGTGGTGATATGTGGATTGCCTCTTATTGTACGGACAGTCACTGAAGGGGGATGCTGTCCTGTGTTGAGGCTTTGCGGGCTGGTGCCTTGTCCGCATAGCCTGGGCAGACTGTTGAGGGTTCGTCCAAAGTTGCCTTGCTCTTGGCGGGTTGATCCTTGGAACCGGCTAAGTTCTTGCGGACTCAACGGACGGTGGTTTTGCTAGCGCGCGGGCTAGGGCGGTGTCTCTATCTCTAGGGCGGTGACCACACTGCTCACCTCGCCTATAAATAAGACCCCCTGGCACGTATACAGTAATTGAGGGAATAGTAAGTGGGGCTTGGGCAAATTGCCGCGGTTTGCGTTTTTCTGTCCGCGCGGGTTGAGTAGAGCTGACAATTTGTTGTGTGCAGGTCGCGCGGTTAGCTTCAAGGAGCCAGGAGTTTGGCTTTGACTTCAGTCAGTGCTTGGAAGGGTGCGGACTCTGCGGTCTCAGCAGGTCGCTCTGCGGATTGTCAGTTCTCTGCTTCAACGTTTGCAAGTTCCAAAAACTTGTCCGCCAGTCGCAGGCGGGTAGGCGGTCTGTTTATCAGTTCATCAGCAGTAGGCGAATAACGGTGTGTCCGCACTACCTCTCGGCTTCGGCGGACTCCGTGTCTATTCGGCGGTTTGCAGCTTCAGCTCGGGCGGCTTCGGCGGACTTGGCGACTTGGCGGTTTCGGCGGTTTCCAGTGTTGTCCGCCCGGCTTGTTTGTTGTGCTTTCTGTTATAGCTGATTGTACTAGCGAAATCATGTCTCGCTATGTATATCTCGCCTTGTAAAGAAATTTAATGAATATAAGATCTGCTTGTTCTTCCATGTGCTTGGTGTGTTGAGCTGGCTCCCTGTTTTTCCGCTAGATCAAAGTGTGAACTGGGTAGTGCCGAAGATATTAATTTGGAGTTTGGGCTATCTTGCTGACCACCTTGAGAAATTTTAACACTTTGCGCCCCCCAATTGCACCTTTTTGGCACTTAGCACACCGAAATCTTAAATAAAGAACTTTGCATCCCCCATTTGCCTTACCTTTGGCATTTTGCACCCTAGACTTCAATTCAAGGGGCATTTCTGTCCAAATTATTATGAAATCACCAAAAGTGGCAATTCACAACCCGAATTCTCTAAATTGGAAATTTGCACCCCAAATTCTTTAAAGTGGCAATTTGCACTCTGATTTCTTTACATGGCATTTTGCACCCCGATTTGTTTACATTGGCATTTTGCAATCATATTTTTTTACATTGGCATTTGAGCCCCGATTTTTTTTATTTTATATTCTACTATTAATTAGGAGTTATTGAATTAATTCACCCGTTTTTGTAACTCCTAGGAGTCTCTCCTTTCAAAAAAAATTGTAGGTGGGTTACTCTCACCTAAAAATAGGTGCAGTACTAAATACTGACCGTTACCAAAAGAAATAAATAAGAAGTCATAAATCCGATACCAAAAAACATGATGAACTTGGCTAACCAGACAACTACTAATTGGGTTGATTCAGGAAACAGAACAGAAATTGCACAATTTATTTGATTATATGATTATTTCATAGCATCAAAACATAGCAAAAAAAATCAAAAACAACGAAAAATTTGAATAAAGTGTTGATTAATCCGGTCATTAATTTATCTGAAATGACAATGTCCTAAGCCTTGTTTGAGTCCCCACTTGAACTTACAAATCCTCCCCTCACCGGTCAGCGGTTTACTAGCTTACAAACTATATGTATTTAGAGTAAAAAACAGCTTTAGATGTGATGTTATATGATCATAATTAATAATCATAACCTCCTGCAGAAAATGCACTCGTTACATACATACATACATATATATACATATATATATATATATATATATATATATATATATATATATATATATATATATATATATATATATATATATATACATCATATTTCATCCATAAAGGAGAAAAATAAATTCCATGTGCAAAGTTAATTGTCAATACACACAAAAGTTTGTTTCACTAACTTGTCGATATAACTCAAGCTCCAAGCTCCTTCAACTTGAGAATAAAATATAACTCAAGCTCCTTGAACTTGAGATGAAATACTTATTGGAAGTATATGAAATCAGCATAGTTTTTAGAACAAAATTAAGAAAATAATAATAAATTTCAGGAGATATCCAAAATTTTTCCAAAAAAATATTTATTCAACCAAAATAGTTACACCCATCAAAATAAGAATTCATAATCTATACAAGTGAAAGCAACAATTCTCATCAATGGGGAAAACTCCTAAAAATTCCTAACAATAGTCCATCAAAATTCCTATACAGAATGTCTGTGTTTTAACCAAAATACTTCCTAGCAATAATAGTCCACGTACTAAAATGAATATCACCAATTCTCCATGTTGTGAGTTGCGCCCGCCGGATGGTCGCCGTGAAGGCATAAAGTGCAGTCACTGCTGGTGCAGAGCAGCTTACCATGGAAGAGTGAAAACGCCGTCATACAATTTGCATGGGGAAGTCGTGCAAGTACTCGACCCCGCGGTCTCTCTTCTCGGTCAGGACGGCCTTCGAACCTGCGATCGCTGCCGCATTCGCTGCATTATCCGCCGCCGCGACAACCTTTTTCACTCTGACGTCCACTCTCTGCACATTGTACGCGCGTTCTGCCGCTGCTCTCGCATCCTAGTGAATGAAACATTGGTGGCTGAGCATGCTATTAGGCAAGGATATATATATTTGGAACGCTAGAAGAGATTCCATGGCATTCATACCTGAACGACATTGAGTACTCTGGTATGGTTGACGGCGAAGGAAGCGCCGGGGAAGGGATTCGGAGAGTAAAAATTTCAAGAACGTCGTTGGCCCAATGGCCGGACTGGGACTCCCCATTCACCGAGGAGTACATTCCCAGACCTTCTCTCTTCCCCTCGCGCCATGCGCGCTCGTAGCATCTCCCATCGGCGAAATGGTAGACCCCGAAGCCGTGCATCTTGTCGGCGAAATATTCTCCGGCATAGGTGTCCCCATTCCTTGTCACAGTAGAACCAAAATCAGTGATGATGAGATCGGTTGGTAAAATAAAAGGGCATTGAGAAATGTTTTGTGAAGAGACAATGAGTAAAAAACCGTATTCACAATTTGTAGCTGAAATGTGTTGCATTAATTATTCTGCAATTCTACATTCTGAAAATTTTCATATCCTACTAGGCTGATCTTATGATTCATTATAACAAGAGGAAGAATGCTGGAGAATTTTATATGCCTCCCGCTAGTACAGATATATAGATAACCTCATAGACTTATGTGGAGATTTCTCTATTGATTTTCAGCCATTTATTAATGAATGTGAAAGCTGGACTCCTCTAAAAAATCACAAGTGCAGTAAAACATCTCAAGGCAATAGAAATCAACATGCTTAATTTATGTTCTTGGAAATTCGATCATTTCGATCACTGATGTTTTGTGAAAAGACAATGAATAAAAAAGCACATTCAAAACGTGTAGCTGAAATGTGCTCATATTCTGCAGTTCTATATTTTCCAGATCCTAATCTTATCATCATGAAAATTTTATCATGTCAATCACTGGTGTTTTTCATTATATGCATTGATTTTCTCATTAATTTATATAGTTTGCAGTTATAATTACTTGTTTTTGTGATGCTCCAAAACTGGACCGGTACAACTGGACCGGTACAGTTTTTTCTTGCTATATATATTATATATATAGGTTTGCACAGAGAGTTGCATACCCCCGATAAAATCTTACATCCTAACCTAATCGAGCGGAAGAGAGCGGAGAAAAAGCGGCGGCATCGGGTGACTCCCGATCGGGAGAAAGAAGAGGAGGAGATCCAGGCGGGAGAAAGAAGAAGAGGCGAGCGGCGGGCTTCCTTCTCCGGCGACGGTCGGAGGATCTTGGCTCTTCTTCTCCGGCGGCAAGGAGGAAGAGGGCGCGGCGGCAGCGATCGGGAGCGGCATCGACCTAGCGGCGGCTTCGGAATCCCGATCTTGCGATCGGGTTCGGCTTCGGGAGAAGATCCGGCAGCGACATCGGGAGGGAGAAGTGGTGGCGTCGGGCATCAGACGCTTCTTCTCCGGCGACGATCGGCTTCGGGTGGTTCTTCTCCGGCGACGGCCGGCGGTTCCTGGGGTTTCTTCTCCGGCGGGCATAGGGCCCAATCTTGGGCCTGCGGTTCTTTCTCCGGCGACAACAGCGATCAGAGGAGTGGCGGAAGATTGAACGGGTTACCCGATTTTGGGCACCAGCGGCGCATCGGGTTCATCTCCAGCGTGTGACAGAGGCTTGGCCGGCTGTATCCAGGGAGGAGAGGGGGCTCACGGCGGTGGCTGGGTGCAGATTCCGGAGGCGAAGATCAGATTTCGGAGGATCTTGGCTCTTCTTCTCCGGCGACAAGGAGGAAGAGGGCGCGGCGGCAGCGATCGGGAGCGGCATCGACCTAGCGGCGGCTTCGGAATCCCGATCTTGCGATCGGGTTCGGCTTCGGGAGAAGATCCGGCATCGACATCGGGAGGGAGAAGTGGTGGCGTCGGGCATCGGACGCTTCTTCTCCGGCGACGATCGGCTTCGGGGGTTCTTCTCCGGCGATGGCCGGCGGTTCCTGGGGTTTCTTCTCCGGCGGGCATAGGGCCCAATCTTGGGCCGACGGTTCTTTCTCCGGCGACAACAGCGATCAGAGGAGCGGCGGAAGATTGATCGGAGTTCCGATCTAGTGCACGGCAGCGGCATCGGCTCCATCTCCGGTGAAGGAGAGGGGAGATCCACGACAGCGGCGGGTGCGGGTTTCCATCTCCGACGGCTCCGGCGATCTAGCGGCGGCGGCAACTCCGGCGGTGAAAGAGGGCATAAGGCTGCGGTTCCTTCATCTTGAAGAGGGCAGCGACTTTCTTGGCCGGAGGGCAGCGACGCGTGGCAGAGGCGAAGATCAGATTCAGATCCAGGCTCCGATTGGCCAGTTTTGCGGCTGGCATAGGGGAGTTTTTCTTCCCTCTCTCTTGGTTTCTTGTTGTTCTTTATTTTCTATTTTAGGTTAGTGTCGATCCGTTGAGGATCGTTGAGTGTCTGTGTTGTAATCGGATTATTTTTCGATTAGTGGATCCGGCGCGCTCTCCCCGTGGATGTAGGAGCTGAACTCCGAATCACGTATATCTCTTGTCGTCTGTGTGTTTTTTCTGTGTTTTGGAAACTCAAACTGTTGGATTGGTGCGCGCCATTATTTGCTCAAAGTTTTTTGCTTCCGTTGCTATTGTCCGCGACGAGGTCCGTACTCGCGGGCAGGTGCCAGTTGCACAACAATTGGTATCAGAGCGAGGTTCGACCTTCGGACCAGTGAGCAAATTCAATGGCGGCCAAATTCGAGGTTCCAAAATACCATGGGCGGATCGATTTCGGTCTTTGGCAAAAGCGCATAAAAGCCGTACTCGTTCAGCAGGGTCTTCACAAGGCACTCCTTGGAAAGGATAAGGCTAAGGTGAAAGACGACGACGAGTGGGATGAGCTGGACCTCAAGGCCATCAGCACCATACAGCTGTGTTTGGCAGACGAGGTCATGTACAACGTTATCGAGGCGGAAACTACGGTAGACTTATGGAGGAAGCTCGAGGAGCTCTACATGTCCAGGTCGCTCACAAACAAGCTGTACGTGAAGAAGCAGTTGTACAGCTTGAGGATGTCCGAGGGAACGCAGTTATTGGACCATATGAATGTGTTCAACAAGCTGGTATCCCAGTTGCGGAGTATGGATGTGAAGGTCGAGGAGGAAGATCAGGCTCTTCTCCTCTTGTCCTCACTCCCGAGGTCGTTCGATCATTTAGTCACCACCATGTTGTATGGGAAGGATACCCTTAAGATGGAGGAAGTGGTGATGATGCTTCTCTCTAATGAGAAGAGGAGCAGTTCCGGATCGAGTGCGAGCGAGGGTCTGCTCGTGAAGAGCAGAGACCCATCCCGGGGGAGATCGAGAGGGGGAGGCAAGGAGGATGATCGACCTAGGTCCAGGGGTAGATGTTATTACTGCAAGGAGGAGGGGCATTGGAAGGCCAACTGCCCAGTGAGGAAACTCAAGGGCAAAGGATCTGTGCCTCAGCAGGCTGCAGTAGCATCCGAGTGCGTGAGTGATGATGATGTTCTACACGTTTCACAAAGCCGCGACGTGGTAGTCGGGACCACAGATTCCTGGATCATGGATACAGGATGTTCGTTCCACATGTGCCCGAACATTGAATGGTTCTCCAGTATTAGGCACTGTGGAGGTGGTCATGTTCGGATGGGGAACCGGTCAGAGTGCGAGATATCTGGAGTCGGGAGCATCAGGATTAGGATATTCGATGGAGTGGTAAGGACCCTCACCGACGTTCGGTATGTGCCCTAGTTGAGGAAGAGCTTGCTTTCTCTAGGCACTCTGGAGGCTGCCGGGTATTCTTATACCAGTAGCAGCGGATATTTGGAGGTCAGGAGAGGCGCACAGACAGTCTTGAGAGGAGAGTGTTCCAGATCGCTCTATAGACTGATTGGCACCACGATTGCCAGGGGAGATGCGAGGAGAGAGGTCACACCGTCTCTCGAGCTACATGATACGGTAGCGCATGCATTTCAGGCGATCTCCTCAGATCGCGATTCCTTCGATAGAGCTTTAGAGAACAGAGACTGTTCTCAGCGAAAAGCTAGGAAGGACCAGCGGAGGAGCGGGGCAGGATTCGTGGCAAGGGCGTGTGCACGGAGAGAGGACCTTGGCGGAGGTAGAATCTTCGCAGCCGTAGAGGAGACGGGTAGAGAGTCATCTCAGGAGTACCCAGACACCGCGAGAGGAGCCATCAGGCTCAGAGGTCTCACCGAGAAACTTAGGATCACTCAGGAGAAGGTGGAGTTGCACAGTGAGAGTTCGAGTGCGATTCGTCTTGTAGTAGACCCGGTCTATCGTGCAAGGACGAAGCACGTCGATGTGCGTCACCGGGAGTTGAGGGAGTTCGCTGGAGGTGGAGGCGTGATGTTGCGGGAGATTCCTACGGAGGAATGCGTTGCGAGCATGCGGGAGAAATCAGTGAGGCGAGTCAAGTTTGACTTGACTCAGACTGTTGCACGTTGATCGTGCCGGCCCCAGGGAGAGGGGGCTTGTAGTCGCCAGTAGGGGTCTGTGTGTTTTAGGCGGTTATTTGTGTTCGTGGAGCATCAAGTTGGAGATTGTTTTTGTGATGCTCCAAAACTGGACCGGTCCGACTGGACCGGTACAGTTTTTTCTTGCTATATATATTATATATATAGGTTTGCACAGAGAGTTGCATACCCCCGATAAAATCTTACATCCTAACCTAATCGAGCGGAAGAGAGCGGAGAAAAAGCGGCGGCATCGGGTGACTCCCGATCGGGAGAAAATAGAAGAGGAGATCCAGACGGGAGAAAGAAGAAGAGGCGAGCGCGGGCTTCCTTCTCCGGCGACGGTCGGAGGATCTTGGCTCTTCTTCTCCGGCGGCATGGAGGAAGAGGGCGCGACGGCAGCGATCGGGAGCGGCATCGACTTAGCGGCGGCTTCGGAATCCCGATCTTGCGATCGGGTTCGGCTTCGGGAGAAGATCCGGCAGCGACATCGGGAGGGAGAAGTGGTGGCGTTGGGCATCAGACGCTTCTTCTCCGGCGACGATCGGCTTCGGGTGGTTCTTCTCCGGCGACGGCCGGCGCTTCCTGGGGTTTCTTCTCCGACGGGCATAGGGCCCAATCTTGGGTCGGCGGTTCTTTCTCCGGCGACGACAGCGATCAGAGGAGCGGCGGAAGATTGATCGGAGTTCTGATCTAGTGCACGGCAGCGGCATCGGCTCCATCTCCGGTGAAGGAGAGGGGAGATCCACGGCAGCGGCGGGTGCAGGTTTCCATCTCCGACGGCTCCGGCGATCCAGCGGCGGCGGCAACTCCGGCGGTTAAAGAGGGCATAAGGCTGCGGTTCCTTCATCTTGAAGAGGGCAGCGACTTTCTTGGCCGGAGGGCAGCGACGCGTGGCAGAGGCGAAGATCAGATTCAGATCCGGGCTCCGATTGGCCAGTTTTGCGGCTGGCATAGGGGAGTTTTTCTTCCCTCTCTCTTTGGTTTCTTGTTGTTCTTTATTTCCTATTTTAGGTTAGTGTCGATCCGTTGAATATCGTTGAGTGTCTGTGTTGTAATCGGATTATTTTTCGATGTGTTCTAATCTTATCAACATGAAAATTTTATCATGTCAATCACTGGTGTTTTTCATTCTATGCATTGATTTTCTCATTAATTTATATAGTTTGCAGTTATAATTGCTATCATTAATAGTTCTCCAAAGTGACAATAAAATTAACTCCAAACAAGAAAAAAGAGTCAATTAAGAAGCCACTAGATATATGTTACAGGTGGCTTCAAAATTTGAACATCTAATGAAGAAGTTAGGGATAGATAACACATTTAGGCTCCGTTTGAGAGGACTTGTTTTCACCGGTCAAGCGGTGACAACCGCATGAACCGAACCTTAATTAAGGTCAGGTTCATGCGGTCATGACCGCTTGACCAGTGAAAATAAGTCCTTCCAAACGGAGCCTAAGACTTAATTAAGGTCCGGTTCATGCGGTCATGACCGCTTGACCGGTGAAAATAAGTCCCCCCAAACGGAGCCTTAATCTCAAAGCTGAACAGTAACAAATAAATGAATAAGAAGTCATAAATCCTAGACCAAAAAACATGATGAACTTGGATAACCAAACAACTACTAATTGGGTTGATTCTGGAAACAGAACAGAAATTGTACAATTTATTTGATTATATGATTATTTCATAGCATCAAAACATAGCAAAAATAAATCAAAAACAGGTTATTTATTCCAATGAAAAAATCTGCATACCTGAAGTGACAATGGCCTAAGCCTTGTTTGAGTCCCCGCTTGAACTCGCCAACATTTCTGCTCTGCCCATTCAGCCAGGAGATGTGCTCCCCATAACCATGGCTCTGCCCATTCAGCCATTCACCGGCATAGAGATCGTCTGTGTGGTTGCGATAAACCCCAAAATCATGGCGGAGTCCGTTCTTAAACTGTCCCACGTATCTGCTCCCCTTATTCCAAGTTTCCACCCCATCTCCATCACATTTCGAATCAATCCAGTCTCCTTCATATTTTCCACTCCTGTAGTAGTAGCAAACCCCACTGCCGTGACACTTTCCCCACCGGAGCTCTGTTGTGAAATTGGGACCGGATCCGCGACTACGGTGGTTCGCCGCGGATCTAGCAACGGAAGCTAATCTGAGCAATACTATGATAAACGAAATTTAAATCCAAAACCAAGCACAACCAGACGACAAAAATAATTACGTGGTTCGGAGTTGGGACTCCTACTCCACGGGGAGAGCGCGCCAGCAAGATCCACTAAAACTGATGAGGTTACACAGATACAACCGGAGACCAAACAGATACGGTCGAACAAAAAAGGAAAACCAAAGAACCCAAAACTTGAAGAACCGATATCGCCGGGCGGTATCGATGTCGCCGGGCGACAACTCCTGTTCTTCTTCCCCGATGGATCTGTCGTTCCTGCACATGTTGTCGCCGCCTGGAGCTGTCTGCCGCCGCTGGACAGAGCCGCCTCCACCTGAATCCTCCTGCTACTGCCGCCTCCTGGAGCTGCCTGCCGCCGCTGGACAAAGCCGCCTCCGCCTGAGTTGAGCCCGATGCGCCGCCTCCGCCGCAGCACGCCTGCTGCCGCCGCCACAGCAGCGCCTGGTCTGAACTGGAGTTGTCGCCGCTGCCGCTGCCTGAACACCTCTCGATGCCGCCTGGAGATCGCCGCTGCAACACGCCTGTCGCCGCCTCTGATCCTCCTGCACTGCGAGGTCCGCTCGCCGCCGCCGCCGCTGCCGCCGGAAACCGCCTCCACAGAACCTGCTCTCACACTCCTCACTGGTGGCCGAAAATAAGCTGGATTCCTCTCTAATTCTTGCTTGAATGAAACGGCAAGAGCGAGCTCTTATTTATAGGATCAAGATCAAATGTCAAATTAGGAAGATGATCTCCTATTTAGGAGATTGCCTCATTTTTCCTCATAAAGATATTCCAAATATAGGACTCCTCCAAAATTAGGAATTATGGAGGCACACGGATTGATGAGGTGTCATAATCCTATAATTAAATATCCTCTTATTAATGATCTTCCTAAATAATATTCCTAAATAGGTTTAGCCTGGATTAGGAATTGTGGTCTCCCACGGATCGATGACGTGTCGCGTTCTCGACGATCCGGTCACGTGGATCGCGGAGGTGTCATAATCTCAACAATCTCCACCTTGACGCCTCACGCGATGAACACCACCACGACGTCTCACGCCACAAATGAACTCCACCTCGAAGCCTAACAATCGTATCTGAACCTCCAACCTGGATCTCCCCTACTGGCGACTCCAAGCCCCCTCTCCCTGGGGTCCTCACGATCAACATGCATCAGTCTGAGTCAAGTCAAGACCGCTCTTGAACTTGACTGCTCTCACTGATTTCTCTCGCATGCTCGTAACATTTTCCTCCGTAGATATCTCCCGCAACTCCACGCCTCCACCTCCAGCGAACTCCCTCGACTCCTGGTGACGCACGTCGACGTGATTTGTCCTTGCACGATAGACCGGGTCTACTACAAGACGAATCGCACTCGAACTCTCACTGTGCAGCTCCACCTTCTCCTGAGTGATCCTAAGTTCCTTGGTGGGACTCCTTAGCCAGATGGCTCCCTTTGCGGAGCCTGGGTACTCCTGAGATGACTCTCTACCCGTCTCCTCTACGGCTGCGAAGATTCTACCTCCGCCAAGGTCCTCTCTCCGAGCACACGCCCTAGCCACGAATCGTGCCCCGCTCCTCCGCTGGTCCTTCCTAACCTTTCCCTGAGAACGATCTCTGCTCTCTAAAGCTCTATCAAAGGAACCGCGATCTGAGGAGATCGCCTGAAATGCATACGCTACCGTATCCTACAGCTTGAGAGACGGTCTGACCTCTCTCCTCGCATCTCCCTTGGCAATCGTGGTGCCAATCAGTCTATAGAGCGATCCAGAACACTCTTCTCTCAAGACTGTCTGCGCGCCTCTCCTGACCTCCAAATATCCGTCGTTGCCGGTATAAGAATACCCGGCAGCCTCCAGAGTGCCTAGAGAAATCAAGCTCTTTCTCAACTCGGGCACATACCGAACGTCGGTGAGGGTCCTAACCACTCCATCGAACATCCTCATCCTGATGCTCCCGACTCCAGATATCTCGCACTCTGACCGGTTCCCCATCCGAACACGACCACCTCCACAGTGCCTAATACTGGAGAACCATTCAATGTTCGGGCACATGTGGAACGAACATCCTGTATCTATGATCCAGGAACCTGTGGTCTCAAGACTGGGTGAAACATGAAGAACGTCAGCGTCGTTCTCATCCTCGGATGCCACCGCAGCCTGATGTGGCTCATGCGTCTGTTCTCTAAACTTTCTTTTCGGGCACTCATTCTTCCAGTGCCCCTCCTCCTTGCAGTAGTGACATTTTGTATTCCTGCCCCCGGACTTAAACCTAAGTCGGTCTTCCTCCTTCCCTTTTCCTCTCGATCTACCCCGGGTGGGGTCCTTGCTCTTCACGAATAGGCCCTTGTCGGCTCTAGGGGTCGACTTGCTTCTCGTTTTGTTCGAGAGCAGCGTTGTCATCACTTCTTCCATCTTCAGGGTGTCCTTCCCATACAGGATCGTGGTGACCAGATGATCGAAGGACTTCGGCAATGAAGACAACAGGAGAAGAGCCTGGTCTTCCTCCTCGACCTTAATGTCCATACTACGCAACTGAGAGATAAGTTTATTAAACGCATTCATGTGATCAAGAAGCGGAGTGCTGTCCGACATCCTCAAGCTGTAAAGTTGTTTCTTTACGTACAGCTTATTCGTGAGGGATTTTGACATATAAAGCTCCTCCAACTTCTTCCACAGATCCGTTGTAGTCTCAGCATCGACTACATTATACATAACCTCATCGGCCAAGCACAACTGGATTGTGCCGATGGCCTTCAGATCTAGCTCATCCCACTCGTCGTCCTTCTTCCCAGACTTCTCCTTTCCGAGGAGAGCCTTATGAAGACCTTGCTGGACGAGAACCGCTTTGGCCCGTTTCTGCCACAGACCAAAGTCAATTTTGCCGTCATACTTGGGGACTTCAAATTTCGTTGTCATTATTGCTCACCGGGGTCCGAAGGGTCGAACCTGGCTCTGATACCAATTGTTGTGAAATTGAGACCGGATCCACGACTACGGTGGTTCGCCGCGGATCTAGCAACGGAAGCTAATCTGAGTAATACTATGATAAATGAAATTTAAATCCAAAACCAAGCACAACCAGACGACAAAAATAATTACGTGGTTCGGATTTGGGACTCCTACTCCACGGGGAGAGCGCGCCAGCAAGATCCACTAAAACTGATGAGGTTACACAGATACAACCGGAGACCAAACAGATACGGTCGAACAACAAAGGAAAATCAAAGAACCCAAAACTTAAAGAACCGATATCGCCGGGCGGTATCGATGTCGCCGGGCGACAGCTCCTGTTCTTCTTCCCTGATGGATTTGTCGTTCCTGCACCTGTTGTCGCCGCCTAGAGCTGTCTGCCGCCGCTGGACAGAGCCGCCTCCACCTGAATCCTCCTGCTACTGCCGCCTCCTGGAGCTGCCTGCCGCCGCTGGACAAAGCCGCCTCCGCCTGAGTTGAGCCCGATGCGCCGCCTCCGCCGCAGCACGCCTGCTGCCGCCGTCGCCGCCGCGCCTGGTCTGAACTGGAGTTGTCGCCGCTGCCGCCGCCTGAACACCTCTCGATGCCGCCTGTAGTTCGCCGCTGCAACACGCCTGTCGCCGCCTCTGATCCTCCTGCACTGCGAGGTCCGCTCGCCGCCGCCGCCGCTGCCGCCGGAAACCGCCTCCACAGAACCTGCTCTCACACTCCTCACTGGTGGCCGAAAATAAGCAGGATTCCTCTCTAATTCTTGCTTGAATGAAACGGCAAGAGCGACTCCTATTTATAGGATCAAGATCAAATATCAAATTAGGAAGATGATCTCCTATTTAGGAGATTGCCTCATTTTTCCTCATAAAGATATTCCAAATATAGGACTCCTCCAAAATTAGGAATTATGGAGGCACACCGATTGATGAGGTGTCATAATCCTATAATTAAATATCTTCTTATTAATGATCTTCCTAAATAATATTCCTAAATAGATTTAGCCTGGATTAGGAATTGTGGTCTCCCACGGATCGATGACGTGTCGCGATCTCGACGATCCGGTCACGTGGATCGCGGAGGTGTCATAATCTCAATAGAGCTCACCTTCGTAGAGGTCGCCGTTGTCGTACGGCTTAACGGCGAGGCCCGTTCGGCAATCGGAACGGATCCAAGAGGAGAATGCTCTGATGGAAGAGACTAGAAGTGGAAATGTAGCAGAAAGAGGGAGAACCCGGAAGAAGAGGAGGACGTGGTAAAGGAGCAGAACAACACCGGAGGAGATGACGAGAACCAGAAGAAAACGACTGAGAAAAGAGTTGCTATCAGAGGAGTGGGTGGAGGAGTGGAGGAGGAGATAGAGTCCAGAGGGGAAGCAGAGGAGGAAGTGCAGGCGAAAGCGGAGTCGGAGGAAGCGGAGGGCGGAGAACAGAGCTCGGGTAGGCGGAACCGAGGGTAAAAATCGGCGGCGGTGACCGGAGGACGGCGTCATTGCGAAGCTTTTACTGGAGTCGCTCGAGAGGAGAGGCTGCATTACGGCTTCGAATCGGAGCTTGAGAGGATTTGGATAGGAAGAAGCGGAGCGTGAGAGGCGGGTTATATGAGGAAAGAGCGAGGAGAGGAGGCCCTTCTGCTTTTATATAACCACACTCCACACACCGCTTAAAAATTATTAGTATTCAAATTTCAAACGATTTTTTCTGTTAATGTCGTGGTTAATTGATTATATCTAATTAGTTAGGCCGTATATAAAATCAAATTCAAAATTTTAAGCATTTTAAACCATTTTATTTTAGTTTCTCTTATTTCATAATTTATATTTATTTAATCTCTTTTGTGATGATATAAATTTAAACTCTCTACAAACAAATGCATGCTTAGTGATAATACAAAATTTTCATTACTTTGGCATTACTCATTCAGGCGATTGAATTAATTTGATCACTACAAATAATATTTAAGGCTTAAGTAATTTAATTTCACTAAATATATTTAGGGTCCTAGATTGATTTGGTCACTTAAAATATACATTTAGCGGAGATTAGTTGATTGTTCTTGTTGTTGGATGCTCGACTCTCTTGCTGTCTGGTCTAGATGAATCGACTCAACTCGAGAGCGAGCTGAGCACGCAAACAATCACAAATTGAACCCACAATTGGCACCAAGGCTTTTAACAAGGGAAAAACTTAAAAAGGAAAAAAACTTAAAAAGGAAAAAACTACAGGGTCAGATTGGTCCCGACCAAATTTCACTTGTTCTCTGAGTGTTACAAGTAGTAGTCCTAGAGGGTGACAAGTTACCGCTCGTTACAATGTGATTTCATAGAATGTCAAAGTGGTTGGCGACAGAGCGCAAAGAAGTGTGCTCCGAACCATAGAGATATCAAACATAGTTACTGGAGTTCTGGACTCGATGCTTGAAGTTGTTGGGATTATGAATGCATCAACTCGAGTTCTCGAGTCGTAGTCGATCACCGAGTGAGATATTCGAGTCTCCTTCGGTGCTTGATGTTGGAAGTCGAGTGAGATCTTCAATTAACCTTCTGAGCTTGTTGTTGGAAGCCAAGTGAGATCTTCAAGTCACCTTCTGAGCTTGGAGTTGAAAGCCAAGTGAGAACTTCAAGTCACCTTCTGAGCTTAATGTTGGAAGCCAAGTGAGATATTTGTGTCACATTTTTAGCTTGGCATTTTTGAGTGCGCAACATGGAATGAATGGTGATGTCCAAGCATGTGTCGCGGCTCATTAAAAGGGGTGGTTTAGTCTCACACCGTTTATCGTGCTTCTTTAGTCTCACACATTTTTAGCTTGATTTTGTGGAGTGACGACACAATGTTTTACAGGCGTTGGAAGCCAAATGAGATCTTGAAGTCGTCTTCTAAGTTTCGTGTTAGTAGCCGAGTGAGATCTTCAAGTCACTTTCTTGTTGAAACCGAAAAATCGGTCTCTGTGGAGTTCGAGCCTTGGGAAAGGGGTGATCGCACACTTACTTCTCTCTCACAAGCAAAACAACCAAAGACTTAGCTCAAGAAACAGACCCAAGGCTCCAGCACATAGGTCACACCACACAGCCGAAAGATCTTAGAGCGCTTCTCCTCCTGAGTCAAGTCCTGAGCTAAGGATATATCAGAAAGAGCAAGAAGATCATGGCACAAGTAAGCATGCCTTCGGAGGTACCCCCTTGGGTCTATTTATAGTTTTTTGAAGTTGGTCTGCCAACACCGCATCTCCGCAGTTTGGAACGACTATATGTTTCCAAAAGTGGTCTGCCAATAGTGTAACTCCGCTATTCTAAACGGCTATATGCAGACCAAACTAGGTTAACCACGTGATACCTACACCCCACTCTTAGGGGAAATCAGGACCAACTCGCCACTAGCCTCGGCGGACGCGGGCTGGCGAACGCGACTCGCCGCTATCGGTAGGTGTGCGCGAGTTGGATCGCGCGACTCAACCGCCCTTCCTGGCGGAAGTAGGCTATTCACCCCCACCTCTAGGTCACTCTCTATCATAAATAAACACTTTATAATTGGTATTAGAGGGAGGTTGGACCGTGAAGGCATAACAGCCGAGTGAGAATCCTAAGGATTAACAGAGATTAAATCATGGCTCAAAGAGAAAACCATTTCATCAAACTCTCAGTCTGCTCTAAAGAAAACTTTGGGATTTAGAAGGAAAGTGTTACACTCTTCATGGAGGCTGCAGATCCAAGAATCTACATCACCGTATTGGAAGGACCTTCCATACCTATGAAAGTGTCAATTCTTGATGCCAACATAAGGACACCTAAGACTTTCATGGAGATGGACAAAGAGAAGATAATTCTGGCCTCTATAGAAGAGAGGGCTCAGAACATAATTGTCAGTGCTATAGATGACTCCACATTCCAAAACTTGATTCATTGCAAAACATCCAAAGAAATGTGGGAATCATTGATTGTATATATGGAAGGCACTGATGAGGCTAGAGATGACAAAAAATCTCTATTAAACCAGCAGTATGAAGCCTTCAAGCAAGACAAGAAAGGCATAGTGGCTGAGAGCATTGAGAAATTTTTCAGAATAGTGAACAACCTGAGAACATATTGTAGGAGCTTCACCAATTATGAACTCAATGACAAGTTCTTGAGGTCCCTGAATAAAAAGTGGGACATCAAGATTTGTGTTATTATAGAAATGGGTAACTTAGCCAATATAGACCCCCAGGATCTATTTGGCAAGCTGCGGTCTCATGAGCTACAGCTGAATCTTAGGAAGTCTGAAGAAGACTCAGCAAGAGCACTCAACAGAGAAAATTCTATGGCCCTAATGGCTGAGACATCCAGGAAAGTCAGGGAGAAATCTGCTGCCTCAGAAAGACAAGATGCAATCTCAGAATGCACATAATCTCCCTCATCAGGAGGCGTCATGACTGAAGAAGAACTTACCATGTTAAATTTTCTCAGCGTGGTCAGCAAGGTAGCACAAATGCCAAATTAATATCGTCGGCACTACCCAGTTCTCACGTTGAACCAGAGGAAAACCAAGGAACAAGGCTAATCCCAACAAATAATGGAAGCACAAGCAGATCTTTTATACATTCACTTCTTTACAATGCGAGGTATACGTAGCGAGACATGATTTCGCTAGTATAAACAGCTGTAAACAGACAGCACAACACACCAAACCGGGCGGACAACACCGGAGTCCGCCGAGACCGCCAAGGTCGCCGAGGTCGCCGAGTCCGCTGAGATCGCCTGAACTTAAGCTGCAATCCGCCGAATAGCCACGGAGTCCGCCGAAGCCGCGAGGCCGCGCGGACACACCGTTATTCGTCTCTTGCTGAAGCTGAACTGAGGAACACACCCCCTACCCGTCTGAAGCCGGCGGACAGGTTATTGAAGCTGGCAAAGTTGAAACAGAGAACTGACAAGCCGCAGAGCGACCTCCTGCTAAATCCGCAGAGACCGCACAACTTCCAAGAACTTGACCGAAGTCACAGTCAAACTCCTGGCTCCTTGAAGCTACCTGCGCGACCTGCACACAACAAACCGTCAGCCCTGAATCAATCCGCGCGGACAGAAAAACTGAGACGGCAGCTCCTTGCCCAACCCAACTAACTGTTCAGTCAGTTACTGTAGACCTGCCAGGGGGGGGGGTCCTATTTATAAGCGAGGTGAGGAGTGTGGTCACTGCCCTAGAGATAGCGACACCGCCCTAGCACGCGCGATAGCAAAACACCGTCCGCTGAATCCCAAGGACTTAGCCAGATACCAAGGAAAATCGCCAGGAGTAAGGCAACATTGGCGAACCCTCATCAGTCCGCCCAAGCTATGCGGACAAGGCATCAGCCCGCAAAGCCACCAACCACTACAGGACAGCAGCCCCTTCAATGGCTGTCCGCACAAACCCGAGGCAGTTCGCAAGACTCAAATCTCAATCCGCCACAAGTCCACGACCAAAGGCAGATAGCTAGTCCGCCCGGTCAACAGCGGACTTGGCGGATACTGCGGACACCATGGTCTTGGCACAGAGTGTGACCAAGTCCAAAACCATCAAAGGCCAATGCGAGCATGGCGGACATAACTCCCGTCCGCCAAACACCCTAGCACACAGACCACCAGCAGTCTGCACGCTACTCGCACACCTGCCCAACGCAGCAGCCATCTCCCGGACTCCAAACACCAGTCCGCCAATGACCTCCACAGCAAAGCACCTGCTGTATCACCAGAGCTCGACAAGGCCTCAGCCAAGCTCTAAGCCCAGTCCGTAACAGCCCATACCGCGGACACGGCAGTCCGCAAGCTTCCCGCGAACATGAGCCAAACCGCCAATGCACAAGCTTGCACCATGACCACTGAGCAATGCACCAGTCCGCAAGCCTCTATCCGCTCAGGCCACATCTTGGCTAAACCAATCAGCCAACGCCTTATCCGCAGATACCAGCCGCACAGTCCGCGGACTACTTGCAAATAAACCCGCTCAGAAGAACAGCTGGCATCCACTAGACTTTCCACCAGGCCGCACACAACAGTCCGCCCAGTCCGCCTAGTCCGCCAACGCTGTCCGCCCAGGCCGCCCGGCCTGTCCCGTCAACCACTTCCACTTCACAAATTTCAACAGTCACTCTTCTCAAAACAATTCAAGAAGATGTTGAGGAGAAGAAGGCAGGGCAGCTGGAAGGCTCTAGCTGGAGACTCTTCACACAAGAAGACAGATCACTCAGAGAAACCCGGGAAAAAGAAATCTGGGGACAAGTATAGTTTTCTCAGAATAAACACATTAAGACTAATCTTGTTTGCTATTGTTGTATCAGGCATGGTCATGTCATTGTTGACTGCCCAGTAAAAAGGAAGGAGAAAAATTCTGAAAATTGGAAGACTGGACAACATAAGAAGTTTGATAAAAGCCTATTGACCAAGAAGCAGTCCACTCTTTCAAACAGTGAGACAGATTCATCTGAATCAAAAGAGGAGGAGACTCTTTTGGGTTTAATGGCCATTAAGGAGGCCAACAACAGAAGAAGAACCACATTGTCATCCAGTGATATTGAAGATTGCTCAGATCAAGGGCTGATGACCCTAGCAGAAGAAGAAGATCGGGATTGTTCAAATTCTACCAAGATAGAACCTCTTACTACTAGTTTTGTCGCAGTCTCTAGATCAGCATCAGAGAATGAATCATGTTCACACTCTTCCAATAATAGTGAACATGGTTCAGATTCAGAAGCAGATTTCAACACACTCATCGACATATATGGGAAGTTGTTGAAGGCTTTGATTACAAGCAAAGAGCTAGTTAAGGAACAAGTCAAAGAACTAGAGTCACTGAGAACAGTACCTCTTCAGTTGGAGAGGCCCAACATTAAGTTGGACCTTCAAAAACTGAAGCTCATAGACTTAACCAATAACATAGATAGTCAGAGTGAGAGTATTGTAGAACTATCCCAAACTGTCAAGGACCTGGAAGCAAAGCTTCTTCAGGGAAGACAACTCCTGAAATAGTTCTCAAGACCTAAGTTTGTGCTACCTATTATTGAAATATTTTTTGCACCATTTCGAAGAGGTGTAGGATATATTGAGGATAATAAGATCAATAAGAAACCTGAGCCTAAGGGTGAAGCCCCAATGGGTCCGACTAAGCAACCAGCCAAGCATCTGACTTCGTACAAATGCAAATGATCATGTATTCCTGGACACATGAGTTCTGAGTGCACCACCAGCAAGGTCAATAAAGAGCCTTGCTAGAAAGGACAAAACTCTAATGGCTATAAGACCCACAGACCACCACAAGTAGTGATCAATCCAAGGAGCCAAGGAATTCTTGGATCTGGTCCCATTGCACAACACTTAAACCTGAAAGTTAACAATGTCAATGTTGCACCTCTACCAAAGAATCTGAATGTCAACTCTAAGTTGCCCAGAAGTATAACTTCAAAGGTACAACCTAAGAGAACATACAATAGATTTGAATGTTGGTGTTGTGGGAAGGTGAGCATTTTGCCCTAAATTGTTTGTAAAATCCAACAACACCCTCATTTAAGTCAAAGACTCATCTGTTCAGAAAGACTGTTGTGCTTCACACACCTAAATCTAACAGGAACCAAGGCCCCAAAACTATTTGGGTGCCTAAGGTTAATTAATTCTGTGATTGCAGGTGGATCTAAGTACCACAAAAAGGCCAATATGGTACTTTGACAGTGGCTATTCTAGGCATATGATTGGAACAAAAAGTCTGCTAAGGGACTATACTTCAGCAAATGATGGACCAAAAGTAATCTTTGGAGGTTCGGAAAAAGGACTCACTAAGGGATATGGTAACATTTCTAATGGTCTAGTGATTATCACAAATGTGGCTTATGTGGAAGGATTGAACCACAATCTGATAAGCATAAGTCAGCTTTGTGATATAGGTTTTGAAATCATATTCCACAATGATAAGTGTTTGATAAGGAATGCAAGTGATCAAGAGATCATCTTGTCAGGCACTAGGAGTGACAACATTTATTATCTAAATTTCTTAAGTATAAATGAGAATTCTTTTATATGCCTAGTAGCAAGTGAGAAAGACTCTTTGTGTGTGCAATGACACAAGAGGCTAGCTCACTTAAGTTATAGAGCGATGAGCAAGTTGTTTTCTATGGACTTAGTTAGAAATGGACCCCAGCTTAAATGCTCCAAAGAAAGCATGTGTTCAACATGTCAAAGATGTAAACAAACAAAAGTCTCCTTTAAGAGCATTCAGTCCAAAGACACTGAGAGGTATTTGTACTTACTTAATATGAACATATTTGGTGCTATGCAGATTCTTAGTTTCGATAGGAAGTCTTACACCTATGTGATTGTAGATGATCACTCTAGATTTACTTTGGTATTCTTCTTAAGGATAAAGTCTAAAACTCTGGACATTCTTGCTGATTTTGTCAAACAAATTCAAAATGAAAAGGGTTTTTCTATAATCAAGTTCAGAAGTGACCATGGCATAGAATTTCAATTTGAAAGGATGACAAATTTCTGTAAAGAACTAGGGATCCTTCAGGGATTCTACTCTCCTAGAACTCCCCAACAAAATGTGATTGCTGAGAGGAAAAACAGAACTCTCATTGAGGCTGTTAAACCTATGATAAGTGACACATCTCTCCCAGAATATTTCTAGGATGAGGCTGTAAACACAGCTTGTTATGTTCAGAATAGGACCTTAATCAACAAAAGTCACAATGAGACTCCCTATGAAATAATGAAAAGCAGAAAACCAAGTTTGTCTTATTTCAAGATCTTTGGTAATAAGTGTTATGTCTTAGACAATAGGAAGACTTATCTAACTAAGTTTTCAGAGAAGTCCTATGAAGGTATTTTTGTAGGCTATAGTAATCATAGCAAGGTATATATGATCTATAACTTGAAACATCAAGTGGTAGAAGAATCAATTAATGTTGTTTTTGATGAAACTTCTGTTTTACATAATAAATTATTTAACAATTCTAGTCTTAGAGATGTTGACTCTAAGATGGAAAAATTAAATATAGGAGATTCATCTTATATAGAATTAGAGGCTAAAAATAATGTTGTAGTTCCTATAGAAGACACAGTCAATGCCCAGGGGGAGGAAGAGATTCATCCTACTCCACCTGAAGAACTAGATGATGGTAGGAATCTGGCTGTAGATGTTAGACACCTTAGAGATCATCCTATTGATCAAATAATAGGTGATGTCAGGCTAGGAGTGACTATTGGGAGTAGACATCATAATGAGGTAATGTTCTCTAGATTTCTCTCTCAGATGGAACCTAAGAAGCATGAAGAAGACAATTCAAACACCAATTGGATTATGGCAATGCAAGAAGACCTTAATCAATTTGAGAAATATAAGGTCTGGAGTCTAGTTCTTAGACCTAGAAATCATAATGTCATAGGAACTAAGTGGATATATAGGAATAAATTAGATGATAATGGAGTCATAGTTAAAAACAAGGCAAGACTTGTGACTAAGGGGTATAGACAAGAGGAAGGAATAAACATTGTGTAACGCCCCGAAACTCAAAGGAGCAGAGGGGAATAATTTGGGCCAGTTTGAGTTCTGGCTGCAGGCACACGGCCTGGGACACGGGCGTGTCCCAGGGCGTGTCAAGCCTGTGTCGACACTAAGGCGTGAAGTCGACACTTTGTTCTCGACATTGTGTCGAGACTGGGCCCACGGCCTGCGACACGGGCGTGTCGCAGGGCGTGTCGACCCGTGTAGACACTTAGCCGTGAAGTCGACACAGTGCTTCGACGTTGTGTCGAGACACGGCACACGGCCTGCGACACGGGCGTATCGCAGGGCGTGTCAACCCGTGTCGACACTCGTCCCGCGAAGTCGACACTTTGGTGTCGACAGTGTGTCGAGACATGGCACACGGCCTGCGACACGGGCGTGTCGCAGGGCGTGTCGACCCGTGTCGACACTTAGCCGCGAAGTGCCGAGACCTTGTACACGGCCTGGAGCCCAGGCGTGTCAAGGTGACACGGGCAAGGACACGGGCGTGTCCTAGAACCCGTGCAGTGCTCGGGTTGAAAACGGGAGAAAATCATGGGGTACACGGCCAGCTACACGGCCGTGTCAGGTGGAACACGGGCGTGTCAGCTCGAACACGGGCGTGTTCGAGACCCGTGTGAGGTTCCAGGTGATTCGATTTTGACGGCGAATGAGGCACACGGCCCTGGACACGGGCGTGTGCCAGGCCGTGTTCGGCCCAGATTGGGCATTTCAGTCCCGAATCGAAGCCGTTCATTTCTTTGACTGAAGATCCAACGGCTGGGGGTTGTTCCTGAAGGGATATACCCGGGTTTTGACTTAGAAAACCCTCACTTTTTCCACTTGTTCTCTCTCCAAACCCTTGGAGAAAGAAGAGCTAAGGCAAGAAGAAGAGGAGCTAGATCCGCCATTGGAGGAGCTTCGGAGCTCCGAATCGCAAGCCGACTCCGGATCCGCGGAGGCAACGCTAGTGCGGTCAATTCCATCCGATTACTTTTCGATGGCGCCGAAGAGGAACGCAAGTGTAACGATCCTCACTTTTGAGCATGATAGCTCTCTTTCTTAGCATAGGAAGCCCTCTCTCGCGAGTTGGCGAAGAGTTGGAGGCGTTCCTTCGGGTAGATATGTAAAGTCCCCGTTGTTTAGCGTCCGTATGCGAGAACGGACATAGGCATTTTGGTTGAAGCCTACCCGGACATGTAGTTCGGATCGGTGATGTTGCATTGCATAAGGCCGGAGAAGACTCCGTGCTATTTGGTGTTTTTCGGGTTTTCTACGCGGTAGATTGCAGCAGGGAGCCTTGGGGACTAACCCAAAGGTGCACCCGGAAAACTGGGCGGACACGAGGTCTTGCCAACTTGGTGGCCTGAGAGCCAACTTGAACATAACGGGGTTATGTGACTTGTGATAGAATGGGACTCGGTGAAAGTTTGACCCGCGCATATGGCTTAAATTGCCGTTGCGATGTGATCACGGGTTAGATGGAGCCGTACCCGCTTTATGTCGTTCGGGTTAGAGAGACCTAAAGGTACATGGCACTCGCCGTTGGCATAAATGGGGGTCTTCGGTGGTCGATGGCTTAAATTGACGTGACCAATACCATGAAGACGAATTGCTCATAGGGATGGCCGTCTAAGTGGCGGTGGTGAGTCCGGAATGTTAATGGCTTCAATTGACGTAACATCGACCGGTTCACCGAGAATGTGCCCTGAGTGCACGGGACGTGTGGCCGTACGAGCCAACGTCTGTGATGAATTGGCTATGGTTATATGCATTGCTCGCTTGTGCTAATGAAATGCAGGGAAGGAGCATCGCCGCCCCGAGTTGGGGGCGGGATCGTTATAATTTGGTCAGCATTGCTGACCGTTGCTTTGTTTGCCACCGTGCGGTGGTTTGTTTGCTTGCAGGTGCAGCTGGACCAAGCGGTCAATAGCGGGCTAAAGCCCTTTTTGCGAAGCTGGCCCTCGAAGGCCCAAGTGGAAATGTTTTATGTTTTATTCATGTATGGCCGGCCTGCGAGCCGAGGTTTGTAAACCATGTAAAAGACAAGTGAAACATTTTGTAAGGCCTTAAGGCCGACTTTTGAGTATTTTGTAATAACATTCCTATTATCATGTTAGTGGACATTCATGCTCTTATGCTGGGTTCTTGTTTATAACTTATACAAACTGCTTCCGCTAGAATGCTCTGTGTAGGACGTTGAGATTGGTTGGATGGTTTCCATAAGTAACCACCCGGTCTGTCTGTGGTATACGGCGTCGGGCCCCGGCCGGACCTACTGCTATATGCTATGCGACGGATAGGGGGCGTTACAATTTGGTATCAGACTACTGGTTTTGGTCGGGCTTAAAGTGAATTCGTGGGCGAATTCTTTTTAAGGGGTGGTGAGCACATTGTGTGCGTCATCGTTATAACAGTAAAAAGAACCCATGAATGTCCACTTAGGAATGAAAATACTCGTGTTTGAGGAACCTGCGTGTTCCTATAATTGCTGTTTGCAATGTTATTTGGTCGCTTAACGGTGTTTTGTACCACTATAGGTGACCCGAAGTGGTGTTGGGCCGTCAGAACGCCGAGGTTCTGAGGCTAGTAGTGCACCAGAAGTTGCTCCCGCAACACCTTTGTCGGCTGAAAATATAAGATTGGTGGCTGAAGCGGTGTTGGCCGTGATCAATGCGCAGCCTGGGAGGCAAGCGCAGCAGCCCGCTCCTGTGATGGAGCAAGTACCTCTTCAAGAGGCTGAGCCGAGGAGGATGGAGCAAGTGGTTGTAGAACCAATAGTGCCAAGGAGGGCGACTGAGAGGCAGTTGAAGCATGTAATGAGCTTTAACCCTCCGTTATTCTCGGGGTTGGGAACCCCATCTCAGGCTGAAGACTGGCTCTCTAGAGTGAAGAGAGTCATGACAGCGACGGAGACGGAGGAGTGGCAGATGACCACCATTGCTACGTTCCTGTTGGACGGTGAAGCAAGGATGTGGTGGGAAGGCTTGGAGCTGCATCATCTGAGAGGAAGACAATTGATAGACGTTCCGATGGAAGAGTTCTCGGAATTGTTCTTAGCAAGATACCTCCCTTCTACTCAGAGGATTTCAATGGAGAATGAGTTCCTGAGGTTGGTGCAGGGTGAGCGAAGCGTGGATGAATATCTCCACGAGTTTACGCGGTTGAGTCGTTATGCGAGCTCTACCATCATGGATGAGGAGCGCAAGACTAATCGCTTCTACGAAGGCTTGAGGGATGAGCTGAGACTATTACTGTCGGGGCCGATGACGCAGGGTTTCTTAACCTTGGTCAATACTGCCCGGTCCTTGGAGAAGGACATGAAGAACGTGCAGGCGAAGAAAGGCTTGGTTGATAGAAAATCTGAGTTTAAAGTGCCGACTACCTCAAAGTCCGGATATCGGAAGTCTTTCAAGAAGCCTAGGACTTCGGGTCCGGCTCCTTCTGGCGCTTCTGGGCGACTACGAGTCGGACCCCGGGCGCGTGCTTTACTTGTGGCAAGACGGGGCATTTCGCCCGTGATTGTTGGAGCGGACGTCCTAAGTCCGAGAGGAGGCCGGGAGCCACTTATGAAGAGAAGGGAAAGGTGGTGGAGTCGACCGCATCCCACTATGCTCCGGCCCAACTCAGGGTTTACAATCTTGGCCAACAGGAGGCCATTAAACAAGCTGACGTGGTGACAGGTACGGTTTAATTTATAGCAAGTCAATTCCTTTATATGCTTGTTATGTATATGTTACCTTACCACTGCTTGTTAGGATTTGTGTTGATTTGTGAAAACCCGGCACGAGCACTCTTTGATACGGGAGCTTCACACTCCTTCTTGTCCGAAGGATTTATATCACGCATCGGAGTCCCTTCTTCGATGGCGAAGGATAAGTTGGATGTGTTGTTGCCCAATGGGTGTTTGATGCGAGCGGTTAGGATCTGCGACGTTAAAGTTCGTATTGGGGAGCAGGAGTTCGACCTGCAGGCGTCTTTACTTCCGTTGGCGGAGTTCGACGTCATATTTGGCATGGACTGGCTCTCGGAGCAGCAGGCCCATATAGATTGCGGTAGCAAGGAAGTAAAGCTGGGAGCAAGTCGTGAGACGACGTTTACGGGCTTAAAGGGGTCGAGCAAGACGATGATGTCTGCTCTTCAGGTGGTGAAGGCGGTTTGTGCTGGAGCAGAACTGTTCTTTACACTAGTGGAGGTTGCAAAGCCGAAGCCCGCGATGGATTGTATTTCAGTGGTATCGGAATACCCTGATGTGTTCCCCGCAGATCTTCCTGGAGCCCTGCCTCAGCGGGAGATCGATTTTACGATCTAGCTAGTGCCAGGTGCAAAGCCTGTGTCACGATCTCCGTATCGGCTAGCGCCTAAGGAAATGGCGGAGCTGAAAGTTCAACTACAAGAGTTGTTGGAGCAAGGGTATGTGCGCCCGAGTTCTTCGCCTTGGAGCGCACCGGTCCTCTTTGTTAAGAAGAAGGACGGAAGCTTGAGATTATGTATTGATTATCGGGAGCTAAATAAGCTGACTGAGAAGAACAAGTATCTGATCCCCCGGATTGATGATCTCTTTGATCAGTTAGTCGGGTCGACGGTGTACTCGAAGTTAGATCTCAAGTCTGGATACTATCAGCTGCGGATAAGGGAGAGTGATATCCCGAAGACAGCGTTTAGTACGAGATACGGGCATTATGAGTTTACGGTCATGCCGTTTGGGATGACTAATGCGCCGTCAGTATTTATGGATTTGATGAACAGGACGTTCAGGGAGTACTTGGACCATTTTGTGATCGTCTTCATCGACGATATTTTGGTGTACTCGCAAAGTGAGGAGGATCACTTCAAGCATCTCCATTTGGTGTTGGAGACACTCAGGAGAAACCAGTTGTATGCCAAGTTCTCGAAGTGCGAGTTTTGGCTATCCTCAGTGGCGTTCCTTGGGCATATAGTGAGTGGAGAGGGTATTGCGGTGGATCCGGCGAAGATTGTTGCGATACGGGAGTGGCCTGAGCTTGCTACGGTAGCAGAAGTCCGGAGCTTTTTGGGGCTTGCCGGTTATTATAGGCGCTTCGTAGAGAACTTCTCGCGGATAGCGCTACCTCTCACTACTTTGACGAGGAAGGAGCATAAGTTCGTTTGGACGCCGGAGTGCGCGCGAGCTTTTGAGGAATTGAAGTGTCGGTTGACCACGGCGCCTGTGTTGAGTTCGCCATGTGGAACCGAAGGCTATGAGATATATAGCGATGCTTCGGGCAGTGGTTTGGGTTGCGTGCTACTGCAGCACGGCAGCGTGATAGCTTATGGCTCGAGACAGCTAAAAGTGCACGAGAGGAATTATCCGGTCCACGACTTGGAGTTGGCGGCCGTGATTTTTGCCTTGAAGCTGTGGAGACACTATTTGTACGGTGTGAAGATTGATATCTACACCGATCACAAGAGCCTAAAGTATTTGATTGATCAGAAAGATCTGAATATACGGCAGCGTAGGTGGATGGAGTTCCTGGGGGACTATACTTTCAAGATGCACTACGTGCCTGGCAAAGGGAATGCGGTTGCGGACGCGTTGAGTCGCCGAGCCCCAGCTCAAGCGAATTGGCTATCAGTGCATGATGAGCGGTTGGTGCAGGAGCTGGAGGCGTTGGAGATTGTTTGTGTGGATAGACAATCTAGTGCTGGAGCAGTGCTGAATTGGACTGAAGTCCAATATGACCTGGCTGATCGGATTCGGCAGGCTTTGGATATGGATGCTCATATGAAGCAGTTCATGATAGAGGCTCTGGATGGGTCAAATTCCCAATTCGTTATGGAGGACGGATTGTTGTGGAAAGACGGTCGTTTGTGCGTCCCAAGTGTGGGCAGTTTACGGGCGGAGTTGTTGTACGAGGCGCACCATACCAAGTACTCGATTCACCCGGGGAGCACGAAGATGTACCGTGATGTAAAGAAGCTATTTTGGTGGCCGGGTTTGAAAAAGGATGTGGCGCTTTATGTAGCGAAGTGCCAAACCTGCGCCTTGGTAAAGGCGGAGTGCCAAAAGCCGGGAGGATTTCTTAAGTCCTTGCCTATTCCGGAGTGGAAATTCGACGACATCTCTATGGACTTTGTGCATGGTTTGCCAAGGTCGCAGAAGGGGAACGACGCCATTTGGGTGGTGGTCGATCGATTAACAAAGGTGTCGCATTTTATTCCGCATAGGAAGGATGATCCGGTGGAGAAGCTGGCAAAGCTTTATGTGGACAACATAGTGCGGCTTCATGGTGTGCCCCGCAGCATCGTGAGTGACCGAGATGGACGGTTCACGTCCAATGATTGGAGGCTGGTGCAGCAAATGTTGGGAACAAAGCTGAAGTTTAGCACAACCTTCCATCCGCAAACGGATGGGCAGACCGAGAGGGTCAATAGAACCATGGAAGACATGCTTCGCATGTGTGTCTTGGACTTTGGAAAGCAATGGGAGGACCACCTTTATTTGGTGGAGTTCGCATACAACAATAGCTACCAAGCAAGTATTCAGATGGCGCCTTTCGAGGCCCTTTATGGTAGACGATGTCGCACGCCGTTGTCTTGGTTAGAAACGGGCGAGTCGAAGTTGTATAAGCGATCGGAAGTGGAGGATGCTACTTCGTTGGTGAGAACCATTCGGGAGAGGTTGCTTATCGCTCAGGACCGACAAGCAAAGTACTATAATGCCAAGCACAGGAACGTGGAGTTCGCTGTGGGCGATTATGTATACTTGAAGATCAAGCCGTTCAAGGGTGTCTCGCGGGTGCGGCGATTGAAAAAGCTAAGCCCGAGGTACCTTGGACCGTTCGAGGTTCTGGAGCGAGTAGGAGAAGCGGCCTATCGGCTGAAGCTTTCAGTGGAGCTAAGTGGTTTACATGATGTATTCCATATTTCGGTGCTTCGGAAGGCGGTGCAAGAGCCTACGCAAGTGATCGCGGCCAATCAAGTGCCGGTGGATAGTGGGCTAACGACAAAAGTCAAGCCCGTGCGGATTGAGGACTCGGAGGTCAAGCGGCTACGCAATAAAGAGATCAAGATGGTCAAAGTCCGGTGGGACAATTGCGGTCGTGAGGAGCTCTCTTGGGAGCGAGAGCAGACGATGCTTGACGAATATCCGGAGTTGTTCCGCTCAGGTACAAATTTAAGTTTGTACATGTTTTTTTCCTGTATGTAATTTCGTGGGCGAAATTCTTTTAAGAGGGGTAGAGTTGTAACGCCCCGAAACTCAAAGGAGCAGAGGGGAATAATTTGGGCCAGTTTGAGTTCTGGCTGCAGGCACACGGCCTGGGACACGGGCGTGTCCCAGGGCGTGTCAAGCCTGTGTCGACACTAAGGCGTGAAGTCGACACTTTGTTCTCGACATTGTGTCGAGACTGGGCACACGGCCTGCGACACGGGCGTGTCGCAGGGCGTGTCGACACTTAGCCGTGAAGTCGACACAGTGCTTCGACGTTGTGTCGAGACACGGCACACGGCCTGCGACACGGGCGTGTCGCAGGGCGTGTCAACCCGTGTCGACACTCGTCCCGCGAAGTCGACACTTTGGTGTCGACAGTGTGTCGAGACATGGCACACGGCCTGCGACACGGGCGTGTCGCAGGGCGTGTCGACCCGTGTCGACACTTAGCCGCGAAGTGCCGAGACCTTGTACACGGCCTGGAGCCCAGGCGTGTCAAGGTGACACGGGCAAGGACACGGGCGTGTCCTAGAACCCGTGCAGTGCTCGGGTTGAAAACGGGAGAAAATCATGGGGTACACGGCCAGCTACACAGCCGTGTCAGGTGGAACACGGGCGTGTCAGCTCGAACACGGGCGTGTTCGAGACCCGTGTGAGGTTCCAGGTGATTCGATTTTTACGGCGAATGAGGCACACGGCCCTGGACACGGGCGTGTGCCAGGCCGTGTTCGGCCCAGATTGGGCATTTCAGTCCCGAATCGAAGCCGTTCATTTCTTTGACTGAAGATCCAACGGCTAGGGGTTGTTCCTGAAGGGATATACCCGGGTTTTGACTTAGAAAACCCTCACTTTTTCCACTTGTTCTCTCTCCAAACCCTTGGAGAAAGAAGAGCTAAGGCAAGAAGAAGAGGAGCTAGATCCGCCATTGGAGGAGCTTCGGAGCTCCGAATCGCAAGCCGACTCCGGATCCGCGGAGGCAACGCTAGTGCGGTCAATTCCATCCGATTACTTTTCGATGGCGCCGAAGAGGAACGCAAGTGTAACGATCCTCACTTTTGAGCATGATAGCTCTCTTTCTTAGCATAGGAAGCCCTCTCTCGCGAGTTGGCGAAGAGTTGGAGGCGTTCCTTCGGGTAGATATGTAAAGTCCCCGTTGTTTAGCGTCCGTATGCGAGAACGGACATAGGCATTTTGGTTGAAGCCTACCCGGACATGTAGTTCGGATCGGTGATGTTGCATTGCATAAGGCCGGAGAAGACTCCGTGCTATTTGGTGTTTTTCGGGTTTTCTACGCGGTAGATTGCAGCAGGGAGCCTTGGGGACTAACCCAAAGGTGCACCCGGAAAACTGGGCGGACACGAGGTCTTGCCAACTTGGTGGCCTGAGAGCCAACTTGAACATAACGGGGTTATGTGACTTGTGATAGAATGGGACTCGGTGAAAGTTTGACCCGCGCATATGGCTTAAATTGCCGTTGCGATGTGAGCACGGGTTAGATGGAGCCGTACCCGCTTTATGTCGTTCGGGTTAGAGAGACCTAAAGGTACATGGCACTCGCCGTTGGCATAAATGGGGGTCTTCGGTGGTCGATGGCTTAAATTGACGTGACCAATACCATGAAGACGAATTGCTCATAGGGATGGCCGTCTAAGTGGCGGTGGTGAGTCCGGAATGTTAATGGCTTCAATTGACGTAACATCGACCGGTTCACCGAGAATGTGCCCTGAGTGCACGGGACGTGTGGCCGTACGAGCCAACGTCTGTGATGAATTGGCTATGGTTATATGCATTGCTCGCTTGTGCTAATGAAATGCAGGGAAGGAGCATCGCCGCCCCGAGTTGGGGGCGGGATCGTTATAATTTGGTCAGCATTGCTGACCGTTGCTTTGTTTGCCACCGTGCGGTGGTTTGTTTGCTTGCAGGTGCAGCTGGACCAAGCGGTCAATAGCGGGCTAAAGCCCTTTTTGCGAAGCTGGCCCTCGAAGGCCCAAGTGGAAATGTTTTATGTTTTATTCATGTATGGCCGGCCTGCGAGCCGAGGTTTGTAAACCATGTAAAAGACAAGTGAAACATTTTGTAAGGCCTTAAGGCCGACTTTTGAGTATTTTGTAATAACATTCCTATTATCATGTTAGTGGACATTCATGCTCTTATGCTGGGTTCTTGTTTACAACTTATACAAACTGCTTCCGCTAGAATGCTCTGTGTAGGACGTTGAGATTGGTTGGATGGTTTCCATAAGTAACCACCCGGTCTGTCTGTGGTATACGGTGTCGGGCCCCGGCCGGACCTACTGCTATATGCTATGCGACGGATAGGGGGCGTTACACATTGACCAAACCTTTGCACATGTAGCTAGGTTAGAATCCATTAGATTGTTTTTAGCACATACAACTTACAAAGGATATAAAGTCTACTAGATGGATGTTAAATTTGTATTCCTAAATGGTATATTGAAGGAAGATGTCTATATAGAACAGCCACCAGGTTTTATAAATCCTAAAATTAGCACTCATGTCTTAAGATTACATAAAGCATTGTATGGGTTAAAATAGGCACCTAGAGCCTTGTATGAGACCATGTCTGTCTTTCTCATAGAGAACAATTTCTCTAGGGGGAAATAGATAAGACATTATTCCTAAGGGACATCAAAGGTTCACGCATCCTAGTCCAGATTTATGTAGATGACATCATTTTTGGTTCTACTAATGAGCTGTTATGTAGAAAATTTGCCAAGCTTATGAAAGACAAGTTTGAAATGAGCAGCATGGGTGAACTGAAGTTTTTCTTGGGATTCCAAGTTATACAATCTGAAGATGGTATATCCATCTCTCAGTCTAAGTTCACAAAGCAGTTGATTAAGAAGTACAGTATGGAAAATTCTTCTACCATGAGAATCGCATTGGGTTCCTCAGTATCACTACATAAGGATGAATCTGGGAAACAAGTGGATGAATCCTTATATAGAGGCATCATTGGATCACTCCTTTACTTGACATCTAGTAGACCAGATATCATGTTTTAAACATGTGTCTATGCTAGGTATGGTACTAAGCATGCCCTAAAGAGTCTAATTATACAACTGCTAAAAGAAAACTAAGATATCTAAAGGGCACACTTAATCTTGGGCTTTAGTATCCTAGGAATGGTGATTTTGATCTAACTGGATACACAAATGCTGATTTTGCATGACGTAAAGAGGACAGAAAGAGTACATCAGAAACTTTTCAATTTCTGGGGAGAAGACTCATCAGTTGGAGCAGCAAGAAGCAAACAAGTGTAGCTATTTCAACAGCTGGGTCTGAGTATATATCAGTTGGGAGCTGATATGCACAGTTACTATGGATCCAGCATCAACTCCTAGACTACAGTGTACAACTAAGTAAATCTGTTATATTTTGTGATTTTACTAGTGCAAACTCAATTGCAAATAATCTTGTTTCTCACAGTAGAACCAAATACATAGAAATCAGATATCACTTTATTAGAGAATATGTTGAAAAAGACAATATCTATTTACATTATACACCAACTAAAAATCAAATTACTGACATATTCACAAAACCCTTAGATGAAAGCAAGTTCAATTTCTTTAAGTTTGAACTAGGAATGTTAAACATAGAGTAAATCCTGTTATTATGGCACAGAAGAATCCAGGTTCAGAATAAACATTTTCATTTGTACCTAACAAATCCCTCTTCAACTTGTATAAGTTAAGTAACAAAGTCTAAATACCTAAATTAACAAGTAAGACATTAAAAAAGGTCAAATGTCATTAGTTAGACAATTATAAAATAAGATTTGGCAAAGTCCATAAGGAAGTGTCGACACCAGTGAATGTGTCGAGACCCTAAGGTATGTGTCAAGAGACATCATACTTGTCTCAACTTGAGTCGACACATCTCGACAGATAGTTTTCCTGTGTTGACACTAGATCATTTACTAAAACTTGGAACAGACTAAATAGAGCGTGCCTTTTCGACTTCAATGACATCTACTATAAATAGGGTGTGAAAGTAGAAGTTGACTACGCTTTCCTGAAATCTTGAGAGATGATTCCTGGGTGTTGAGACCTAGAACTCCTTTAGCCGACACATCTCTTTCTCAATTTCTCCATTCCAATGGCTTCCAAGGCTGACGTTAAGATCTTCAAAGGATACGAACTTGTTCGTAATGGATTCCTCGCAGCGAATGAAGGAATTTAAGAGGTAATATCCCTAATCACGGAAGCTGGATTGGAATTCTTGCTTTGATAGCCATCAAATATTTGGAAACGAGAAGTTCAAGAATTCTTATCTAATGCCCATCTGGATTCTAATGCTGAGAAGATTAAGTCTAAGGTAAATGGAACAAAGGTCAAGATCACAACCCATAGACTAGTCAACGTATTTCACTTGTCAAAAATTGATCAAGAAGATTACCTAGAATTTGGCAAGATTGCAGAGGCATTGGTGTGGTGTGGATTGGCCCCAACCACAAAGATAGGAAGCACACTGACAAGGAAAGGGATGAATACCCAAGGTAAATTTCTGTCAGAAATAATAGGTAAAGTGCTGCTCTATAAAACAGGGGCACATGATAGAATTTCTATTTTAATGATTGAAGTGATGACAAGAGTTATATTCAAGGTCAAGACAAACTAGAGCAAGATTGTTTTTGAAAGAATAACAGAAAGTATTAAGAAGCCAAATATGGGAAAAATTATAAGTCTCTACCTACTTCAAGTCATTCCTAATAGTCTTAATCTTAAGCTTGGATCAAAGATTAACCACATGAGAAGGATGAACTTGAGGATTTTAGCAAGATGGGACAGAGTTTTGATAAGAGAAACACTAGAACTTGGGAAAAAACAGAAAAGAAGAAAGCAGTAGTTGAGGAAGAAGATTCTTCGAGTAATTTTGATGCACAAGATAGTTCCAGTTCAAATAAAAATGATGATGGAGAACAAAAGAATTCTTCAAAACCCTCTCCTGGTATTAGGGATCAGATGCAGGGGGAGACAGTACAAGAAAAGGAATACATTGAGGGGGGAGAATTTCAATATTCTTCCTAACCTAGAAAGTGCAATAGTTTATAACACTTTGATGGAAGTTCTGCAAGAACTGAATACAGTTATAGGAGAAGCTGAGGATCTTGCACAAGATGTGTAGATTTCTGAGAAAGAGAATGAGAATACAATCTCTAAGGAGACTGAGGAAGAAATTCCTATGAATAAGGAATCTGATATCCACGGGGAGTTGCAAGATATACTCCCAGAGATTGTTGTTTCTGTTGACTTAGCACAATAAGAGGATGAACCTAGAATGGGGATCAACCTTGATGTAGAATATACAATGATTGAGGGGGAGTTGGCTGAATTGGCCCCAAATACTGAAATAGCCAAAGAGACAAAATCTGTTGAGGTGGTAAGTTCTTCTGAATCTGAGGAAGAAGAAGCCACTATGTTGAAGAAAGGATATTATCTGAACTGAAAAAGAGAAGTAGGAGTTATAAAAGGATTATTCAGTCTGAATCAACATCTGCTCCTGCTGCGGACTTAAGTTCTATTCTAGTTAAAATGTAGATTATGTTAGACCAACAAAGAACACAATTTGAGGAGTATGCTGATGAAAGCAATAAAGAGTTGCAATTTCAGTTGGCTCAGGACATCAAATCTATTATATTTGAAGTAAATCTACTGAAGACAAACATGACAGATTTCTTTCAGAGAGGTTCACATGTAGTAGTGTACCTTGCTAAACAACAAGAGGAAACAAAGAAAACTGAAGATGATATAGCTGTAAGACAAGGCTATGTCATAGAAAATCAAACTAGAATGAATGAGAATATGATAGTTATGCATGATACTATATTGTTAAAGCTAGCAGAGCAAACTACAGCTCTGGAAGCAAAGCTAAATTCTACCTCTACTACTATTGTCACTAAGATCTTAACTCATTCTACTTCTATGGACCAAACTATCAAGACTTCTTGCAAAGAATTAAATGATAATTTACTTAACATGATGAACCATCTAACTTCCGGGCTTTATCACGTTGTTGATCAAGTTAGGTTTCAAAAGAATGACTTGCGAGATCATACAGAAAGAGAAGTCATAAAGGGGGAGAGAGTAATGATAAAAGCTAGCTCTAAGTATGCTGTGTGGACCAACAACAACATAAGGGCTACTCTAGGACTTCCTCCTCTTAATGATTGAAAGTTATTTAACTCAAGGTTATCTAATGACCTAGAGGGGGGGGGGGTTGAATAGGTCTTTGATATTTTCTTAATTCTTTTGTTGTTTTCAATCAATCTAAACTATCTAGAGCTTATCCTTAGCACCTGTAATTAAAACAGAAAACAAGCACACATCAAACACAAGGATTTATAGTGGTTCCCCAATTGGGTACATCCACTTTCCCTCCCACCTATCCAATTCATTTGTTGGACTCGACACAAACTCCTCCACTATGCTCCTCAGAGCTTACACATCTGGCCCTCAGCCTTACACACAGATTCTTCACAGAATCCAACTCAGAACCATAAGGGTTCCGACCTTAGAGCCCTGCAAGACTCCTACAGCTCAGTGATCCACTGATTACCTACCTCAGCCTTATTTCTAAGGCCTACACTTAGGCTCTTTAGCCCTACAGCTTCAGACACACAATGTAATGCCCCCGATTTTTCTGCAAATTATTTAATTCTCGTTTGGCGTTACGTTGACGCATTTTCTTGGCTTGTGCCAATTGGGGAGTGTGGTCTTAACTCCTTAGGACTGAGTGACCTATTTTGTAGCCTATTAGCAAGATTCCCTAGAAAGCTGGATCTGGTTTTGTGACTCTGTGAGGCCTCTCAGGGGATGCTTGTGTTTTGGCTTCAGGGAATGCTTGTGTTTTGGCTTCGGGTGGTGATAACTTGAGTTTTGTTCATCAAAAGTTGATTTCGACTTCGCCGTTGAGTTCGTAGCATGAGTATTTAGCTACGGTGTGAATTTCGTCGAATTCCGAGGATGTTCGGTCTTCGCGTCGTTTTGTATTTTATGTAAAATAATACTATTTAATAAGTCTGATATTATTTATTATTTTAGATAAGAGGCAGCGTGGTTGGCGGTTAGGTTAATTATTATATATTAATTAATTAGTTATTGATCTAAGTATCAGATAATATATATATAGGATTGGAATAAGATTTAGAAGTGATGTTCACCGTCTCCCCCAAAAAGAAACCGCCCGCCTGCGACTGTTCATGCGAAGCGGAACCGCTGAACCTGCTACCCTTTGGACGCCGATTTTGGGAGCGTTATTGGACGGAATTCTATTCCGAAAGTGGATTTGGATTACTCTCTCCTAGACCTTCATTCCTACAGTAAGAGATTCAATTTTCGTGGTGTTTCTAGGGGTCTCGGAATTTTTGGTTTGATCCTTTTCAGCCATTAAAACTTTAGATTCCTGTTTAGGTGCTGTTGTGGCCAGAGCCGAGAGAGAGAGAGAGGAAGGGTTGTGCAAGATAAACCGCTGGAATTTGAGGCAAGTGGTGCTCCTACCCTTGCCAAGTTTTTCTTCTCCTTTTCATGTCATAATTGTTGCTATCATTCATGTTTCCTAAGATTATTATTTTGCTCTGATATTCCGTCAAAATCGTGTGGGCCTTGAACCATGAATGCTCCTTTATGTTTCTTTTTTTGCATTTTTCTCAAGTTCTGAAACTCTAAGTTTTCGGTCGGGTTGCTGTAGTCTTGCTTCTTTTTATTATCAAATTGTTCCCTATTAATCTCGGTTTGGGTAGCAATTAGCCTATCAGCCCTAGAACTAGTAACAGTGCGTTTTCATACTTACATTACGAGTAATAGGATCGAATTAGGCTAAGAAGATTGGTCGGAAACGAAGGTGGTTGCACAGGTTTGCGGTGTACTCAACGCAGCCAGTTCTGTGAAGATCGTCGACCTGAGTTCGATGAAGATCGTCGAACTGAGATCGATGATCTTTGGTTGCTTGAGATTGACGAAGATCGTCGACCTGAGTTCGACAAAGATCGTCGAACTGAGATCGACTATCTCCGGTTGCCTGTGATCGACGAAGATCGTCGATCTGAGTTCGGCGATTATCGTCGAGCTGAGCTCAACGATTGCCTGAGTTCTGGGTTCGACAAAAATCATCGAACGGAGTTCGACGATTTTCTCATGGCCTGTGTTCGACAAAAGGAAAATCGTCGAACGGAGTTCGACGATTTTCCCGTAGCCTTTGTTCGACTAAAGGAAAATCGTCGAACGGAGTTCGACGATTTTCCCGTGACTTGTGTTCGACAAAAGCAAATCGTTGAACGGAGTTCGATAATTTTCCGTGATCTGCGTTCGACGATTTTCTTGAGAGCTTGGTTCGACGATTTCCTGTGGCTGTAGATCGACGATTCTTGTAAGCTGGGCTTTATTCATTTTCAGTTTCTTTTCTTCCCGAGTGATTACCTCCTAGGGGGGATGTCTTGTCGGCCTTTCAATCTTCCTTTGTTTTGAGGGCCGAATCGTGGGTTATGGCAGGTAGTGATATTTTTACACTCTAAAGGAGCGGGATGTTTTGTGTGCGAGCCGTGGCCGCCACTTTTTAGTCCCAGGTATGGGCTGGGTATTGCTGTGGCCGCCACCCTTTTAATCCCAGGTACAGGCTGGGTTTGTGGTGGTTTTTTGCTGACACAGTGAAATTTTATTTTTAGTTGGAACTGTTTTGTTTGGGGGACTGTTTTTGGTCACTAACTCAGGTCCGTGTTGTTTATTACTGCCATTAATTCACAAATTAGGATTGTTAGGTGTTTCTTCCTTATAGAATGAAGATTATTGTGGCAAGTTTTTTTGTCTTTTGCCTTGTAGCCTCTGCAGGGATTGAGGCAGGGCTTGTTGTTGTTACCTGGTACTTGGTGTACTTTTGCTTACTTTGGACAGTGTTTGCTTTTACTGTCATGTTCACTTGCTCTCTTTGTTCCATTTTGATTTAATGCCCTAATTCAGATTTTCTTGTTTTACTTGCTGAGGTACTCTTTTCTTTTTTGAATGCGTCAGGTTCTGATTAGTAGCTGGGTAGGCGGCTAGATTTATTGTGGTGTTCCTGGTGATCCCTTGAGTTGTAGAGATTTTTCTCTTGCTGTTGTGAGGTAGTTTTTCTGCTTTATTATAGACATACATACTTTCCAGTGAGTTCGTGTCAGTTTGTTGGCGCCCACAGGTAGTTTTACCTTATGATACTAGATATGTTTATTTACTGTTACCTTTCTGGGGATAGTCTACTTGCTCTTGGGAGGATTTATGCTAGGTTGCTAATTACTTTTAAACCTAAAAAACACTATTACTATTATATTTTATGACCAACATGTTTATAAAACTCATACATTACTTTCCAAGCAACGTAAAAAGATCATTTTCCTACTTATAATATAATATAAATCTAGAGTCTTGCATAGTATAAGTTGACCTCGGGGGTCACTTATGCACTCTCATAGGATGTCAAATATAAATAAAGTATTTTCCGCCGCGTATAATTATAGTTTTAAACCGTAGACTAGATGATCCAATGAGCCGAGGGATACAACCTCTAAAATATAACTGATTTTTTTAATCATTAAACTTACAAATTTTCATAGTCTAGTTAGATGGTGTTCGCCTGAGCGTCGACAGTTATCCCCTGTTCGACGTGGCATCACGACGCATGTTTACTCATACTCTGATACTTCTTAAATTCGGAGAAAATACGGGTTGAAATAGTTGATATCAGAGGGAGGTTGCTTGACAATTTGTCGGGCAACCTTTCCTTGTAGGTATTAGATGTTTAGCATCATATCATACACACACTAATATGTCATCAGCACGTCTTGGCTGAAGCACGAACACTACACTCATAGCATAACATGAAGTATACGAGGCATATTATATAGTATGGGATGCATTGTATGTGTCTGTATATGGATCCACCATAGGGGCAACATGTGAGGGTTATGTAGTATGGGATGCATAACCTCACCACATGAATGTGACTAGCACATTTTTTTTCGTTGCATTAGAATGTTATGTAGTATGGGATGCATAACATTTTCATGCGTATGCCACTCATAACATGCATTAGGGCCTTTTTAGAATGCATAGCACAATCATGCATAGTATAACATTGCATAAGCACAACGTGCCAAGATAAAGATTTGCAGGATGACATATGTACACACATGGTTTTAAATCAGAAAATAATATATAAATTCATGTATTCCCAATCTAGTCACAAGAGTTAGTTGATGGTGGTTAATCATCCTAGGTTAGGCATAACATCACTTTTGTACAAATAAAATCCCAGAGCAAGTATAGCAGTTAAAGGTTCATATTTATGTATGTATTGTCTGTACTGGTAGTTGTTCCGACTATTGTACTAGGTTTTGACCTCAGTTTTTATGGTTTTAGGATGGCGAGACGTCCTACGACTAGGTCGACTCCCCTGTCTGAGGGTGAGTCCTCAGGAGCGCAGAGTGATGCAGTGATCGAGAACCTGCGATATAGCAACGATTCCTTGACCAGGCAGATGGTGGAGATGCAGGCCCAGATCCAGTCTCTAGTGGTAGTTGTGGCATGGTAGACTCAGGGGGTGCAAGACCCTGCAAGGGGGTCAGCTGCTCCTACCCCTCCTGCTCCCCTGAGACCTCCAATGGTGGTGCCAGCAGAGATGGCCTTTATTTTTCAGTTTTAGCGACTTAGCCCTCCTACATATGATGGGAAGGCAGATTTCATGGTCATAGATGATTGGTTGATCTCCATGGAGGAGATGTTCTCGTACTCTGGAATTGCAGATGATCAGAGAATGATGATAGCCGCCTATCAGCTAAAGGGTTTGGCTAAGAGCTGGTGGCTTAGGGAAAAGGAGAGCTTGGTGGCTGGTTGCTCTTGGGGATTGTTCAACGAGATGCTGTTGAGGAAGTTCTTTCCTTCGATCGAGCGTGACCGACTTATGAATGTCTTCCTTCACTTGAAGTAGAGGCAACTCACGGTCAGTGAGTACGAGATAGAGTTCAGCAAGTTGAGCCGGTTTAACCCTGGGTTGGTGAGTGTTGAGCTGATCGAGTCAAGCGGTTCCTTGGTGGCTTGAGGAGCGAGGTTCAGTAGTTGGCCAGTGCTTATGGATCAGAGACTTATGCAGGGGTAGTGGAGGCTGCTCTGAAAATGGAGGCAATTGAGACCGCAAACAACAGAGGCCAGCAAATGAGGAAGGATAAGAGGAAGTTTGCTGAAGAGAAGAACCCCCATGTACTCGATGCTGCTTCGGGAAAGAAGAGCACGATAGTGTGTAGCTTCTGTGGCCGGTCAGGCCAACCTGTTGAGAGGTGTTTCAAGAAGGCGGGAGCTTAGAAGAAGGAGCATGTTCATGCCATTCAAGGTGCTCCTAGGAAGGATGTTCCCAGTTCTGTTTGCAAGCAAACCGGGCATGATGTTGCCCAGTGCTGGTCCAAGGATAAAGTCTGCTATCAGTGTGGCCAGAAGGGCCATATCAAGACAAGGTGTCCTCAAGTCTAGCCTATTATTCAGGCAGTTCCACTTCAGGCTTTACCTCTGCCTCAGCGTGTGGATAAGGGAAAAGGAAAGCTGAACGTGATCTCTTCTGAGGAGGCTCAAACTTCGACTCAGGTCATCTCAGGTTTGTCATTTTCCTAGCTTGGAAGTTTTATTTGCTAGAATGGTTATAGTTTTGTTTTGATAGTTCCTTAGTTGTTTATATATACTCCTATAGGGAAATTTAAGGTGAAGAACCGCTGGTCGCGTGTTCTGTTCGACTCCGGCTCTACCTACTCGTTTGTGGCTAGAGCTTTTGTAGAGCATTATCGGTTGATTCTAGATCAAGTTCGTGATACCTTCCGCGTCAAGTTCCCTTCTGTTGAATCTGTGTTGTCAGATTTGGGCATTCTGGATTGCCCTATTTTGTTGGAGGACTTTCTTGCGAAGGCAGACTTGAAGATTATTGATCTAGAGGACTTCGATGTTATTCTGGGCATGGACTGGTTGTATAAGTATGATGTGGTTATTCAGTACAAAGGGAAGCGCTTGGACTTCATCAAGGACAACGGTCAGCCTGGAAGTGTGTATGCTGATCCGTGCCAGGATTCTCCTATCATTTCTGTGGTATGTGCTCAGAAGCTGTTTCATTCTGATTGTTTTGCTTGTTTAGTCTCGGTGGTTGGGACTGCTGTCAATGTACCGCGTTTGGAGGAGATTCCTGTTGTATGTGGTTTCTTTGATGTTTTTCCTGATGACCTTCTTGGTCTTTCCCCCAAACGGGATGTTGAGTTTGTGATTGATTTGGAACCGGGTACGCGTCCTATTGCTAAGGCGCCGTATCGGATGGCCCCTCATGAGTTGGAGGAGTTGCGAGTCCAGTTGGACGAGTTGTTGGCAAAAGGTTTTATCAGGCTGAGTTCGTCGTGTTGGGGTGCTCCTGTTCTATTTGTGAAGAAGAAGGATGAGTCGATGAGATTGTGTATCGATTATAGGGAGTTGAACAAAGTCGCCATTAAGAACAGGTACCCACTGTCGAGGATCGATGACTTATTTGATCAGTTATGTGGTAGCACTGTGTTTTCCAAGATCGATCTTTGTTCTGGCTATCATCAGCTCAGGATCCGTGAGGCAGATATTCCACGAATTGCATTTAGATCGAGGCATGGTCACTTCGAGTTTCTAGTGATGTCGTTTGGTTTGACCAACGCACCATCAGCTTTCATGGATATGATGAACCGGGTGTTCAAGGACTTCCTAGACAAGTTCGTTGTGGTATTCATCGATGATGTATTGATCTACTCTCGCAGTGCTGAGGAGCATGAGCAGCATCTGTGCTTGGTTCTAACGGAGTTGAAGAATCACAAGTTATTCGCTAAGCTGAGCAAGTGCAAATTTTGGTTGCCTCAGGTCTCGTTTCTGGGCCGCGTGGTGAATAAGGATGGGATCTTGGTCGACCCGGAAAATATCGTAGCAGTGATGAATTGGAGCAGGCCGGGCACGCCCAAGGAGATTAGAAGCTTTCGAGGGTTGGCCGGCTACTACAGGAGGTTCGTGGATGGTTTCTCTACCCTGGCTGCACCTTTGACCAGATTTACTAAGAAGAACACAACCTTTATTTGGAGCGAGAAGTACGAAGAAGCCTTCCTGGAACTAAAGAACAGATTGTGCAGTGCTCCCGTTCGTACCCTACCTACTAAGGGCATGGAGTATGATGTGTACGTGGATGCTTCGCATGTTGGTCTGGGTTGTATTTTGATGCAGGCTGGGAAAGTGATTGTGTATGGGTCAAGGAAACTAAAGACTCATGAGAGAAATTACCCTACACATGACCTTGAGTTTGCAGCGGTGATTTATGCACTAAAGCCGTGGAGACATCTACTTTATGGTGCTCAGTGCAAGATCTTTACAGATCATAAAAGTCTAAAGTACGTGTTCACTCAGAAGGAGTTGAATCTGTGCCAACGGCGGTGGCTAGAGTATGTGGCCGATTATGATGTGGATATACAGTATCATCCGGGCAAGGCCAATGTGGTGGTCGACGCCCTGAGCAAGAAGACGGGGAAGATCTTTAATCTCACCGCCGATCATTTAGTGGAAGAGTTCCTCCTGATGGATATCTCCGTGGGATGCTGTGACATGCAGAGCAGTTTGGCAGTGGCAGAGTCGTCTTGTATTTCACTTACCAGGTTGCACCAGAAGGATGATCCAGATCTTCTGCACTTATACCTCAGGACTGAGAGAGGGGAGTTGCCGGATTTTTCTATCGATGATGCGGGTTCCTTGAAGTACCGCGGCATATTTTGCATCCCCGCTGTTGGAGACATCAGGGGTATGATTTGCAGAGAGGCTCATGGATCCAGTGTTGCCTACCATCCAGGTTCTACAAAGATGTATCATGAATTGAAGTAGATTGCCTGGTGGTATGGGATGAAGGCTGATATAGCCCGATTTGTTGCTGAGTGCCACACTTGCAAGCATGTGAATGCCGATCATGGAAGGCCTGGTGGCAAGTTGACTCCATTAGAGATCCCTACTTGGAAGTGGGAAAGTATTTCTATGGACTTCATTACGGGCTTACCGAGATATCCAAGGGGATTTTATTCTGTTTGGGTTATAGTGGACAGACTGACGAAGTGTGCTCAGTTCATGCCGTACAAGATTGACTATACGATGAAAAAGATAGCAGAGTTGTATCTGAATGAAGTCATCCGTTTACACGGTGTCCCAGTTAGCATCATTTCGGATCGAGACTCCCGTTTTACATCTCGCTTCTGGAGGAGTCGATCTGCAAGGGGGTTTGGGTACAGATTTGAGGTATTCTACAACTTACCACCCACAAACTAATGGTCAGACTGAGCGGGTAAACCAGATAGTTGAGGATATGATCAGGTGCTACATCTTGGACCACGGTGGAGCATGGGATGAGCGTTTGCGGCTTATGGAATTTGCATATAATAACAGTTAGCACGAGATCATGCAAATGGCTCAGTTTGAAGCATTGTATGGGAGGCGCTGCAGAACTCCCTTGTTTTGGACCGAGGTCGGTGAGAGGCCTGTACTGGGTTCGGATGCGCTCGAGGAAATGGAAGTCGCAGTGAAGCTTATTCGAGAAAAGCTTCGTATAGCTCAGGAGAGATATGAGAAGAACGCCAACCGACGTAGGTCTGATTGGAGTTTTCTGTATGGGACCTTGTGTTTCTTAAGGTTTCCCCAATGGTTGGTGTTAAGAGGTTCAGTAAGAACCGAAAATTGGATCCGAGGTATGTGGGCCCGTTTAAGATTGTTGAACGGATTGGCGTGTCAGCATATAGATTGGATTTGCTAGCAAATTTCCCAGATATTCATAATGTGTTTCATGTAAGCCAATTACGGAAGTGTGTGCAAAGCAGTGGGCAAGTATTGGATGTTGTGCCCCAGTTAGAGCCTAATCTTTCATATGTTGAGGTGCCGGTCCGCATCTTCGATACTCAAGATCGGGTGTTGCGGACAAAGTCTATCCCGATGATGAAAGTTCTATGGAAGAATCAGGATTTGGAAAGCGCGACTTGGGAGCTAGAGTTGACTATGAGGGAGGCTCACCCTCATCTGTTCACTTGATTTGATTGGTACGTTTTCTTTCTAGTAGCTCTAGTTTTTGTTACTTTCCTTCTATAGTAGAAGTTGTGTGCGCAAAGTTTCAGGACGAAACTTTTTTTAGGGGGAGTGACTGTAACGCCCCTGATTTTTTTGCAAATTATTTAATTCTTGTTTGGCATTACGTTGACGTGTATTCTTAGCTTGTGCCAATTGGGGAGTGTGGTCTTAGCTCCTTAGTACTGAGTGACCTATTTTGTAGCCTATTAGTAAGATTCCCTAGCAAGACGGGTCTGGTTTTGTGACTCGGTGAGGCCTCTCGGGGGATGCTTGTGTTTTGGCTTCGGGTGGTGATAACTCGAGTTTTGTTCGTCGAAAGTTGATTTCGACTTTGCCGTTGCGTTCGTAGCATGAGTATTTAGCTACGGTGTGAATTTCGTCGAATTCCGAGGATGTTCGGTCTTCGCGTGGTTTTGTATTTTATGTAAAATAATACTATTTAATAAGTGTGATATTATTTATTATTTTAGATAAGAGGCAGCGTGGTTGGCGGTTAGGTTAATTATTATATATTAATTAATTAATTAGTTATTGATCTAAGTATCAAATAATATATATAGGATTGTAATAAGATTTAGAAGTGCTTTTCACCGTCTCTCCCAAAAAGAAACCGCCCGCCTGCGAGTGTTCATGCGAAGCGGAACCACCGAATCTGCTACCCTTTGGACGCCGATTCTGGGAGCGTTAGTGGATGGAATTCGATTCCGAAAGCGGATTTGGATTACTCTCGCCTAGACCTTCATTCATACGGTAAGATATTCAATTTTAGTGGTGTTTCTAGGGGTCTCGGAATTTTTGGTTTGATCCTTTTCCGCCATTAAAACTTTAGATTCCTGTTTAGGTGCTGTTGCGGCTGGAGCCGAGAGAGAGAGGAAGGGTTGTGCAAGATAAATCGCTGGAATTTGAGGCAAGTGGTGCTCCTACCCTTGCCAAGTTTTTCTTCTCCTTTCCATGTCATAATTGTTGCTATCATTCATGTTTCCTAAGATTATTATTTTGCTCTGATTTTCCGTCAAAATCGTGTGGGCCTTGAACCATGAATTCTCCTTTATGTTTCTTTTTTTGCATTTTTCTCATGTTCTTAAACTCCAAGTTTCCGGTCGGGTTGCTGTAGTATTTCTTCTCTTTATTATCAAATTGTTCCCTGTTAATCTCGGTTTGGGTAGTAATTAGCCTATCGGCCCTAGAACTAGTAGCAGTGGGTTTTCATACTTACATTACGAGTAATAGGATCGAATTAGGCTAAGAAGATTGGTCGGAAACGAAGGTGGTTGTACAGGTTTGCGGTGTACTCAACTCAGCCAGTTCTGCGAAGATCGTGCGACCTGAGTTCGATGAAGATCATCAAACTGAGATCGACGATCTCTGGTTGCTTGAGATCGACGAAGATCGTCGACCTGAGTTCGACGAAGATCGTCGAACTGAGATCGACAATCTCCGGTTGCCTGTGATCGATGAAGATCGTCGATCTAAGTTCGGCGATTATCGTCGAGCTGAGCTCGACGATTTTGCCTGAGTTCTGGGTCCGACGAAAATCGTCGAACGGAGTTCGACGATTTTCCCGTGGCCTATGTTTGACAAAAGGAAAATCGTCGAACGGAATTCGATGATTTTCTCGTGGCCTGTGTTCGACTAAAGGAAAATCGTCGAACGGAGTTCGACGATTTTCCTGTGACTTGTGTTCGACAAAAGCAAATCGTCGAACGGAGTTCGACGATTTTTCGTGATCTGCGTTCGACGATATTCCTGAGAGTTGGGTTCGATGATTTCCCGTGTCTGGAGATCGACGATTCCTGTAAACTGGGCTTTATTCCTTTTCAGTTTCTTTTCTTCCGGAGTGATTACCTCCTAGGGGGAATGTCTTGTCGGCCTTCCGTTCTTCCTTTGTTTTGAGTGCTGAATCGTGGGTTATGGCAGGTAGTGTTATTTTGACGCTCTAAAGGAGCGGGGTGTTTTGTGTGCGAGCCATGGCCGCCACTTTTTAGTCCCAGGTACGTGCTGGGTATTGTTGTGGCCGCCACCCTTTTAATCCCAGATACGGGCTGGGTTTGTGGTGGTTTTGTGCTGACACAGTGAAATTTTATTTTTAGTTGGAACTGTTTTGTTTGGGGGGACTATTTTTGGTCACCAACTCAGGTCCATATTGTTTACTACCGCCATTAACTCACAAATTACGATTGTTAGGTGTTTCTTCCTTGTAGAATGCAGCTTATTGTGACAAGTTTTCTTGTCTTTTGCCTTGTAGCCTCTACAGGGATTGAGGCAGGGCTTGTTGTTGTTACCTGGTACTTGGTGTACTTTTGCTTACTTTAGACAGTGTTTGCTTTTACTGTCATGTTCACTTACTCTCTTTGTTCCATTTTGATTTAATGCCCTAATTCAGATTTTCTTGTTTTACTTGTTGAGGTATTCTTTTTTTTTCTGAATGCCTCAGGTTCTGATTAGTAGCCGGGTAGGCGACAAGATTTGCTATGGTGTTGTTGGTGATCCCTTGAGTTGTAGGGATTTTTCTCTTGCTGTTGTGAGGTAGTTTTTTTTGCTTTCTTATAGACATACATACTTGTCAGTGGGTTCGTGTGTAACACCCCGAAGTCAAGAGGATCATTTTGAGCAAAATCGGGTTCAGGCATGGGTGACACGGCCTGGGACACGGGCGTGTCCCAGGGTGTGTCAGTTGACACGGCCTGCCACACGGGCGTGTCGCAGGGCGTGTCGAGGTTGTGTCGACGATCGGACTTGGTGTCGACGATTTTCGCTCGACATCGTCGAGAGGGGCACACGGCCCAGGACACGGCCGTGTCGGATGCCGTGTCGTATGCTCGACGAGTATTACGCGACGATCGTCGAGTATCGAGTTTCTAGTGAGGACACGGCCTGTGACACGGGCGTGTCACAGGGCGTGTCAGTGGGCGTCGAACTCAACTCGAAGTCTCGGGTTAGGGCGTGTTTGCGGGACACGGGTGTGTCCTGGTGCACACGGCCATGAACACGGGCGTGTGCCAGGCCGTGTGCCAGGCCGTGTGAAGTCTCGGGTTGATTTGGGATTATTTCTGTTGAGGTACACGGCCTCAGACACGGGCGTGTCTGAGGGCGTGTCGGGTACACGGCACGTGACACGGGCGTGTCACACGGCCATGTACTGGTTGGATTGAGTCGGTTGTCTGCCTCTTAGGGGGACACAGCCTGTAACACAGGCGTGTCACAGGGCGTGTCAGGCCGTGTTCAGGGTTTTTTGGCCAGATCTGAGCCGTTTGTTTCCCTCTTCCTGGATCCAGTGGCTGGGCTTTGTCCAGGTGTTGGGAAGGCCGAGAAAAGGGGATTTAAAACCCTCTTTTATTATCTTCTTCTTCATCATCTTCATTCCAAGAGAGAGAAAGGGGAAAGGCCTAAGGGAGAGAGAAGGGAGGAGTCTTCCAGCTGCTGTAGGAGCTGCGGAGTGCGGAGCGAAGATCCGAGAGCGGATTCGTGAAGGCAAGGCCGAGGCGGTGATTTCCATCCGGCTACTTCATGGCGCCGAAGCGATCTTCAAGGGTAACGATCTCCTTCTTGGACATCGAAGTCCTTTCTCTATACATGTGCTTGGAATCCTCCACCAAGAGGTGGATCGCGGAAGTGATTCCTTTGTTGAGTCTGTATCTAGAGCCGAAATTATGAAGTACGGCATAGACATGCTGTGTGAAGCCCATCTGGACCGGTAGTCTGGATTGGTGATGTTCATGGGTAAACCGGAGAAGACTCCGTGGCTTTGATGCTGTGCAAAACAGATTTCTGTTGTGATGAATGTATGGATGTGATGGTTGTGAGGAGGCTTTGGTGAAGCTCCTGGATATGAGATGATCAATTGGTAACACGCCTGGTTAGTGCGAGATATGCCCGGTTTGTTACACCACTAGGGTGGGTTGATCCAGTTAAGGTAGGATCGATGGGTGGCAATGCTAGGGGAGCCGAGTTAAACCCGGGTTGCTGCACCACATGGGTGGGTCGATCGGACTAGGAGGGGGATCGATGGGTAGACAATGCCTGGGGAGCTTAGATAAACCCGGCTTGCTACACCACATAGTGTGGGTCGGTCTGCTCTGTTTGTGATGCTGTGAGGATGGACCTCTGAGTGGCTTGGGCGGGATGTCGCCAGCCTGCGAGCTGGTGGACTAGGGCCGGTCAACCAACAAGTTAACACCTCGAGAGACAGCGGTGTACGACGGTGGATTCCGGTACGCCAAGAAGGTGCCCTGAGTGCACGGAGCGTTGGTGGACTCCAGCGTTTGTGATGTGATGTGTTTGTTAGTTAGTGGAATAAAGAGAATGATCTAGCTATGTGATTTGGTGATGTTTGCTGATGCTTGATGAGAAAGGAAGCACTGTATACAGGGAAGGAACCACTACCCCGGGTAGGGGGTAGGGTCGTTATAATGGGTCAGCAATGCTGACCGTTACTTTGTTTTCTGTGTTGGCTTGGATATGGAAGTGCAGGTGTTGCGGCTGGAAAGGAATAAAGGGAATAGCGAGCTTGCTGATATAGGCCCTTGAAGGCCATGTGAAGAATCATGGTTGGATTTCATGTGTGGCCGGCCTGCGTGCCGATGTACGAAACTATTGATGTGAAAGAGGAACTTGTAAGGCCATAAGGCCAGGGTGTGTGAGTTGTATACATTCCTGGTGTTTTTATATAAATGTGGTATTTATATATGGGTGGACATTCTGGTTTGAGTTCATGTTAACAAGAAAAATGCTGCGCTAGAATGGAATGAGTTAAGGACACGCATAGAGTTTGATTTCCACACGTGACTCCTTTGCTTGTCTGTGCTATATGGCGTGGGGCCCCGGCCGGACCCACCGTTATATGTCATGTGACAGGTGGGGCCGTTACAAAGTGGTATCAGAGCCAGGTTGAGATTGTTTGGGAGGAGAGAACATAATTGAACTCATGAATGTCCACTAGGAATGGATGTCATGCACATGATGTGCGTGCGTGTGTAGTCAATGTACCAGTACCGTTATGATTTGGAAGAATTTAATGGTGTTCTGTACATTGATAGGTGGCGAGGGATGGAGCTGGGCCGTCTGAGCCTCAGCGGTCTGATGAGAGTGCAGCACCCGTGGAAGCGTCGATGCCTCCCTCGGCAGAGGCCATACGGGTGGTGGCGGAGATAGTGCTTGCAGTGTTACAAGCACAACCAACTGGACAGGCAAGACCTGGTGGAAGGCAAGAGCATGCTGCCGAGGTGGTGGAAGTGCAAGCGAGTGACGACGCATTGTCACGTTTTATGCACTTTCATCCACCGACGTTTGGTGGAGCGCTCTCACCAACGCAGGCAGAAGATTGGTTGGCAAGAGTAAAACGGATCCTAACCGCAATCAGGACGGTCGAAGAACAGAAAGTGATGTTGGCCACTTTTCTGTTAGAAGGCGATGCGCGATTATGGTGGGATGAAATTGAAGTGCACCACTTGGCCGGTCGAGGTTTAATGGAAGTTTCAATGGAGGAATTCTCCCAAATATTTTTAGCCAAGTATGTGCCAGTGTCGCAGAGGATTGCGATGGAAAATGAGTTTCTCCGTTTGGTGCAGGGTGAGCGAGATATTGATACCTACCTGCATGAGTTTACAAGATTGGGGAGATATGCGGGATCTACCTTTGCGGAGGAAGCGCGAAAGACAAATCGGTTTTATGGCGGCTCGCGGGATGAATTGAGGTTGGCACTTCCGAGTTCGGTGAGCCAAGGCTTTCAGGCGTTGGTCAATACAGCTCGTGCCTTGGAGAAGGATATGAAGCGAGTACGAGAGAATAAGAGACTGACAAGGGAAAAGTCTGAGTTGAAAGAATCGGAGTTTCGACGACAAGAGAAGAAAAGATTTACGCCGGTGGACGTAGCTCCGTCGACTATTTCTTCGGGGGCGACGTATGGGCCAGGACATGTGGACACACGTATATGCTATAAATGTGGGCAGCATGGACATATCGCAAAATTCTGTTGGAATGTCCCTCCAGGGAGTGAGAAAAAGACAGGTGCGTCATATGAAGAAAAAGGGAAAGCAGTGGCTGAATCATCTGCACCCCGGACGCAACCTCGCTTGCATGCTATGGAACTGCAAGAGCCGCAAAGCTCAGTTGGTGAAATTCAGCCGCGAGCGTTTCATTTATCTTTAAATCGCGAATTTCAAAATCGGGAGGCTGAGCGGAAGTGAACTGTGATGTGAATTATGTCGAGGTTATGAATGTTGTGTAAACTATGTTTCTATATCAGGTGTGATGAATAATCGCTGATGTGCATCTCTTTTGACTGAATCGGGAATCGGATCTTGATGAATCATCCATCGTGATGTCTGTACATCATAAATAGTTGTAGATCTCTATAATAGTTTGGTGCACTTGTGCTTGTGACGAGATAAATCAATATGTTGTTTTGTTTTGAGGTTTTATGTGGCTGAATGTGCACAAGTGGAAGTTAGGGATGTTTGTTTGTGGTGTATGTTTGTTAGTTTGTACGACGGTTTGGGGTGTATGATTTTGTGATGTTGTGACGGACTGGCTGCTTGGAGTCAATTTCGAGGACGAAATTATTTGAAGGGGGGGAGGATTGTAACACCCCGAAGTCAAGAGGATCATTTTGAGCAAAATCGGGTTCAGGCATGGGTGACACGGCCTGGGACACGGGCGTGTCCCAGGGCGTGTCAGTTGACACGGCCTGCGACACGGGCGTGTCGCAGGGCGTGTCGAGGTTGTGTCGACGATCGGACTTGGTGTCGACGATTTTCGCTCGACATCGTCGAGAGGGGCACACGGCCCAGGACACGGCCGTGTCGGATGCCGTGTCGTATGCTCGACGAGTGTTACGCGACGATCGTCGAATATCGAGTTTCTAGTGAGGACACGGCCTGTGACACGGGCGTGTCACAGGGCGTGTCAGTGGGCGTCGAACTCAACTCGAAGTCTCGGGTTAGGGCGTGTTTGCGGGACACAGGTGTGTCCTGGTGCACACGGCCATGAACACGGGCGTGTGCCAGGCCGTGTGCCAGGCCGTGTGAAGTCTCAGGTTGATTTGGGATTATTTCTGTTGAGGTACACGGCCTCAGACACGGGCGTGTCTGAGGGCGTGTCGGGTACACGGCACGTGACACGGGCGTGTCACACGGCCGTGTACTGGTTGGATTGAGTCGGTTGTCTGCCGCTTAGGGGGACACGACCTGTAACACGGGCGTGTCACAGGGCGTGTCAGGCCGTGTTCAGGGTTTTCTGGCCAGATCTGAGCCGTTTGTTTCCCTCTTCCTGGATCTAGTGGCTGGGCTTTGTCCAGGTGTTGGGAAGGCCGAGAAAAGGGGATTTAAAACCCTCTTTTATTATCTTCTTCATCTTCATTCCAAGAGAGAGAAAGGGGAAAGGCCTAAGGGAGAGAGAAGGGAGGAGTCTTCCAGCTGCTGTAGGAGCTGCGGAGTGCGGAGCGAAGATCCGAGAGCGGATTCGTGAAGGCAAGGCCGAGGCGGTGATTTCCATCCGGCTACTTCATGGCGCCGAAGTGATCTTCAAGGGTAACGATCTCCTTCTTGGACATCGAAGTCCTTTCTCTATACATGTGCTTGGAATCCTCCACCAAGAGGTGGATCGCGGAAGTGATTCCTTTGTTGAGTCTGCATCTAGAGCCGGAATTATGAAGTACGGCATATGCATGCTGTATGAAGCCCATCTAGACCGGTAGTCTGGATTGGTGATGTTCATGGGTAAACCGGAGAAGACTCCGTGGCTTTGATGCTGTGCAAAACGGATTTCTGTTGTGATGAATGTATGGATGTGATGGTTGTGAGGAGGCTTTGGTGAAGCTCCTGGATATGAGATGATCAATTGGTAACACGCCTGGTTAGTGAGAGATACGCCCGGTTTGTTACACCACTAGGGTGGGTTGATCCAGTTAAGGTAGGATCGATGGGTGGCAATGCTAGGGGAGCCGAGTTAAACCCGGGTTGCTGCACCACATGGGTGGGTCGATCGGACTAGGAGGGGAATCGATGGGTAGACAATGCCTGGGGAGCTTAGATAAACCCGGCTTGCTACACCACATAGTGTGGGTCGGTCTGCTCTGTTTGTGATGCTGTGAGGATGGACCTCTGAGTGGCTTGGGCGGGATGTCACCAGCCTGCGAGCTGGTGGACTAGGGCCGGTCAACCAACAAGTTAACACCTCGAGAGACAGCGGTGTACGACGGTGGATTCCGGTACGCCAAGAAGGTGCCCTGAGTGCACGGAGCGTTGGTGGACTCCAGCGTTTGTGATGTGATGTGTTTGTTAGTTAGTGGAATAAAGAGAATGATCTAGCTATGTGATTTGGTGATGTTTGCTGATGCTTGATGAGAAAGGAAGCACTGTATACAGGGAAGGAACCACTACCCCGGGTAGGGGGTAGGGTCGTTATAATGGGTCAGCAATGCTGACCGTTACTTTGTTTTCTGTGTTGGCTTGGATATGGAAGTGCAGGTGTTGCAGCTGGAAAGGAATAAAGGGAATAGCGAGCTTGCTGATATAGGCCCTTGAAGGCCATGTGAAGAATCATTGTTGGATTTCATGTATGGCCGGCCTGCGTGCCGATGTACGAAACCATTGATGTGAAAGAGGAACTTGTAAGGCCATAAGGCCAGGGTGTGTGAGTTGTATACATTCCTGGTGTTTTTATATAAATGTGGTATTTATATATGGGTGGACATTCTGGTTTGAGTTCATGTTAACAAGAAAAATGCTGCGCTAGAATGGAATGAGTTAAGGACACGCATAGAGTTTGATTTCCACACGTGACTCCTTTGCTTGTCTGTGCTATATGGCGTGGGGCCCCGGCCGGACCCACCGTTATATGTCATGTGACAGGTGGGGGCGTTACATCGTATAAGTTTGTTGGCGCCCACGGGTAGTTTTACCTTATGATACTAGATATGTTTCTTTTACTACTACCTTTCTGGAGATAGTCAACTTGCTCTTGTGAGGATTTATGTTAGGTTGCTAGTTACTTTTAAACCTAAAAAACACTATTACTATTATATTTCATGACCAACATGTTTATCAAACTCATACATTACTTTCCAAGCAACGTAAAAAGATCGTTTTCCTACTTATAATATAATATAAATCTAAAGTCTTGCATAATATAAGTTGTGTAACGACCCTCGGCCCGAGCTCAGAGGCCTATAAGCTTGTCTCGTTCAAGACATCGTTTCCGGGCTGCAGCCCAAGCACCCCAAAGCCTCTCCGCGGATGTTTCTCGGCCGCGGTGCATTGTTGAGGCCAGGTCTTGAACCCGCAACCCCCTTGATAGGCAACCTTCAACAGTTCCTATCACCAACTGAGCCGCAGCTCAGTTGGTGATAGGAACTGTTGAAGGTTGCCTATCAAGGGGGTTGCGGGTTCAAGACCTGGCCTCAACAATGCACCGCGGCCGAGAAACAGGCGCGGAGAGCTTTGGGGTGCTTGGGCTGCAGCCCGGTAAACGATGTCTTGAACGAGACAAGCCTATAGGCCTCTGAGCTCGGGCCGAGGGTCGTTACAATAAAAGTGCACTTTTTATTGTAACGACCCTCGGCCCGAGCTCAGAGGCCTATAGGCTTGTCTCGTTCAAGACATCGTTACTGGGCTGCAGCCCAAGCACCCCAAAGACTCTCCGCACCTGTTTCTTGGCCGCGGTGCATTGTTGAGGCCAGGTCTTGAACCCGCAACCCTCTTGATAGGCAACCTTCAACAGTTCCTATCACCAACTGAGCTTTTTATTGTAACGACCCTCGGCCCGAGATCAGAGGCCTATAGGCTTGTCTCGTTCAAGACATCGTTATCAGGCTGCAACCCAAGCACCCCAAAGCCTCTCCGTGCCTGTTTCTCGGCCGCGGTGCATTGTTGAGGCCAAGTCTTGAACCCGCAACCCCCTTGATAGGCAACCTTCAACAGTTCCTATCACCAACTGAGCTGCAGCTCAGTTGGTGATAGGAACTGTTGAAGGTTGCCTATCAAGGGGGTTGCGGGTTCAAGACCTGGCCTCAACAATGCACCGCAACCGAGAAATAGGAGCGGAGAGGCTTTGGGTGCTTGGGTTGCAGCCCGGTAACGATGTCTTGAACGAGAAAAGCCTATAGGCCTTTTAGCTCGGGCCGAGGGTCGTTACAATAAAAAGTGCATTTTTTTATTGTAACAACCCTCGGCCCGAGCTCAGAGGCCTATAGGCTTGTCTCGTTCAAGACATCATTACCGGGCTGCAGCCCAAGCACCCCAAAGCCTCTCCGCGCCTGTTTCTCGGCCGCGGTGCATTGTTGAGGCCAGGTCTTGAACCCACAACCCCTTGATAGGCAACCTTCAACAGTTCCTATCACCATCTGAGCTGCAGCTCAGTTGGTGATAGGAACTGTTGAAGGTTGCCTATCAAGGGGTTGCGGGTTTAAGACCTGGCCTCAACAATGCACCGCGGCCGAGAAACAGGCGCGGAGAGGCTTTGGGGTGCTTGGGCTGCAGCCCGGTAACGATGTCTTGAACGAGACAAGCCTATAATGCCTCTGAGCTCGGGCCGAGGGTCATTACAATAAAAAGTGCACTTTTTATTATAACGACCCTCAGCCCGAGCTCAGAGGCCTATAGGCTTGTCTCTTCAAGACATCGTTACCGGGCTGCAGCCCAAGCACCCCAAAGCCTCTCCGCGCTTGTTTCTCGGCCACGGTGCATTGTTGAGGCCAGGTCTTGAACCCGCAACCCCCTTGATAGGCAACCTTCAACAGTTCCTATCACCAACTGAGCTGCAGCTCAGTTGGTGATAGGAACTGTTGAAGGTTGCCTATCAAGGGGGTTGCGGGTTCAAGAACTGGCCTCAACAATGCACCGTGGCCGAGAAACAGGCGCGCAGAGGCTTTGGGGTGCTTGGGCTGCAGCCCGGTAACGATGTCTTGAACGAGACAAGCCTATAGGCCTCGAGCTCGGGCCGCGGGTCGTTACAAGTTGACCTCGGGGGTCACTTATGCACTCTCATAGGATGTCAAATATAAATAAAGTATTTTCCGTCGCATATAAGTATAGTTTTAAACCGTAGACTAGATGATCCACCGAGCCGAGGGATACGACCTTTAAAATATAACTGATTTTTCTAATCATTAAACTTGCAAATATTCATAGTCTAGTTAGATGGTGTTCGCCTGAGCGTCGACAGTTATCCCCTGTTCGACGTGGCATCACGACGCGTGTTTCCTCGTACTCTGATATTTCTTAAATTTGGAGAAAATACAGGTTGTGACACACATCCCAACTCTTAGAGTGTTGCAGAACTCCAACAACTCAGTACCCTTTTAGGTACCTACAGCTCAGCCTCCTCCAAGGCCTACAACTCAGTGACAAACTTGTCACCTACAGCTCAGTGACTCTCTAGTCACCTACCTTAGGCACAAGGCCCTACATTCAGGTTGGGAGGACAGCCCTACCTCAAATCCACACTTGAATCCTACCTCAGAGAGCAACACTCTACTACCTCAGACAATTAAGACCTACAACACATATCCTCACTTGGATCCTTCCTCAGTGACAAATTTGTCACCTACCTCAGGCACAAAGTGCCCTACACACAGATTCAGATCTACTGAATCCTACATGAATTTAATATAAATTGTTTAAGAAAAACAAAAATGACTGACTCAGAGAAGTATCCCTGAGTCAACTTTGTTGGACTGAACAAATATCAGTCCAGCCCACTTGCTGTAGAAAGAATCAGTCTTATTCTACAGCTCACACTTTTCTGCTACATAGATAAGCAGCTACCAACTTACTGAAGAGATGAATCAGCTATACTGTTCTGAAGAGAACACCATTGCTGAACTTTGAAGTGCTTCAGCTATCTTTATTTGCCTTCAGGCTACCTTGGCTGGACTTTAGCTTTCAAGATTGATGGGAAAAAAATGTCCAACCGCCTCTTTCAATTTCCCTTTCTGTATTTTCTGCGTTTGATCCCCATGTATTCGTTAACCCTAATCCCTTTACAGTTTCCTTTTAATATGCGTTGATTTGAATCAATGACATAACTGAATGTGGGCCCACCAAGGATTGGTGAGCACCATCTCCATCAAAAAAGGACAAAACATCTTTCGGCGCTGCAGCAGCTTCCCGCAATGGCTTCCTATAATTTTGACTTTGATGACGTCAGTAGTGGTCATCAACATCTGGACTTAGAAAATTTTCCGTAATTACATCAAGCATTGAGTGATGTTAGGACACTCAATACCATCAGCCTTGACTCTCCACGATTATGGACTTAGAAATTTCTCTGGCTTTGTCTCAGCAGTTTTGTCTCAGCGGTCTCAGTGGTTTTCATTATTAGCTGAGACATGCCTTTATCTCAGCGCTTTCTTCTTTTTAGCTGAGATAAGTTTCTGTCTCAGTGATATCTTCGCAGTTGCCTCAGCAGTTTCTTTATTTTAACTGTCTTAGCGCTTCCTTCTTTAGAAGCGTTGAGTGAACCTGCTTCACTCAATGCTTCTATACTTAGAAAAAATTCAGCTAGGTTTGTCTCAGCTGTTTACCTCTTAACAGTCTCAACGCTTCCTGCTTTAGAAGCATTGAGTGAATCTACTTCACTCAACGCTTTTGGACTTAGAGAAATCCAGTCAAATTTATATCTGTTGAATCAGCGGTCTCAACACTATTTTCTCAGCTATCTCAGCAGTCTCAACGCTATCTTCTCAGCTGTCTCAAATGTCTTAGTGGTCTCAACGCCTTCTTCTCAGCAGTATCAGTTCTTTTGCCTTAAATAAATTTTCTGGCTTTAGATGCATTCGACGATCTGTGGGCTGAGCTCGACGAACTTTAATCTTCTTAGCGGTCACAACACTTTTTGCCTTAGTTGAATTTTCTGGCTTTAGCTTAATAAGTGTTGAGCCGAGTTCGACGCTTTGTAAGCTGAGCTCGACGAACTTTAAGCTGAGCTCGCCAAAAGTTGAAACATGAACTCTTGTGCTTATCCCACTGTATGTTAAGTTGAGCTCGACGACCAGCGTGCTGAGCTCGACGAACTTCGAGCTGAGCTCGATGAAATTTGAGTTTACTACCAAAACTCATTTTCTTCATCTGTCCAATCATGGACTACGTGCATGCATGAACTAGGGTACACATCAAATACATTATGCCCCTTAGCATGAATGGAGATGCATCTTCAAATTTTGAGGAACATCGTAGGGCACAAATCTCAACAATCTCCCCCTATTTGAAGAAGTCAGAACACACATCCATGCTAAGGTGCATCAACATAAGAAATATCATGATAGGTCAATGAAACATTATCATGACAACTAGCAATCCCAAAATAGGAAAACTCCCCCTAGATGAGATGTCTTAACACTATGATTGACAGATCAATAGTACAGGTTAACTATCAATTATTTGTAATGTGATGGTATAATTAACATCACAAACTTTATTAAACATTATTATCAAGATAAACCTAATCATTAACTTAGCCAAACTATAACAACATACTTGTGATTACAGTATTTTTATGAACAAATAGCAAATTTATCAATCACTGATATACATAGAGAGTTGCATTATAGATTTATCACCTCAATATGGTCATGGCCAAAACATATTAATTTCATTAATAAAGATTTGAAATTTTTACATTGTTGATGATCATTACAAGACATAAATCAAACAGAATAAAAGAAACTTAAGTCTTGCAGTCTTTTATCAGTTAGTTATTGAAGAACTTTCACCAACATCCTTGGTTGCAGCAGTCTTCTTCAAGTTTTCAGTTTTGTTCTTCTGTCTTTTGAAGTAAAGGAATGACTTTGGAATATATCTGGAAGGTATTTTCTTGGGGTTGCTCTTTCTTACCAGATTCTCCTTGAATACTCTTTCCCTTAGGGAATTTCTTTCCAAATGTTTTATCCATTCCTTAGAAGGATATACATTATTCATATTTTTCAGGATTTGTCCATGTCTTACCCAAGCAATGATAATGATGGATTCAGCGGCATCACTAAGCTATTCATACTCTGGATCATCTCTGTTCTCAGCTTTCCTCTTTGCCATGAACTCTTCAGCCATTTGAGTTCCTTCCCACTTTCTTCTGGCAGCAAGCTGTGCATCCTGTGCAATTCTGGCTTATGCTGGGAAGTCTAAGTCCTCTAGCCTTTTTCTATCTAGGAGGGGTAGGTATAGTACCACCCTAGTGCCTTGAATAACATTGAAGGCTTGATCTTCAATGAGTGATGATGCCTTAGCATGACTACTCTCCCAATTTCTACCTTCGTCAGATATGGACTTTTATAGTAAGGTGGTGTTAGCTTCATTCAAGCTTGATATAGATATGAGTATTCTTTCATTATCAGAAAGCAGCTCATCTTTTAGGAGTCTTGCCACTTTTACTTATTGGAAGGCAACATTGGTGACTTGCTGATTTACATGATCTGCTGCACCCTTGATCACCTCATCAATTGCACTGACATAATTCTTGACATATCCTATATCAGCTACAGAGAGTTTTTGGCTTGTGTCCAAATATTCCATGATGGTGGTCAGCTTGATTCCAGCAGTTCCAGCCTTGTCAAAATGGGTAGTGACCTGTTTGTTTAAGTGAGATATTTCTTCTTTAGTTTCATTTACTTTAGCTGACAATTCATCCCTCAGTTTGGCAACTGATTGATCTACATAATCCTTGAGGGTTGTGGTGTGAGCATCCATGAGTGCTTTAATTTGATTTAGAAATTCCTCATTGGAGATAGGGGTAGATGAAGTATGGCTCATAGGAGGAGGTACAACATTCTGGGTAGGGATCTGAGAAGGCTCCCCCTGAACTACGACACCTATAGAGGGAAACATTTCCTTAGCTAAAGCTGTTTTAACATTATGAAAATGTGTTAGTTGTCTTACCTAAATCACATAGAGGGGAGTGAATAGGTGAGATGTGCATCTTTTGCGGAATAAAAAATTTAATGATCTATGCACAGAAAATTAACTAAGCAATCACAGACGACAACAAGAATTATAGTGTTCCCCAACCTTGGGTACATCTACTTTCCACACACCGATCTAGCAAAGCACTAGACTTGGCTACTCCACTAATCTCAGATTGAAAACAATCCTACACCTCGAAACAGCATTCCTACAACTCGATTCGAATATTGGATCTACACTCGGAAGATAAACTTCCTACAAGAACTTGGAGAATACAACTCCTACAACTCAGAGAAAGATCTCCTACAAGAATAAAATGTAATAACAAATACAAACAGTGATTTGATCTCAGATCTGAAATGCTTCTGCCTGTTCTTCTTTCTTTAAAATTTGCGGCTTTATCATAATTTATTGAAGGAGAATGGGCAATATCTCTGGATCTAAAATTCTCTGGACTCACACGATCAAGTAGAAGATCTGTCGTTTGAAAAGAATCATGATCTGTGAATCAACTTCTCTGAATCTATCTGGATCGAAAGCTCTTAGGCAATGAAGATGATGATCGGCAGCTCTCGATTTGGAATTAAATGTCAGATTCAGAAATCTTGGAATTACTTCTTGCGACAGCTGTAATTCTTCTTATTTCTTCTTAGGGTTAGTCAAAAATGACAAGACCTTTTATAGGATTGCCCTAATGGTCATAATCATCATTAATGACATCCACGTGGACCAATCACGCGTTAATGATATTTGAAATACATGTCTGTCTGGACTTAGAAATTTTCAGAAAAACAGACTGGTTGTTCTTGAGAAGAAGTATAGTACTCGAGAACAAATGAATTTTGTTCTTGAGAACCATAAGGAAGTTCTCGAGAAGAAGACTTAGAGAAAAATAATGTGGAGAGAGAAAACAACATTCTCGAGAAAGAAGAAAATTACTCGAGAAAAATATACTGGTTCTCGAGAAGAGCTAAGAGGATCTCGAGAAAAACACTTAGAAAAATATATATGTGGAGGTGGAAATTTGCAGTCTTGAGAATGATAGAAGTACTCGAGAAAAATGATCTTTTGTTCTCGAGAAGAAACATTCTGGTACTCGAGAACAAATAATCATCGCGAGAACAAATAGCTAGCTCTCGAGAAAAATACTCTGGTTATCGAGAAATGATTTCTGCATCTCGAGAACAAAAGATAGTCTTCTCGAGAATAATATTGGTCTTCTCGAGAAAAAGACTTAGAAAAATTTATGCTGGAAAAGAAACATCCCGAGAAGAAATGTCATATATTACTCGAGAACAAAAGCCCTTCTCGAGAACATAATGAATCTTTCTTGAGAACAACTTCTGCCCCTCGAAATTGAGACAAGACTTACTCGAGAAATATCATAAGTCCTTCTCAAGTACAAATATAGTACTCAAGAACTATACTTAGATTTTTTTTCTGAAAAACTGAAAATCTTCATTCTTCATGAAAATCAGCATCCATCTTTTCTCTTGCCCTTAGTGCTTGAAAAGGAAGTGTGTTCCAATAGAGAGTCTACACATGAGTAAACATCATAGATCACACAATGAGGGATTACATTGTATGGTCCTGTGTTTGGAGACTCATTGTAGACTGACATTGGTCTACACTTAGCAATTAAGTCCTGTAAACACTTAAAAAAAAGAGCATCAAATACAAACTTAATTCATCTTAGTTTAAGGGTGACTTCATACAAATCTTGGCTATGGTGGATGAAATACCCAACATATTATTAATTAAGAGGGAATGAGTTTTACCTGTCGTGGGTGCAGACTCAACTATTCTATTGACAATTTGATCCAAGTCAGTCAACTCCATTTGATCATGCTCCCACTCAAATTGAGCATCCATCTTTGGACTTGCCTTATTAAGATAAGTATCTAAAGTCTCAGGAGGATCCCTTTTATCTTCTACAGCAGGGATGTCTTCACTTGCTACAATACCATCAGTATCACCCATGTCTGCCTCATCTTCTACAGTAACCTCTTCTTCAGCAGCATTCTTTGACACTTGTCCTGACCATGGGCTGGTATGGATTTTATCAACATGCACTACAGCATCCTTGAGTTTAATGTTTGTAGAGGATTGACTGAGAGATAAGTCAACCTGTAGACCAGCATCAGCTGGAGAGGATGATCTAAGCTCAGGTTCAGAGCTGGAAGTTTTTTCTTCCTTAGTGGGTTCTTCCTTCTATCCTTAGAAGAGTCCTTTATTCCTGAAGGTTGGCTCATTGGTAGGACTCTAGTGAATCTGTCCAAATTTGTTATGTCCATTATTTTTAGGTAGTGAACCTTCACCCCATATTCTTGTGTGAAAGTGTCAGGATAGGTGTTCACTAGGTATAAGGAAATAATTCTGCCCATGTTTGGAGATGATATGCAGTCCAAAATTATCTGATAGATGTGAGAAGACCATGAGGTCTTTTTGTTCTGCATAATTCTGGTCATAACTTTAAACATGAACCTGGAGATGGTGTCATGTGATCCAAGTTTGCAAATAACGGCTTTCCCTACAATGTCTGCTAATAGTTTTCCTCTACGATTGAAGAATTTCCTTTTTAGAGACCCAGATTTGGCCTCATTATATCCACACCATGTGAGAGCATTGTCTCCGTCCGTGTCGGTGAGCTCATCTTCCTCGATAGGGTTGACGGAAGGTATATGGAGGGCATTTCCTAGTCTCTTAGGGTTTACCTTTATTTTGATATTGTCAATCTTAGACCTAAGAGAGTTTTGAGAAGGGTACATTTTTATGTTTGAGAAGAATTCCACTACCACTTTTCTAAGAATGGTGGAGGGTTCGGAAAGGGTGTATTCCAAGCCTGCGACCTCAAACATCCTTAATATAGATTTAATCTCAGGAGAGGCATGATTGAATCCATCCCTCACAATTTCGTATCCCTCCTGAAGCTCCTTAATGACATTTGGCGCCATCGAAACAGTACGACAAGATGCTGAGAAGGTTTCAGTCTCGACGGTTAGGGTTAAGGCTTTGGAGAGTGATATGACTTTTCGTTTCTTGTCGCCTTTATATATTTAATGAAACAATTTAATTAATTTTTTTTCATTTAACTATTAAGTTATGCATTTTTGACTTGACGGATTGCTCGACGAATCTTGTCATGATACATGGCCCTTAGTGCTTTTACTATATCTCTCAGCTTTTCTTCTATTAGTTCCATGCATGTTTAATTTATCGTCTCCCTTACCGATTGGTTGTATATTTTACTTGTCTTAGTAAAAATTTTGCCAGGTTAAATAGAAGGGGACCTAACATGTCAATGGACCAGTTCTTTTGACACCCAATTTGTGCATTGTTTTGCCCTAAAGCTTGCTAATAAGTTATTTGAATTTTTTGTGTAAGCCTACAAAAATTAACAGAGTGAATAATTGAATCACTGTTTTTCTATTTGATGTGCTAGATTAGATTCATCTTGAGCATAACTAACATAACTTAATCATATGGAAAACTTAATCTCTATATATGAGGGAGAGACATACCTTGAGGCTTGCTTCCTCTAGCTTTTGAGGATTACTAACTTGACAGCTTCAACCTAAATTTGTTGCTTTTTCTGGAGCATATTCCACGAGCAACTATAATGTCCCAGTCATTTTCCTGGAACACCCATTGTCCAAATACCAAGTCTTAATTTGACAGGTACTTGGACTATCCTGGAAAACAGAATTCATTTACCCTTAGGCACCCAATGATAATTGGGTCCTAGGTTCTTGTTAGCATCATAAAACATCTGCCTCATACTCTGCCTGGGATGAGCACCTTTCTGTCCACTAGTCACATTCAATTTATTCCAACAATCAATGACAAAGTGACCCACTTTTCCACAGCACCAACATTTATGATTGTTGTATCTTCTCTTTAGGACAACACAGAATTGCTGTCTATGAGAGATGTGAGCAACACCAAACTTTGCTGGGTGAGCATTGCATGATGCTACCCCCTTCTTCCTGAGTGAAGGTGCTGAGGAACTAAATACAGGTGGTCCAAAATGGGCCTGATGTATTTTTGGAGTCTGCCATCTAGTAGACACTCTCATTTCCTTAGAGGATATTTAGATCCAAATCTAAAGAACTTCCCTTGAACTTTGTGGCTAGAGTGGACAATATCACTCTTTTTTAGATCATGTGACTTCACCCCACTGGTGGAGCACACATTTGATTGATCCTTCTGGTGTGGCACAAACTTGACAGATTTAGAAGGTGAATTTGCCTTCTAAAACACTGTCCTCTTATCAGGGAATTCAGATTTGAAATGATGATTAATGTGGTTAATACCCAAATTCTCAGGGACTTTTCAAGTTGCAGCTTTTGGCAGATGACCCTGTGACTGAGAATGGTTAATCACAATCCCCAATTTCTCTGTGAACTTTTGTTCTAGATATCTAATGTGCTTCTTCTTTTCTTCTAGAAGTATGGTCTGACACTCAAGACTTTTCTTGAATTCAGATACCTCATGACTTTTCTTATAAAACTCAATAGATTTATTATTATAGAGAGTTTTATAGGTCTTTAGACACTCTATTTCCATGGCTTGCCTTTTGGCAAGTATTCTACTCTTCTTTAGAGCAATTAGGAGTAGTCCAAACTTATCAATTAATTGATTGACATCAGTCACAGATTCATAGCAATATTCATCATAGGATGAAGATGCAACATTATCTGGACTGGATTCATAGTTAGCGAAAGATGCAGAATTGGTGAGAGATTGTACCTTGATTGATTCTGATTTTGCCTTCTTTCTTCTGCAGACATTGCAATCAACCCATCGCATCCATAGTTTTCTTCGTCCTCCTCATTGTTGCTATCTGAGTTTGATAGAGGGGCCCTGATTCCTATCATGGCAGCAGGATATTCCTCCTCTTCTCCTGGATCTGCAGCAACAGATATCAACCCTAAATAGGCTTCTTCCTCTTTATCTTCAGGATCTGAGGATGAAGAATCTGTCCAGCTTCTCTCCTTCTTAGACACAAAGGAATTTTCCTTCTTCTTGCCCTTGTTGTGATGGTGATGCTTTTTCTTCTTCTTCTCATCTTCTTCCTTTCTTTTGACTGGGCATTCAGCAATGACATGCCCAGCCTTGCTGCAACAATAACAGATGACATTAAAAGAAATATGTTTACTAGTTTTAGGGACATACTTGTCATCCTTGAATGACTTCCTGTGATAAGAGGATGAAGATGGCCTGCTCCTCCAATCCTTCTTCTTTATGAACTTCTTAAATTGCCTGGAGAAGGCAGCTTGATCATTATTAGACATGGGGTTGTCTGATGAGCTTGGCTCATAATCTTCTGATCTAGATTCAGCTTCATTCCTTGGTGATGTGGGAGTGTTTCTTCTGCTTCTTCTTGGGGCTTCTGCCCTGAATGCCACAGACTTGTCCTTGGACTTGAATTGGATGCTCTTCTCCTCTTCTTGTCTAGAAACCAGCTGCATTTCATAGGACTGCAGCTTTCCAAAGAATGTTGGTGGAGGAGTGTCTGCTAGCTTAGCCATTTCCCTAATGGCACAGATCTTGGTGTCCCAATCTCTAGTGAGAGATCTAAGGAACTTGACATTCAGCTCATAGTTGATGAAGACCCTACCATTGGTTCTTAGTTCATTGACTATCCTAAAGAACCTTTCAAAACAATCATCAACCTTTTCAGACTTGATTTGCCTGAAAGCCTCATACTCTTGATTGACCATGGACTTTTATCATCTCTAACTTCCTTAGAGCCTTCCATGTAGACCACAAGGGTGTCCCATATTTCCTTGGAGGTCTTGCAGTGTACAAGAATTTGGAATGTTGAATCATCAATGACACTAGCTATAATATTTTGTGCCCTTTTATCCATGGTGGACAGAATCACCTCATCTATGTCCATTTCTGAATATGCCTTAAGCACTCTCACAGTAAGATCTATGGTGGAAGCCTTTGTGGGGATAAAAGGGACTTTCATTACTGTTATATAGATTCTAGGGTCAGATGCTTTCATGAACAATCTGACCCTTTGCTTCCAAAGGCTAAATCCTTCTTTCCTGCAGATGGGCAACTTCATGGTCCCTAGCTCCTTATAGTTCATTCCAGACCCCATAATCTTATCTTATAGCTAACCTTGTAGGTATACTCAAATTGTTAAATCCCTTTTGAGCAACCTCCCTTTGATACCACTTGGAAGTTATTTAACTCAAGGTTAGCTGATTACCTAGGGGGGGGGGGGGTGAATAGGTCTTTGATATTTTCTTAATTCTTTTGTTGCTTTCAATCAATATAAACTATCTAGAGATTGTCCTTAGCACCTGTATTTAAAACAGAAAATAAGCACACAACAAACACAAGGATTTATATTGGTTCCCCAATTGAGTACATCCACTTTCCCTCCCACATATCCAACTTATTTGTTGGACTCGGCACAAACTCCTCCACTATTCTCCTAAGAGCTTACACCTCAGGCCCTCAGCCTTACAAACAAATTCTTCACAGAATCCAACTCAAAACCACAAGGGTTCCTACCTCAAAGCCCTGCAGGACTCCAATAGCTCAGTGATCCATTGATCACCTACCTCAGCCTTATTTATATGGCCTACTCTCAGGCTCTTCAGCCCAACAGCTTTAGGCACACGGCCCTACTCTCAGAGTGCTGCAACACTCCTACAACTCAGTACCCTTTCAGGTACCTACAGCTCAGCCTCCTCTAAGGCATACAACTCAGTGACAAACTTGTCACCTACAGCTCAGTGACTCTCTAGTCACCTACTTCAGGCACAAGGCCCTACACTCAAGTTGGGAGGACAGCCCTACCTCAGATCCACACTTCAATCCTACCTCAGAGAGCAACACTCTCCTACCTCAGGCACTTAAGCCCTAAAGCAGAGATCCTCACTTGGATCCTTCCTCAGTGACAAATTTGTCACCTACCTCAGACACAAAGTGCCCTACACACAGATTCAGATCTACTGAATCCTACAGGAAGTTAATACAAATTGTTTAAGAAAAACAAAAATGACTGAATCAGAGAAGTATCTCTGAGTCAACTTTGCTGGACTGAATAGATAACAGTCCAGCCCACTTACTGTAGAAGGAATCAGTCTTCTTCTACAGCTCACACTTTTCTGCTGCACAGATAAGCAGCTAGCAACTTGTTGAAGAGATGAATCAACTACACTGTTCTGAAGAGAACACCCTTGCTGAACTTTGAAGTGCTTCAACTATCTTTCTTTGTCTTCAGGCTAACTTGGCTGAACGTTAGCTTTCAAGATTGATGGGAAGAAAATGTCCAGCCGCCTCTTTCAATTTCTCTTTCTGTATTTTTTTGTGTTTGATCCCCGTGAATTCGTTAACCCTAATCCCTTTACAGTTTTCTTTTTATATGCGTTGATTTAAATCAACGATGCAATAAAATGTGGGCCCACCAAGGATTGGTGAGCACCATCTCCATCAGAAAGGGACAAAACATCTTTCGGCGCTGCAGCAGCTTTCCCGCAATGGCTGCCTGCAATTTTGACTTTGATGACGTCAGCAATGTTAATCAACATCTGGACTTAGAAAATTTTCCAGAATTCCATCAAGCGTTGAGTGATGTTAAGACAATGAACTCCATCAGCGTTGTCTCTCAGGGCTTCTAGACTTAGAAATTTCCATGTCTTTATCTCAGTAGTTTTGTCTCAGTGTTCTCAGCGATTTTTCATTATTAGCTGAGACATGCATTTGTCTCAGCTCTTTCTTCTTTTTATCTGAGACAAGTTTTTGTCTCAGCAGTATCATCACAGCTGTCTCACTGGTTTCTTACTTTTAACTGTCTCAGCGCTTCCTTCTTCATTAGAAGTGTTGAGTGAACCTGCTTCACTCAACACTTCTGGACTTAGAAAAAATCCAGCGAGGTTTGTCTTAGTTGTTTACCTCTTAACTGTCTCATCGCTTCCTGCTTTAGAAGCATTGAGTGAATCTGCTCCACTCAACACTTTTAGACTTAGAGAAATCCAGCAAGTTTTGTCTCTATTGTCTCATCGGTCTGAACGCTATCTTGTCAGCTGTCTCAACGCTATCTTCTCAGCTGTCTTAGCTATCTCAATGGTCTCAATGCCTTCTTCTCAACGGTCTCAGTGCTTTTGCCTTAGATAGATTTTCTGGCTTTAGCTGCATTCGACGATCTGTGGGCTGAGCTCGACAAACTTTAATCTTCTCAGCGGTCTCAATGCTTTTTGTCTTAGTTGATTTTTCTGGCTTTAGCTTAACAAGTGTTGAGTTGAGTTCGACGATTTGTAAACTGAGCTCAACGAAAGTTGAAACTTAAACTCTTGTGCTTATCTCATTGTATGTTGAGTTGAGCTCGATGACCAGCATGCTGAGCTCGACGAACTTCGAGCTGAGCTCGACAAAATTTGAGTTTACTACCAAAACTCATTTTCTTCACCTATCCAATCATGGACTACCTGCATGCATGAACTAGGGTACATATCAAATATATTATGCCCCTTAGTATGAATGGACATGCCTCTTTAAATTCTGAGGAACATTGTTGGGTATAATTCTCAACAATGATAATGATCAAACAATTGAGTCTAGCTACCAACCAGTTCAGTTGGATCCTATTCAACCTGCAATAGTACAGACCATATACCCTCCTCCACCATAGTTTGAGGACATTCATAATGCAGTACAGGCTATATACAGTCCTCCACCACAAGTTAAGAATGTTGTATGTGAAAAGGTGGAAATGACTAATACCGCCTTGCTCAGGGAGAGGGAAGCTCAATTATCCAAGAAAAGATTCAAGGAGCAGGCTGTGGCTAAACCAGATTTTGAGCAGTGGAGTCCAACATCTAGAAATACTATAATCACTGCATTGCAAGATATTAATACTAATAGATTTGACATGGGCAAATGGTTTTCAGAACAAGAATGGGAGAAGCATACTAAACAGCAGGAAGTCATCCATAAGTTCAGAAGAGAACTGAAGGAAGGGAAGATCCCAGCAAATTCTATAGAGCCCAGCAAATACTTCCCCAAGACATATCACTATTTTGAAAGGTAGAGGCTTAAGGAGGAAAAGATCTCTAAAGCCAAGAATGACAAAGGAAAAAAGATAGTTGATGACATTGTGCTTGAAGTTAAAGGTAAGATACAATCAGGAAAAGACATTGTCATCAAAGAGCCAGATCTTTCCTAGAATACTTTTGAACATTTGTAATTTTGTTTTTAAGAACTTTGTAACAAACTGAAAAGTGTAAACTGATAACAAATTGATTGAAAAGTCTATTTGAACTTGGTTATATTTGTGTGTTCATTCCTATGTTATTTACATTTTTGTTCAGCACTTTTAATATATCTTTATCATCAAATTTTGGTATCATGGTGTATATCATTGAATTGAGCTTATTACTTCTGCAAATAGGGGGAGATTGTTAGGTACATTGGGAATTGTGTACCTAATTTGAAGAAGTCCTTTCAACTCAATGATATACACAAATTGGTATTTGATGTATGTTTAGTTTATTTGTGCAGTTTCTATGTTAAAGAAAAAAATAAACTAAGTACAAAAGTTTCGAGACACTAGACAAGTGTCGACACCTTTGTAAAAGAAGTTCTAAGATAAGGAATCAAGTTGTGTTGACACTAAGGACTAGTGTCGACACCATTATTCAAGTAGTGCCGTGACTGGAAGCAAGCTGTGTCGTCACTCGGTGCTTGGGTCAACACCGATAGTCAATAAACCAGATGTGTCGACACTCTGGATGAGTGTCAACACATTTCACACAAGTTATGTCGAGACTGGAAGCAAGCTGTGTCGACACCCAGGACTTGGGTCAACACCGTTAGTCAAGAAAAAAGCTGTGTCGACACTCAGGACTAGTGTCGACACTCAGGACTAGTGTTGACACTCAGGACTAGTGTCGACACATTGTACACAAGATGTGTTGAGACAAGAAGCTAGTAGTATCAACACACTCGATTGTTTTAGACATCCCTATAAGAGTAGTGTCGACACCTAGGACTGGCTTCGACAGAATCTAAGTACAGAAGTGTCAACACTCAGAACTGGTATCAACACCTTCATGCAGAAGATTTCAAGACAAAAATTCTTCTAAGTCCAGAATTCGAAGCCTGAATTTCTCATAACCGTCAGAACTGTCAGATGTCAGTAGATTAACTGGGGCAGCCGGTCACTCTTGCCAAAGCCTATATAAGTTGAACAACACAACAGAAACACAGAGCGATGATTCTTATTCTTCTCATCTAAGTCTGTCAGAATAATTCAATAGAATTCAGAAGGTGGAAAGGAGGCAGAATGTGGATCAACTTCAATCTTCTCCAGCTAAGTTCAACCCTACCTTCTCCTTCAAGAAACTTTGAAAAAGCCAAGAGTGGTTGAACCTTTTTCCTCACAGCTAAGATTAAGGGAGAAGATTTCACATCAAGATCTGATCAAGAAGAAGTCACCAGTCTCTTTCTTCGTGGGTGATATTTCAAAACTCAAATTCTGTCTATTATAATAATTTTGTAAGATCTATTAGTAGATATGAGGTGTAGGAGATTGATTTCTCTGAGTTGCAAGCCTAAATTATAAAGTCAGAGGTAGGGCTGTAAGCCTGAGGTAGGAGGAGGGGTTATTTCTCTGAGTTGTAGGAACTGGAAGGTTTTGAAGTTGTAGGGCAAGGGTTTGCTTGAGGAGTAGGCGTGGAGGTGCACTCTGAGATAGAGTTCTTGAAAAGGAACCTGAGTTGTAGGATCTTGAGAATCTGAGGTAGGACATTATTTTTTATGAGTTGTAGGAGTCAGCTGGGATCTGGGGTGTAAGATCTGAGGATCTGAGGAAAAAGTAAGGAGAAGTTTGGCCGAATCTGGTTCATTGCTAGATAGGCGAAGGGGGAAGTGGATGTACCCATAAATTGGGGAACCACTATAAAACTACTGTGTGTTGTGTTGTGATTTGTGCTATGATTTCCAAATTACATATTTGTTGTATTTAGTAGATCAACTGTGTTCTTGAATACTGTGGCTGTGTTAATAAACACACTGAGAAATTTATGTGACTTAAAGTAGCCAAGATTTAAATTGGACCTATTCCTCCCTGTAGGTCACTCTCTTTCCTAAACAAACACTTTACACGGGGTTGTGGTCCTAGTTCGCCTGCCTACCTGGAGGGTATAGGCGGGCTATGCTAGCTCGCTCGCCTACCTGGCGGGTGCGGGCCGGCTGCCCTAGCTCGCTCTCCTACCTGGCGGGTCCCACTCGGCAAACACATGGTTGTACACAATCCCAACTCTTTTTGAGCTTGGCAAAGCTTAAAAAAATCATCCAACCCCACATGTTTGGTGAGTGCTTACTGAGTTGGAGGGAATCTTTTAGTGGGTCCCCCCAATATACTATAAATATGCTACCGAGCCTACGGGAAAAATCATGTCTTCTTTATTTTACCTTTCTTGTGAACTGTAGTTGAGCGATGCCCATGTCAGAAGAGATGCGAGCGTGCCTACCGGCCACGAGGGAGGGGATGCGGGAGCAGATCCTCGATGTAGCTCCTTGGCTGGCGTGTGGATTACCAGATCCCTTCTTTATGCTGAAGAAGTCGAGGATGATCAGGCGGTCTTCCCCAAACGACGCCCCTGCATCCAGTTCGGCTGTCGGTGTCGAGGACGCCCATGAGCTATGCGGGACTCTTGCCTAATTTGTTACACTACTTCTAATCTCTCTTTTTTTTGCAAAACACACCCTACGATGATTGAGGCTGTAGAATGGAACTGGGGCATTCCTCTCCATGGATAACTAAGCGGCTCCCCAGCCCTTCGACCCTGTGGCGCGCCCCTCCCGTGATTCCTCCATTTACAACCCCCCCAGGGCTAGGTAAATCTTTTGCGGCTCTCAAAGGCGAGCTTATCCAAGGCCATTTAGGTTCCTCCCACCAGTGTACCAGCGCGGGGGACGTGCTGATACCCGGTGAGTTTGTATGCTTACTTGCTTGTGACTGCTTGTTTTTTCCGATCATTCCTACTTTTTGCAGGCTTCAATGCGATCTTCTCCTCTGATGTCGACATTAGTGGGGAATACTCCCTCCCCCTTCTATGTACCACATCTCGGAATACATGGGAGACCTCTAGGATACCGAGGAGATGAAGAGGCAGGTGACATAGTTATTCCAAAAGAAATCCCTAATTCTACAGGAGGATTGTGATAGGGTGGATGAGGATAAGGCTGAGGCGGAGGAGCGGTTCGTGGTACTGGAGGGCATGAGGCGCCCAACTGATGACTATGGGACAAATTATCCAAAGGTGTACATTACACGAGCTAAGGAACGGCTGAGGCACGCCACAGAGTAGGTTGACCTGTCTCAGTGGGAACTGTTGGCGGTTCGCGAGTACTTTTATCCTTGCGTGCCGCCCCGTTACGGGGTGCGAGGGCGGGACAAGTGGAAGTGGATTCAGTACTGATCCACCTGCCCCTTCCTCGCTATCGGCTGGCAGGCATGGGTCGTACGGGTATATTGGATCAACCCACGTGATAGGGTCATGAACTTGATTCATCATTTTTCGAGAGAATTGAACTCTTTCTTATCTATAAATATTTGGGACTTCTTGCCCACTAGCAGGCTTATGTTTATTGTATATTATTATCATACCTTGTCACTGCTTAGCTTTCTCTAGGCGAATGAAGATGAGGTGCCCTTGCTCACCCCTCTGTCGGACGTAAGCCAGCATTACTCCCCGCCTCCTCGGCGGACGCGATTCAGCGCGGCTCGCCCGCCACTCGAGCGGACGCGAGTCAGCGCGGCTTGCTGTCGCGTAACTTTAGTAGGGTCATGGTGTGCTGGAGGGAACTAGTGACGGGCTCGAAAGTCAAAGCATCATGACATATTTTTGTTATCCGCACATTTCCCGCCGATGGGATGTTTTCCCGCCCATTCTTATAAATTGGCCCCGTCGCTTCTTCCTACCTAGCGTATTTAAGACCTTTCGTTCCTTCTCCCCTTCCCAAGGCTCCCTACTCGCACCCTCTTTGCGAGAATTCCAGCGTCCTACTTAGTTATCTGTCTGCGAGATGGGCGGCAGTGGTGGAGATACTGAGGGGTGAACCAAGTGTGTCTGGACCTTATCCAACCACTCCTTTTGTGCCACCACTACCGAAGACGAATTCTGTCGGCGACTTCTTCCCGCCAGGCTTTGAGGCGAGGCGACCTAGAGAGGAAGAGAAGATCAATGATCTTTCCGTCGTGGAGCTCGCCATCCTCATTGCCCATTTTGACGCGGGCCTCCGGCTGGCCCTATGGCCAGAGATCGGGCTGGTACTGAAGTATTTTAGGGTCGTCCCTGGCCAGATGACTCCCAATTCGGTGGCCGTCGTGGTCTGGTTCGCTTGCTACTTGCGGGAGGAGCGGATCATGTTCAGCCTTGTGATCTTCCGCAAGCTATTCTCCTTCTGGGCGAACAAGGATGACACTGTCTATTTCTCCAGTACCCATATCAAGGTGCGAGAGACGGTGAACAAGTACTATAATTGGCCCACGAAGTTTGTCTTCATCAAAGGCGACTTCGGCAACATTACTGTTGGGAATTATGCCCTATAATTTTCCTCAGGATTTGAAGAGGCATCACCAATCATGCTAAGGGGCATAATGTATTTGATGTGTTCTTAAATTCTTGTATGCATATTGTCCTTGATTGGACATGTGAACAAAAAGAGTAAGCTAGGATTCAGAGTTCGTCGAGCTTAGCTCACCATTCGTCGAGCTGAGCTCACCGATCGTCGAACTCAGTTCAGCATTCGTCGAACTAAAGCCAGACAATTTGATTAAGGCAAAAGCGTTGAGACAGTTGAGAAGAATGTCTCAGAATAAGCATTGAGACCGCTGAGACAGCTGAGAAGAATGTTCCAACATAACCGCTAAGACAAAGCAAGCAAGAATTCACTAAGTCCAGAAGAATTGAGTGAAGCAGGTTCACTCAATGCTTCTAATGAAGAAGGAAGCGTTGAGACAGTCGAGAAGAAACTGCTGAGACAGGAGATAGTCTCAACTGTGAAGAATAAATTGCTGAGACAGTTGATAAGAAACCGCTGAGATAGGAGAAAGTCTCAGCTGTGAAGAAGAAATCGATGAGATAGTTGAGAAGGAACTGCTGAGACAAAGTCAGTGAAAATTCTCTAAGTCCAGAAGCGTTGAGTGAGGAAGGTTCACTCAACGCTTCTAATGAATAGCCAAGTCAGATGGCATTGACTGACTTAACATCACTCAACGCTTAATGAAGTTCTGGAATTTTTCTAAGTCCAGAAGGTGATGACCACTGTTGATGTCACCAAAAGTAAACAAGTAAAAGTATTTCATGTCCTTGCGTGAAAGCTACAGCAGCACCGGATGACCACTGATGACATCACCAGAAGTTAACAAAGTCAAAATAGTTCATGACGTTGTGGGAAAGCTGCAGTAGCGCCGAAAGCTATTATTTGTCCTTTTCTGAGGGAGGTGGCGCTCACCATCCTTGGCTGGGCCCACACCCAAATTGTGTCGTTGATTCAAATCAACTGATATAAAAAGAGGAAAGAAAAGGGGTTTAGGGTTACGAAGAACACACGAAGAATATACGAAAAATAGAGGAGAATGGAGTTCATCTTCTCTGACAAGCTTGAAAGCCAAGTCCAGCAGTGCAAGCTAGCAAGGTTGGGAAAGATAGCTTAAGGTTTTTTCTTCAATTTCAGCAAGTTTGTTCTTAGCAGAACAAGACAATTGTTTCATCTACTGAGCAAGTAGATTGCTGTGTGAAGGGTCGTCAGCCTTCAACAACAGATAGATGTTCACCAGTACAACAAAGAAGCAGTTGATGTAGAAGAAGACTCATTCCTTCTACAGCAAGAGGGATGGACTGATATCTGCTCAGTCCAACAAGTTAGACTCAGAGATTCATCTCTGAGTCAGTGGTTTAAATTTATCATAACTTCTTATTTAAATTCTTGTAGGATTCAGGTTGTCTGAATCTGAGCTATAGGGCCTTTTAGCCTGAGTTGTAGGTGACTAATTAGTCACTGAGGTAGGTGCCCTGATGGGGTACTGAGGTAGGATCCATGTGTGGATCTGAGAGTAGGGATGTCCTCCGAGACTGAGTAGTAGGCCTTAGAAATAAGGCTGAGGTAGGTGATTGTTGAGTCACTGAGCTGTAGGTGACAAGTGTGTCACTGAGTTGTAGGCCCTGGAGGAGGCTGAGCTGTAGATGCCTGAAAGGGCACTAAGGTAGGTACTTGGAAGGGTACTGAGTTATAGGAGTGCTGCAGTACTCTGAGAGTAGGGCATTGTGCCTAAAGTTATAGGGCTAAAAAGCTTGAGCTGTAGGCCTTAGAGATAAGGCTAAGGTAGGTGGTCTGTTGACCACTGAGCTGTAGGAGCACTGCAGGGCTCTGAGGTAGGAACCTTTGTGGTTCTGAGGTAGGGTTCTGAAGAGAACCTGAGTATAAGTTTGGGGGCCTAAGGTGTAAGATCTAAGCATCATTTTATTGTAGTTTATGAGTAGTCCAACAAGATAATTGGATAAGTGGGAGGGAAAGTGGATGAACCCAATTGGGGAACTACTATAAATAACTGTGTGCTTGGCTGTGTTTTTTGTTTTTCTTTTATATTGCAGGTTCTAAGGATAAGATCTAGATCATATAAAAAGAAAATAACATAAAGACTAAGAAATTTTCAAAGACCTATTCACCCCCTCTAGGTGATTAGCTAACCTTAAGTTAATAACTTTCAAGTGCTATTAGAGGGAGGTTGCTCAAAAAAGGTATAACAATCTGAGAATAGCTCCAAGGTTAGCTATAATATATAATTATGGGTTAGGAATGAACAAAAAGGAGTTAGGGGCCATGAAACTACCAATCTGCATGAAGGAAGGATTTGGGATCTTGAAGCAAATGGTCAGACTGTTCGTGGAAGCATCTGAACCTAGGAACTATGTAACAGTAGTGGAAGGTCCTTTTATCCCCACAAAGGCTTCCACCATAGATCCAACTCTGAGATTGTCCAAGGCATGTACATAGAAGGACAGAGATGAGGTAATTCTGTCTACCATGGACAAAAGGGAACAAAATATTATAACCACTGCCATTGATAACTCAACCTTCCAAAATATTATAAACTATAAGACCTCCAAGTAAATGTGGGACACTCTTGTGGTCTACATGGAAGGCTTTGAGGAAGTTAGAGATGATAGGAAGTTCATGCTCAACCAAGAGTATGAGGCTTTCAGACAAAGCAAGTCTGAAAAAGTAGCTGACTGATTTGAGAGGTTCTTTATGACAGTTAATGAACTAAGAACTTATGGTAGGGTATTCAATAACTATGTGCTGAATGACAAGTTCCTTAGATCTCTCACTAGAGATTGGGATGCCTAGATTTGTTCCATTAGGGAAATGGCTAAGCTGGCAGACACTACTCCACCAACTCTCTTTGGAAAGCTGCTATCCTAAGAAATACAGCTGGCTGCTAGACAAGATGAGGAGAAGGGAAGTAAATCCAAGACCAAGGAAAAGATAGTGTCCCTCGAGGCAGAAGCTCCAAGGAGGAGCACAAGAAAGACACCTTCTCCACCAAGGAGAGAAGCTGAGCACAACACAGAATTGTCTGGGACTAGTTCCTCAGACAACCACATGTCTGATGAAGAGTTTGCAGCCTACTCCAGGAAACTTCAAAAGTTCATGAAGAAGAAGCACTGGGAGAACAGACACTCATCATCATCTCATCACAGGAGGTCCTCCAAGAAGGACAGGTATGTCCCTAAATCTAGTAAACAAATTTCATCTGATGTTATTTGTTATTTTTGCAGCAAGGATGGAAATGTCATTGTTGATTGCCCAGTCAGGAATAAGCAAGAGGATGAGAATAAGAAGAAGAATCACCATCACCACAAGGACAAGAAGAAGGAGAAGTACTTTGTCGCTAGGAAGGAGAAAAGCTGTACAGATTCTTCCTCCTCAAAATCAGAAGATGATGAAGAAGAAAATCCTTTGTCGCTATGATGAAGAAGAAGCCTATATAGGGTTGATCTCTATACAAGATGAAGAGGAGGAATATCCTGCTGCCAGGATAGGAATTAGAGCCCCTCTATCACACTCTGCCAGTGACAATGAGGAGGATGAAGAAGACTGTAGATGTCAAGGGCTGATGACAAAAACTGAAGAAGAAAGAAGTGAGGTACATACAGAATCATTCAAGGTACATGCTCTCTCCAATTCTTCATCTTCCTCTGACTATAAAACCAGTCCAGATACTAGTGCATCTTTATCCTATGATAAAGATTACTCAGAATCTGAGACTGAGGTCAATCAATTGATTGACAAGTATGGACTGCTCCTCGATGTTCTAAAGAAGAGAAGAAATCTTGCCAAAAGGCAAGCAAAGGAGATTGAAGTCCTCAAGCCTTATCAAACTCTTTATAACAATAAATCTATTAAGTTTTATAAGAAATGTCATGAGGTGTCTGAACTCAAGAAAAGCCTTGAGTGTCAGACCAAGGTTCTAGAAGAAAAATGTAAACATATTAGATATCTAGAACAAAAATTTACTGAGTGATTAGGGATTGTGATTAACCCTTCTCAATCTCTTCGCATGTTGTCAGAAGTTACAACTTGTCAAACCTCTGAGAAGCTGGGTATTAATTACATAAATTATCTAGTCGAATCAAATATCCTTGATAAGTTGACAGTATTTCAAAAAGTGAATTTACCTTCTAAAACTGTCAAGTTTGTACCACTATAGAAGGATCAATCTAATGTGTGCTCTACCAGTGGGGTGAAGACACATGATCTCAGAAATAGTGATATTGTCCACTCTAGCCATAATGTTCAGGATAAGTTCTTTAGATTTGGATCCAAATATCCTTTATCTAAATAGATGAGAGAGATCACTATATGAAAGGCTCCACAAATACAATTGGCCCATCTTGGACCAACTGTATTTAGTTCTTCAGCACCTTCACTCAGGAAGAAGACGCAACATCATGCAATGCTCATCCAGTAAAATATGGTGCTACTCACATCTCTCATGGACAACAATTCTGTGTTGTCCTAAAGAGAAGGTACAACATTCATAAATATTGGTGTTGTGGGAAGGTGAGCCACTTTGCCATTGATTGTTGGCACAACCTGAACGTGGTTAATGGACAGAAAGGTGCTCAGCCCAGACAGAGAGTTGGGCAAAAGTTTTATAATGCTAAGAAGAACCTAGGACCCAATTATCATTTGGTGCCTAAGGGTAAATGATTTTTTTGCAGGATAGTCCAAATACCTGTCTAGATAAGACTTGGTATTTGGATAATGGTTGTTCTAGGAAAATGTATGGGACAGGATGATTTCTCAAGAAATATGCTCCATGTAAGGCAATAAACTGAGGTTGAGGGTGTCAGGTATGTTATCCTCAAAATCTAGAGGCAGCAAGCCTGAAGGTAAGTCTCTCTCTCTCTCTCTCTTATATAGAGACTTAGTTTGCAAATTGATGAATTAAATTAGATGTGGTTAGGATGAACCTAATCAAGCACACTAGATAGAAAACAATGATTCAATTATTCTTCATAATCATCTGCACTATTAACTTATGCATCCTTTACTCTCAAGTTCAAATAACTTGTAACTCAGTGCATAATTAGGTTACTAATAGAATTGGCTTATTAGAAGGTTAGGTCTCCATTATATTTGAAATTAATAAAATATTTTGAATAATGGTGTGTCAAATAGAATGTACATCCAGACAGTGAGGGAAGCTACAAATTAATCAAGCATTGAGTAAATGAAAGAAAAGATGAGAGGTATAATAGAAGCGCTAAATGCCATGTATCATAACAGAAAGCGTAACGGAGCCCATAAGACCGAAAAGTACTAATTTAAGCTAAAATGTCTAATTGTTTATTCTAATGATTAAATAATTAAACTTTTTCGTTATAAATAAAAAGGTGACAAGAAACGAAAAGCCGCACCACTCTTAAAAGCCTTAACCCTAGCCGTCGAGACTGAAACCCTCTCAGCGTCTTGTCGGACTATTTCAATGGCGCCAAATGTCCCCAAGGAGCTCCAGGAGTGCTATGAAATTATGAGGGATGGATTCAGTCATGCCTTGACAGAGATTAAAGCAGTATTAAGAATGATTGAGACCATAGGTTTGAAGTACACCCTTTCCGAACCCTCCACCATTCTTAGAAAATAGGTCGTAGAATTCTTCTCCAACATTAATGCGTCTTCCTCTCAACACTCTCTTACGTCTAAGATTGAGGACATCAAGATAAAGGTAAACCCTAAGAAACTAGGCAAACCCTTCATATACCATCAATCAACCCTAGCGAGGAAGAAGAACCCACCATCACAGACAGAGATAGTGCTCTCAGGTGGTATGGATACGGTGATGCCAAACCTGGGTCTCTAAAAAGGAAATTCTTCAATCAGAGAGGCAAAATGCTAGCAGATATTGTAGGGAAAGCCCTTATCTACAAACCTGGATCACATGACAGAATCTCCAGGTCAATGTTTAATGTTATGACTAGGATAATCTTCAATAGGAAGACCTCTTGGTCCTCTCTTATCTACAAGAGAATAGTAGACTGTCTACCCACTCCAAACATGTGCAGAATTCTTTTTTGTACCTAGTGAACACCTACCATGATACATTCAAGCAGGAACATGGAGTGAAGATTCGCTACCTGAAAAGAATGGACATAAGGACAATGGATAGATTCACTAGGATCTTACCCAAGAGCTAACCTTCAACAACAAAGGACCCCTCAATGGATAAGAGACAACAAGATGCTGAAGTATACAGTTCCTCCTGCGCGGAACCTGAGCTAGGAATTCCCCCCTATTGATGTTGGTATGCAGACAGACATAACCCCGAGTCTCTCCTCAATAAACAATCAACTCCAAGATACTGCTGTGCATATTAATAAAATCCATGCCAGCCCTAGGTTAGGGAAAGTTTCAAAGAATGCTACTGAAGAAGAGTTTGATGTAGAAGATGATTCAGACATGGCTGGTACTGATGATGTAGCTGTAGTTGAAGTTATCCCTATGAAAGTGAGGGATAGATCTCCTTTACACTAGTGGGGGAGGGGTGAATAGTGTATTTTAAAATTTTAATTTATTTTTACAATGGAGTTAAAGTAGGTGGTAAATAAATATATAAGAAAAGAAAACAATCACAACACACAAATAAAAGAGAACAACAATCACAGACGACACAATGAAATTTATAGTGGTTCTCCAATAAACCTGGGTACATCCAATCTTCTACCACCCTGGTAGGAATCCACTATAGGTTTTTCCTCAGGTGCCCTGCCACCATAGGTTTTTGCTCAGGTGCCCTGTCAACAGAAGATATAATTTTCTAAGGGAGATCTAGCAACCCTTTGAGCTTTTGATCAGGTGCCCAAAAACCAATCCCAAGTATTTTGATCAGGTGACTTGTGAACCAAAAAGTTAACATTTCAAAGGAGTTAAAACCCTATACATAGTGAAAGAAAAATGAAAATGATTTTGTCTTCTCTATCTCAAATCTCTGAGAAGACTAGTGGATTGTTGATGATGTCAAAGCTCCCCCTGAGTTGTATAGATGATCAGTAGATGGAAGTTTTGCTTCAGGGTGTAGGCTTTCAAAGGTAATGTTGTTGTTCAGTAAAACTTTCACACAGATATTTGATTTGTTGTCACTTAAATGCTTGAAGTAGATGATGAAGAACTTTATATGTAAAACTATATTTGTTCTTCACTTTTTTTGTGCTCTATTCTACATTCCTTAGTATCTGCAATTTTCTGAAGAAGTATATATATCGTAGTAGATTTCAAACCTTTGAATTTAAAAAATCTTTCCTTGAAATTGTCTGTATAATCTCTTTGAGTTGGAACGGCTCAATTTGTCTTGAATGCATTTCCATAATTGTCCCAGTAATTTGGTATGGTAATAACTCTGTGAAATCCATAATTAATACTGCCTAGTAACGACTATATTCATTGGGAATATTATGCATTAATTATCAGAGTATTACTTAATTGAATTAATTTGAAATCAATCTATCATTAGTTTAACTGAAAAACTACAAAGAATTAGTCGAACAGAACCTAGAAGGAGTTAGTCGAACTCAGCAAATTTTCGTCGACCTGAGCTCCAAATTCGTTGAGCTGATAACTCTCTTTCATCGAGCTGAGCTCCAATATCATTGAACTGAATAATTTACTTCTTCAATCTGAGCTCCAAGTTCGTCGAGCTGATAACTCTCTTTCGTCGAGCTGAACTTCAAAGTAGATAAAGCAGTTTATTGACCTCAGCTTGACTTTCGTCGTACTCAACTCAGAGAAGGAAATCTGAGTTCGTGGATTTGAGATCGATGATTGTCGAACTTAGTTCAGATTTTGTCGAACGACTTTTTCTGCATACTTTTAAATGTTTTTTGTTGGTAATTGTGCCCTACAATGTTCCTCAGGATTTGAAGAAGGATCACTATTCATACTAAGGGGCATAATGTATTTGATGTATGCTTTAGTTCTTGCATGCAGGTTTTCCATGATTGGATAAGTAAGGAAAAATAAGTTTGGCAGTAAACTCAAATTTTGTCAAACTCAGCTCAAAGTTCGTCGAAATCAACTTGCTGATCATTGAGCTCAACTTATCATAAGCTTAAGAATTCAGGATACAAAATTCATTGAACTTAGCTCGAAGTTTGTCGAGCTCAGGTAACAGTTCTTGAAGCTCAGCCCAACGCTTGTTAAGTTGAAGCAAGAGAAAAATTGACTAAGGCAAAAAGCGCTGAGAGCACTGAGATGATCAAAGTTCGTCGAGCTCAGTTTGCGGTTCGTCGAACGCACCTCAAATCTTGTCAAGTTAAAAGACAGAAAATCTGTCTAAGGCATAAGTGCTGAGTCTGCTGAGAAGAAGGCATTGAGATAGTTGAGAAGATAGAATTGAGACCGCTGAGAAAGCTGAGATGGTTGTGAAAATAGCATCGAGACAGCTGAGAAGATGGCATTGAGATAACTGAACAGCTGAGAAGATTCCGTTAAGATAGCTGAGACAGTAGAGACAAAGTTAGTTGGAAACTTTCTTAAGTCCAGAAGCATTGAATGAAGCAAGTTCACTCAACGCTTCTAAATAAAGCAGGAAGTGCTGAGAAAATTAAAGTACAGAAACCGCTGAGACAGCAGATAAGAGGAAAGATCTGAGACAAAGGCTTGTCTCAGCTAATAATGGAAAACTGCTGAGACCGTTGAGACGAATGAGACAAAACCGCTGGACAAAGCTGTGGGATCCGTAGTTGGATTTGGGCTAGGTTCACTAATTAGGATGACTGGCCCATAAATGTATAGCCAGTGTCATGTGTTTTGAGTCTTAGAGTTTAGGCTAATTCTTTAGGTTCAACCTTATATGGACCAGCCAGCAGAAGACCTCAGATTGACTCAAGACTTAGAGAAAATCAAGCTCAGTATATAAGTTCGACGTTCGTTGAACTCAGCTCAACGATCGTCGATTGTCGCTTGACGAACTCAGAGTTAATTCTCTGAGTTGAGCTCGATGATATTTGAGCTCAGGTCGACGAAGTCTGGATTTCAACTTCAACACATTCTTTCTAGGATATTTTCTCTGAACTCAGCTCGACGGAGATAGAATCTGTGCTCGATGAACTTGGACCATAGAATTAGCAAGTTTTTCACAGAATGCATGTCGCTGAGCTCATGTCGACGAACTTGGTTCTCAGGTTGACGAACAAGTTTTCTCCGATCGACTAACAGGATTTCTCTGGTCGACGAACTTTGATCTCTGGTCGACGAAATTTGTGTTATGGGCGACGATTTCTGTTGCAGTTCCAGACTTAGAATTTTCCTCATTTTTTATCCATATTTCATATATTATTTAGCAATAATTTTCTGAGTAATTAATGCACATATTCTCTGAATATAGCCATTATTGGCAGCATTAATTATGGTCTTTATCAGGTTAATTACTTGCTTAATTAATTGGGACAGTTGTGGAAACTCATTAAAAAAATTATTCTCCAGTCGATTTTCATTCTCCAGGTAGTCAGCATTCAATGCAGAGAATTTAAAATTTAAAGGAGAATTTGATAGATAATATAAAAGAGTTTTTATTTTCAGAAGAAGAGAACATGACTTAGAACAGAACCAGAGAATACAAAAATAACATTCAAAAATTCTCTGTGTAGAAAACACTTTGTTTTCTCCTTGATCTTACTGAAGAAGAAGAACAGCAATCACAATCAAGAGTCTTCTTCAACTTCCATTCCAGGAGCTTTCAAGGACAACAAATCTTTATCAGATAGAAGTTCCTGGATCAACTCAAGTCAAAGAAGAAGACCTACACCATGAGTAAGCCTTCAAGTGATATTAGAAGAAGCTTTGACACCAGCAATCCACTTGTCTTTTCTGTTGAATAGAGAAAGAGAAGACACCATCAAATATCTCTCCCCCACTTGAAAAAATGTTTATTAACTCCCTTCAAAAGTTTATTTTGGTTTTTGGGCACCTGATCAAAACCTCAAAGGTGGCAGTCAGCTGATAAAAAACCTGCTTGTGGATTCCTACCAGGGTGGTAGAAGAGTGGATGCACCCAGGTTGGGGAACAACTATAAAATTTCTTGTGTTGTCTGATTGCCCTTTTTCTTATTGTTTTTGTTGTGGCTGTGATAGACTAGTTTGTTGTGCTGTGGTAGAATATATTAGGTTATCTTTTATTTCTTTTACTACTACTGGTATCACCTATTTGATTTACTCTAATAATATTGTTTAAACTGTTGAAACCGGAATCCGGTCTCCTGTGGAGTTCGACCCTTGGGGAAGGGGTGGTCTCGCGCCTACTTTGCTCCTGCAAGAAAAACAACGAAGAAGGCAAAGAGAAACAGACCCAAGGGCTCGGCAGGGAGGTCCCACCACAAACCCGGAAGATCTCAGAGCGCTTCCCCTCCTTAGCCAGAAGCCGAACTAAGGTACCCTCAGAAAGCACTTGAAGATTGGAGCAGGAGAGCATAAGGATGAACCTACTTTCTGGGGTACCCCTTGGGTCCTATTTATAGCTTTTGAAATCCGGACTGCCAATAACCACAAGAACTGACCTGAAATTACCAGAAAACCCTTGGTTGGGTCTGCCAACAGCAAAACTCCACTGTTTTGAAGGGCTATGGGCAGACCAACGGGGGCAAAACAGTAAAAAGTACCTCATACATCCGGGCGAGCTGGGGAGTTCGGGCCACCTCGGCATGTACTGCTCGCCTATCGTTGCCGAGCTCCACTGCTAGGACGCGAGTTGTGTGGCGCTCGGTGAATGCCGAGCTCGGGGTTGCCGATCATCGATCTCTGGTCGACGGATGCCGAGCTCGGAATCGCCCCCTTTACTGCCGAGCTCGACTATTGTCCTCAGCCCGACTTGCCTGGCCCCTGGTGACCTTGCTCACTGGACACGGGGTTCTACACAATCCTCGCTCTTTTCGAGCTTGTAAAAGCTCGGAAAGAAACATCCAACCCCAAGTGTGCGGCGAGCACTGGTTGGCGAGTTGGAGGGAATCTTCTGGTGGGGGCCACCTACGGCTATATATATGTGCACCTGCCCAGCTGCCTGGCTCTTGCCATTCCTCCTGCTGCCTTGTCGAGATGCCTCTTCCTAAGGAGATCCAAGAGCACATAGACCGAGCCCGGCAGGCCTCCGCGGCTTGCGTTGCCGCCCTGACAGCGGTCCCCGCGAAAGCTCCCCAAACCGATCCTGCCGAGCCCAGTTCCAAGAAGTCCAAGCCGTTCCCTAAAGCTTGCGAAACCGGCTCTTCCACTTGAACTATTCTGGAGAAGGATAGGGAGATCGTCGTGGTCGGCGATGACCTGGACGTCCAACCAGACGGCGAGGGCGTCGCGCTGAGAGACCCCATGCCGCGAGGCGAGGGCACGCTCGCTACCTCGCGATTCTCGGCACCGGACAACCATCCCCGGGATCCGCCGCTTCTCTTTGGGATCCTGCCTGTGAGCTCGCAGAGGCCGAATTCGCCTGCGGGCTCCCCCCCTCCTCGCCAAATTGACGCGGCCGCGGGGGAGGGTCTGGGGAACATTCCCACCCCGGGGTTCGAGCTCATCTCGCCGGGGGCTCGCGGCCCAGGTCGCGGGAAGGATCTGAGGTCCATTTCTCCTCGCATCTCCTTTGAACCGCCGAGCTCTTCAGGTCAGCCTTGCTTGACTGTGTGCTTCATAAGTCTTCCCTCTCTTCGCTGATACCTGTCTTTACAGCTCTTCCCAGTCAATCGGCTGCCGAGGAATCCTCGTGGGCAGCCCACTACTCTCCCCTCCCTTCCCCGAGCTCGCTGGACTCTTACCTGGGTCCTGATGTGGATCAAGGCGAGTTGATGAGGAGAGAGGTCAAACTCCTCAAAAAGCTGGTGTGCGGACTGCGCGAGGTTCAGGGGGTCAACGAGACGCTGCAGCGCGACTACGCGCATCTTGCTGACGAGGCTCGCCGCGGCCAAGCCGACGAGCTGATGTCCCCCTCCCGGCTCCTGGACGAGATAGACGACGGCCTTTCGGTTGCGCAGAGGAAGTCCGGAAGGATCCGCGAGCTGCTCCACGTGCGACAGCCTGGGGGGCGGGGGTCGCGAGGCTGGGGTAGGTAAATCAGCAGCTCCTTTGCCGAGCCGACTGACACTCGCATCCCGATGCCCTCCCTGCTTGCGCGCCCTACTTCTTTAAATCCCGAACTTTATTTCTGTAATGAATAAATCTTAGAATATTCTCAATCATATTACTGAATAAAATGCCGCGATGTTCGACTTAGCCTTGGTCGGGATGTGCCGGAAGTCGGCGAGCTGGGGTAGCGAGTTAGGGTGGCGAGCTGGGGCGGCGAGCTGAGTTGATTTGACGGCCCGCCCCAGATTCATTTTCCTATAAATAGCCCCCCACCCTCACCTACCCCCCGTACTTCCTTTATTGCTTTGCTTCCCTTCCTCTGTGTTCTCCTTTTTCCCTGCTCGCGTAGTGCTTTTTTCTCGCGAATATGGGCAAGACCAACCCACATGCTGATGGCCGCTCCAAGTGCGCGCAGCACTTTACGGACTACTGCTTCTTCGAGGGGCACACCAGCGAGGAGGAGCTCGCTGAATTCATGGCGGAGCGCGTGCCGCCGGGTTTCGAGGCGCGCAGGCCGAGGACGGGCGAGGCCATCAACACCTTTTATGAAGACGATCTTGCCTTCCCCATCTCGCACTTCGAGGTGGGGTTGCGCCTTCCCCTATGGCCGGAGATCCGGCAGATCTTGAAGTACTACGGGGCCATCCCCGCACAGCTGAACTCCAACGCCATCGCGATGATGGTGGCGTTCGCGAGTTACCTCCGGCGGGAGAAGATCGAGTTTAACCTGACGGTGTTCAGGAAGCTCTTCTCCTACAAGGTGACGCCGGACGGGGTGGCCTACTTTGGCGGCTCCTTGATCAAAGTTCGCGAGATCGCGAACAAGCACCATACCTGGATGACCAAGATCGCCTTTATCAAGGGCGATCTCCGCAAAATCCCCTACTTACCACAACAAAAAGTCGAGGAGGTGTACCGCCCGCCGGCCGTGTCCGGCAACGACGCCGAGCTTCACAAATTCATCCTCCACAAAGATTTCGAGGTCGCCTTCCTACGGAGGGGCCTCGACGCGCTCCCCCCCCCCCCGTTCTGCCCGACAAAGGTATGCTTCCCTCCTCATCTTGCCGAGCTCGCCTGCCCGCCGAACTCGGCACATCACCTCTGAATTCCTAACTTTTTAAGTGTTTTCCTGCAGGGGAGCGAATAATCCCCGTGAACCCGCCGTTCGCGGATCCGGGGATCCACACCGACCCTCTTGCTCGCGAGAGGGTGGCGGCATTGGCCTGCCGAGATGAGGCAGCCCTCTCGCAGCCCTCTTCCAGCAAGAGGCGTCCTGAGGGCACGGGGTCGAACCCGCCATTCGGCCACCGTCAGATAAAGAAGATGCGGAGGGCCCTGCTGGCCCCGCGGGGGCAACAACAACAGCCCAGCCCCAAGTACATCAGTTCGTCGGCGATCCCTCCCAACGCGTCGCCGGAGAGCCTGCTGAAGGAGATAACCAGCAAGGGGCGAAAAAGTGGCGAGGGCCTCTCTTCCACGGCGGCGATCTCTCCTCCTCTAGCGGCGAAGAGGACTGCCCGCGAGCGCGCGCCGCTGAAGCAACACCCACTCTTCAACTTCGGCGCGCGCTAGAAGGATTCAGCGGGCGAGCCCATGCTGCAGTGAGACGAGCTCGCTCATCGAGTCTCCATCTCCACTCTTCATCCCTCCTGGCACAACCGCGAGCCTGCCACCTGTCACGCCTACGCCCTCAGCTTCGGCCTATATGGCCAGGAGGATGCCGAGGCCTACAAGAAGATGACCCTCCGGCAGCTCGGCCATGAGCGTCGGCAGTCCCACCTGCGGACCCTGGAGCTGCACCACATGCTGGCGCGCCGCAGCTTCGCCCTCAGCCACCAACTCGAAAGGGCTGAGCAGGCTCGCGACCTCGCCAAGGATAAGGTCACCGATCAGGCGAGACGACTCGGCATAGCGGAGGGTCTACTCGCCCAAGCCGCCGGCGGGTTGGTAAGTGCCAAGCACTGCCCCTCTCTTTTACTTAGAAAATTTTTTGCTGCTGTTAAATGGACTCTTTTCTAGGATGCCAAGGCGGCGGGCGAGCTTCAGGCTCGCAACACTGAGCTGGGGGAGGAGGTCAGTCAGCTACGCGCACTACTGGCTGCGGATGCTGACGCTGTAGGGGAGCTCCAGGCTCGCAACGCTGAGCAGGGGGAGGAGATCGGCTGGCTGCGTTCACGCCTTGCCGAGCTGGAGGGCGCGAACACAAAGCTGAAGGGGGAGAACCAGCACCTCCTTGGCGAGGTGTGCCGCCAGGCCGAGATTTTCTTCCCGCCTCACGACATCGATCCTACCCTCCACTACAAAAGCTCGCGGATCTTTGGCGAGGCCGACCTCGCCGAGAGACTGCAGATCAACTCCATCCAAGCCGCCGAGTGCACCCTCCTGATGATGAAAGATTCTGCGGTGCTGGTGGAGGGGTGCGAGGGGATCTCGGCTCGGGACCTGATGCCGAGCTTGTTTCCGGCGACGCTGCCCAGCGAGAAGGAAGACAGCCTGGAAGCTATGTTCGGGAAGAGCTTCTAGGATCCTTCGGGTGACGACGGGGATCAGTCCGGCGGAGGGGGCGAGGCCTGAGGGTAGCTGGTGCTTTTGTTTTCTTTTTTCCTTTTTCTTTGTTCACTCGCCGAGGCGAGCCCCCCGTGTAACTATTTTTTGCATATAATGAAAGTTTTTTGATCATACCGGTTTCACTTCCTTTCCTTTCTTTACCATGCTTGTTGTGCTTCGAATTTATGCGAGTGCTTCTCCCCGCGACTTCACCGAGACAGGTTCCGCGAGTAGAGCGATTATGGGAGCGCGCCTGTGAGTGGACGCGTTTTGAGTGTCCACCGACCCCCCAACGATTCGGGGGCGAGTTGCTCTCCACCCTTGTCACGCTTCCCTAACTCGCACGCGAGCCATCCAAGTTGAGCCCGAAAATGGGAGAAACTTTCTCCAAGTCCAATGGTCAAAGGGGGCGAGGTGCCCCGGTCCTGCTTGCTTTCCTTTGGCGAGCCCTGAGCTCGCATCCCACTCGCTGATGCCGAGCCGGGGTTTGCGGGTGCACACTCGCTCATGCCGAGTCCCCCAGCCTGGGTTGCCTGCCTGATCCCGTCGAGCTGGGCTTGCCGAGCCCGAGCTCGCCCTGACAGAACCTTTTTTCCCTTTGCTCCATGGCACTGAGACTTTGACCCATATCTGACGACTTCAAGGCCGACACCATCGAGTGACCTCTGGCCCTGTCAGCTTGGTGAGTGCCTGACAGCGGGATCTGCTCACGGTCCGCTACTAACACCATCGAGTGACTTCCATCCCTGTCAGCTAGGTGAGAGCCTGATAGCGGGATCTGCTCGAGGCTAAGGATGACACCGAGTGACTTCCAGCCCTGCCAGCTAGGTGAGAGCCTGGCAGCGGGATCTGCTCGGGGTCTGCTACTAACACCATCGAGTGACTTCCAGCCCTATCAGCTAGGTGAGAGCCTGATAGCGGGATCTGCTCGAGGCTAAGGATGACATCGAGTGACTTCCAGCCCTGCCAGCTAGGTGAGAGCCTGGCAGCGGGATCTGCTCGGGGTCCGCTACTAACACCATTGAGTGACTTCCAGCCGTGTCAGCTAGGTGAGAGTCTGACAGCGGGATCTGCTCGAGGCTAAAGGATGACACCGAGTGACTTCTAGCCCTGCCAGCTAGGTGAGAGCCTGGCAGCAGGATTTGCTCGGGGTTCGCTACTAACACCATCGAGTGACTTCCAGCCCTGTCAGCTAGGTGAGAGCCTGACAGCGGGATCTGCTCGAGGCTAAGGATGACACCGAGTGACCTCTAGCCCTGCCAGCTAGGTGAGAGCCTGGCAGTGGGATCTGCTCGGGGTCCAAAATACATCACATTCCACCATGCAGGCTAGTTATGATAATATCAGAGAGTTTGAAGGAATTTATTATAATCAAAGTGCTGCTTACATGTTTCAGGGGAAAAATCGTTTGAGGTCGTCACCACTCCAGGTGAGACTCAGGGTCTCGCCCTCTACATTTTGGAGTCGATAGCCCCCTGACCCCAAGGCTACCTTTAAAATGAATGGTCCCTCCCAGCTGGGATTGAGCTTCCCTACGGATGCTGACCTCCCTGCCGCATCAACTTTCTTCAGCACCAAGTCCCCCTCCGCGAACTGCTTGACCCTGACATGCTTGTCAAAGTACTTGGCCATTCTTCTTTTCACCTCCTCCTGCCGGATGGAGGAAAGGTCTCTTGTCTCTTCCACCATGTCAAGGGAGGGCCTCAGTTCCTCCTCATTCTCTGCTTGCCATTCCTCACGGCCTTCTTTTGCTGTCACGACTCGCGGTGTTTGGACTTCGAATTCTATGGGGAGCACTGCCTCGCACACGTAGGAGAGTTTGAAGGGGGTTTCTCCCGTAGCAGTGTTGGGGGTGGTCCTTAGGGCCCAAAGAACCGCAGGAAGCTGCTCCGCCCAGTTCCCTTTCAAGTTCTCCACCTTATTTTTGAGGAGGTTGACGATGATCTTGTTTGCCGCCTCCACCTGCCCGTTACTCCTGGGGTGATGGACCGAGGCGAACCTGAGATCGATTCCAAGCTGTTCGCAGAAGCTGGTGAACTCGGCACTGGCGAAGTAGGGCCCGTTGTCCATGACGATGGCCTGGGGCAGCCCATGGCGACAGATGATCTCCCCCCAAACAAAATTCCTAATCACCTATGAGGTCACCTTGGCCAACGCCTTCACCTCCATCCACTTTGAGAAGTAGTCAATCATCACTAGGAGGAACCTTCTCTGGCCGCTGGCCTGGGGGAACGGCCCAACAAAATCCATTCCCCAAATTGCGAAGGGCCATGGGGCCGTGATACTTCTGAGTTGCTGGGCCAGTTGTAGCTGGAGAGGGGCAAACAGCTGGCACTTATGACATCTTCTTGCGAACTCAGCGGCGTCTCGGCCCAAGGTGGGCCAGAAATACCCTTGCCTGACTATCCTCCCTTCCAGGGTCCGACTCCCGGAGTGACTCCCACATTACCCTGAGTGGACTTCCTCCAAGATCCTCTGCGCTTCTCCCTCGGTTACGCAGCGGGCTAGCATCCCAGAGAGGGTCTTCCTGTATAGCTGCCCATCCTGGAGGAGGTAATATGCTGACTTGTGCCTCAGTTTCTTCTTGTCTATCCCCTCCGGATACTCTCCTATGGAGAGGAAAACCACCACCGGGTCCATCCATGAAGCGTGTTGATCGATTTCCATGAGCTCTCCTTCCTCGATGGAGGGGCGGAATAGGTCTGTGATGGTACCCCCCACCTGGGGACCATGCTTCGCTAGCTGATCTGCTTGTTCATTCTCTTCCCTTGGTACGTGTCGGATGGAGAAGGTTTGAAAAGTGCCAATGACTCCCTTCACCTTGGCCAAGTACGATCGCAGGGTGGGCTCCCTCGCCTCGAACTCCCCGTTAATCTGAGAAGCCACTACCATAGAGTCAGTAAGGACCTCTACATCTGATACCCCCAGCTCCCTGGCCAGGCGCAACCCCGCTATCACGGCCTCGTACTCGGCCTGGTTGTTGGTAATGAGAAAGTGCACCACCACCGTCTGCTCAATTCTGGTTCCCTGAGGGCTCTCCAAGATCACTCCTACTCCTAGGGAATGCCTCCCTGAGGCTCCGTCCACCATCACTTTCCAAGGAGTCGGGCGGGTGAGCTCTTCCTCCTCTACTTCAACCACGTAGTCAGCCAAGAAGTCGGCCATCACCTGAGCTTTGATTGAGAGTCGCGGAACGAAGGAGACGTCGAACTCGCTCAGCTCCACCGACCACTTAGCCAACCTGCCTGAATGCTCCACCCCCTCGAAGATGTTGCGGAGGGGATGGTCGGTCACCACTCGTATTGAGTGTGCTTGGAAGTAAGATCGCAGCCTCCGAGCCGAGATGATCAGGGCAAAAGCCAGATTTTCCAAAATTGGATACCGGAGCTCGGCCTTCCTCAGGACCCGGCTCATGTAATAAATAGGGAGCTGCCTTTTCCCCTCCTCACGAACTAAGACCGAGCTCAGGGCCTCCGCCCCGACCCCCAGATATAGGAACAGGTCCTCCCCCTCCTTCGGCCCTTGGAGCAGCAGAGCCTGCGTCAACTGCACCTTGAGGGCCTGGAACGCCTCTTTGCACTCCTTGGTCCATTCAAATCTCTGACCACCCCTCAACATATTGAAGAAGGGGGAGCACTTCTCCCCTTCCCGTGAAAGGAAACGACTCAGCCCCGCTAGCTTTCCCGTCAGCCGTTGGACCTCCTTCGCATTCCGCGGGGACCCCAGCTCCAAGATAGCCTTGACATTATCTGGATTTGGCTCGACCCCCGTGGGGGTGAGGAGGTGCCCCAAGAACTTTCCCCTGCTAGCCCCAAAGACACATTTTTGGGGATTCAATCGCATCTTGTACTTGCGCAGAGTGGCGAAGGTCTCCTCCAGGTCCCGGAGGTGGGAGCCCACGTCCCGGCTTTTGATCATGAGGTCATCTACATACACCTCTAAATTCCTCCCCCTTTGCTCCTTAAAGACCCTATCCATCATTTTCTGGTAGGTCGCCCCTGCATTATTTAGCCTGAAGGGCATCATCTTATAGCAGTAGCATCCATCCCCTGTGATGAATGAGACATCTTTGATGTCTGGGGGGTGCATCCTGATATGATGATAACCTGAAAAAGCATCTATGAAACTCATTACAGAAAAACCGATGGCTGAGTCAACCAGCGCGTCGATTCGAGGCAAAGGATAACAGTCCTTAGGACAAGCTTTATTAAGTAGGGAAAAGTCGATACACATCCTCCACCGACCGTCTCCTTTTTTTACCATAACCACGTTGGAGACCCAGCCGGGGTACTGAATCTCAGACACGAACCCGGCCTTGAGGAGTTTCGCCACCTCCTCCCTGATGGGCTCCGCCAGCCCGTCCGCAGTGGACCTCTTCTTCTGCTGAACGGGGCGTGTTCCCGGGTTCAGGTTGAGGCGGTGGTAGGCCATATCCGTGTCAACCCCCGACATCTCCACGGCATTCCAGGCGAAGATGTCCACGTTCTTCTGGATGCACTCCAGCATCCTGCCCTGGTCCTCCGGGGTCAGCCCCCCGCTGACGCGGATCTTTTCCATCCTTCCTCCTCGGGTGAGCACCTCCAGCTCCACCACCTCCTCTGCTGCCTCCAGCCTGGATTGCTCCCCCCATCCCTCGGCATCCCTTTCCTCCGGAACGGGGACCTCTACCTCCAAATCTCCTCCCTCGGTCCTCACTTCGGCCGCCTCCTCCAGATCTCCTCCTGTCGCCCCTCCTGCACATTCCTTCACTCCCAGCTCCTCCCCTCATGCTTCCTGCTCGACCTCCTCCATCTTCTGCCCCATCTCCTAGGCTCCCTCCAGCTAGGAGATGGTGTTCACCGTAGTTACATAACACTCCCGCGCCACCTTTGGGTCTCCCCTAACCCTGACTTGGACCCCCTCAGCGTTGAACTTTAAGCACTGATGGAAAGATGAGGGGACGCAGCGGAAGGCGCTGATCAGGGACCTCCTGAAGATGGCACTGTAACTGCTGGGGGCGTCCACAATGACGAACTTGCAGTTTCGGGACTGCCCCCCCCCCCCCCCAAGGTGACATGGAGACCAACTCCTTCTACTTCCTTCCTTTCTCCTGAAAACCCGAACAAGGGGCCATCTGAGGCCAGCACCCTCTTTGCCTCCACCCTCATCGCATCGAACGCCTTTTTGAAGACGACGTTGACGGAACTCCCGTTGTCCACGAGGATCCGAGAGACGGTGAATTTCTCGATGGCCGCCTTGATGACTAGCGCATCATAGAATGGATCCTCGTGGTCTGGCATATCACTACTGGAGAAAGTGATCCTCTCCTCCGGGGGTGGGGTTTGGGACATGGAGGCGACGCTCCGCCGGTACATGGTGTGGAGACTTGCCTTGCGGGAAGCCTCGATACCCACTCCCCCGTGGATCACTCTGATCCCTCCTCGGGTCCCCACATCCACCCGGTCTACGCACTGGTCCTCCTCCGCCCGAGGCAGGACCTCCTCAATTCTTACTTCCTGCTGCCCCTGCTATTGCTGCTGCTCCCTATTCCCTCTCATCTCGAGGAACTCCGGACAGGTGGTCGTGGCGTGTCCCTCTTCCTGATGGAAGTCGCAATAGGGCAGCTCCACCCTGACCTCTCTTCTTCTCCTCCTCCACGCTCCCCTCCTTGCTCCCAGGGCTATGTCCATGGCCTCTTCTTGATCGGGGAGTCGGGGCCTCTGGCCCTGCCTCCAGCCCGGGGGGTGGAACTTGTCTTGCCTCCCCTGGTAGTGGTCCCTTCCGTAGCACCGTCTCTGTGGCCCCTGCCCCTTCCACTCAGGCCTCCATCCTAGCCGTCGGTCGGGCTCCTGATGCCCCCACCTCGGTTGTTGCTGCCCTTGGAGCTGCCTCTGCTCCCTCTGCCTGGGCTCCCCTCTTCTCTCCTCTTGTGCCTTTCCTCCTCTCGACTCTTTCTCTTCCTCTGTGGCCCACCTGGCCAGCTTCCTTGCAAACTCCGGGTTCGACGCCTCCCCGTCAACCTCTCTCGCCGCCCTTTCCATCAACTCTTCGTAGGAGAGGGGGGGGGGAACTCTCTTCAGCTCCATCCGAAAGAAACCCTGTTGCAGGCCCAGGGTAAAAGCCATCATCAGACTATGGCCCGATATCTCCTGGACTTGAGTAACTTCCTCCTAGAATCGGTCCACATAGCTCCCCAATGTCTCGTTCACCCCCTGCTTTATGTGGAACAAAGTCTCGGACTCCTTCTTCCTCTTCTTGGAGGTAGTGAACCTTAGCATGAACCCTCGGCGCAGGTCCTCGAAGCAGTAGATGGAGCTGGCCGGTAGCTGGTGGAACCACTCCCTTGCCTTCTCCCAGAGGGTGATGGCGAAGAGTCGGCACTTGAATCTGTTTGACATCTGACGAATGGAGACCACGTCCTCAAACCATTGGACATGCTGGACCGGATCTCACTTTCTGGTATAGTAAGACATCTCGGGTTCCCTGAACCCATCTGGGACTGGAGCTGAGGAGACCAGCTCGCTGAAAGGACTGCCTCCCCCCACTAGGCGAGCTGGCGAGTCTCGCGAGCCCAGCTCGCCGAACCGGCCTCGACCTGCCGAGCCGGGGAAGAGCTCGCGCCCTGGGAGCTCGCACCCTCGACCTTCCTCGGCCACTTCCTTCCCAGCTCGCCTGCCGGGAGCGTCCTCGCCCAAGGACGGGGCAGCCGCGATCTGAACTGCCGGAGTCGAGCACTCGGCCCGCGTGCCGAGTGCGAACTCGACCAGAGTCAGGACCTCGTTTCTGAAATCTTCAAACATCCCCACCATTGCGAGTGGCGGGGGGAGGGGGGGTGTAACATCCCATGTTACTTCTAGACCCCTCAACTTAGATTGGGTTAGCATGGGGTGAGACTTAAGGAGATCAACTAGGTTTGACCCTAGGTAGTGGGTGGTAGCCATGTGGGGCCCACTATAAGACCATAGTCAAACTAGGTCAAACTAGCCTAAGTGGGGACCCTAGCCACACCATGACCCCACCACATTTCCCTAACCCTAAAGACAATCTAAGTGGACCCTAGGGAATGTCACTGGGTCAACATTTTGACCCCAATTGACCAAAGTCAACCTTGGGCTTAATTTGGTCAAACACACACTCATAGGCCTAATTAACCTAAGTGGGGCACCCCCTTGACCCAAACCAAGTTGGGTGGTGCCACTAGACCCATTTCCACCAAGTGGGGTCAGTCCACCCACCATGGTTGACCAGTCAACCCTAAAAGTCAATTTGGTCAACAAAATTGACCTAAAGAGTGAGATGAAGGCCAAGCCAATTCCCCTTGGACCAAACCCACTAAAATTGGCCCAAAGTCAGCCCAAGTGAACAAGACCAGTCCTACCCCTCTAAATCAGGAGAGAGAGTACATGCAAGGGGGTAAAATTGGGATTTTTAGGAAAAGAGGAGAGAGAAAGGGGAATGAAGAAAATGGTGGCCACATGGCCACCCCATCAGCTGGTTTAGGCTGCCCAAAACCAGGTGGCCGACCTCCCCTCTTCATTTCCAGCAGAAAACCAAGGCAGTGAGCCACATGACACCATGGGTGAAACCTCCAAAGCTCAAACCGAGCTCACCTTGTAGTTAACTCCACTTATAGCCCACCTGAGTCCAAACAGACCTCACCATTAGCTTCAGAAGGCCGAAAGGAGTGGAATTCGACTGCTTAATCATGGAGAACGGTGGAGATTTGAGCTTTCGGGGTGGAGCTCGCCGGCGCACCACCACCACGGCAAACTGCCGCCTGACCCGCAGCCAAGCCTCAATTCAGGTCTGTTTCGCCTCGCCTCTTCCCGTACTAAGTTTCTAGATCAATCTAGGGAGATATCGGGCTCAATCGAGCCCGATGCCATGAGAGAAAATGGAGAAAATCGAGCATTTCTCTTCTTGCTCGGGTTCGCCGGAGGAGCCAACTCCGGCGGCCCCACCGCCGGGAAACGCTAGCCCCCACCTTAACAAAGGTGGTGGCGATATCCGCCGGCGGTGGTGGTGGCTCAGCTGGCCGGAAAAGGCCAGCCAACATCGTCCAGGAAAAAATGATCGTGGCCGTCAAACCATCGGGGACGATGACCCGATTCCGTCGGATTTTACTTTAAGATTCGTGCAACAGTTAAATGATTTATTTTAATTATTTGATGAATAGTGAAATTCTGTCACACCTTTTCAGTCACTTTGCATGTTAAATATAGGCCTCTTAGAGGCATTTCCAGACCTTAGACCCTTAATGGAAAATGTAGCCAAGGGTCTTACCTTTAATATGCCACCCTAAAAATATATTGTGGTGTAGTGTACAGTCCTGTAGGACATTTCTCCTAGGACTGGTCCTAGAGTAGGACAGAAATTAAATTGGATGCCCAGGTCAAAATATTAGTCACCATGGCCCCAAATTTTGGGCACATGCATTATTATGGCATACTTAGCTCCTGCCAAAACTTAGGAATTTTTAGAGAATATTTTCCTATAGTATTTGCTAAAATATCAAAATTCAAATATATGAATTATAGGGAGCTCTACTCCTCCCCATGACCCCAAATTTTGGTGGTAGGTCCGTGGGGTCATCCTTGGTGCATGATAAAATTTTTAGCACCTTGGGTTCACTGCATGTTGGAGAATCCACTTGCATGTGCTAGCCTATGTTTAGCCTTGGTATGCTAATAGCAAAAATGCAAATTGGTGTATTTAGCCCAATGGTGACAAGCAAAGGACATGGAATTATTTACAGTGGTTCATTAAGGTAAATTTCATCCCTCAAATTAATAATGGAATTTTTGGAATCAAAATTCTATTTATTGGAATTTATTTTAAATATAGCTATTTTGGAAATAAAGTTGGAAAATAGGGTTTCTTCAAGTAAAAATTCAAACAATTTTTCCAAGGCATAGATGATGTCACATTTGACTTAGGAAAAATATGATTTCTCTATTTTGAAGAACCTTTGGAGTAGATACCCTAAATTCCCCATTTTACCCTTATCTTGTTAATTCTTGAAATGATGGATATATACTACTGAAACATTTGGAATTTATTCTATTGCTATGAAATGTTATTATTAGTTTTGCATAAATTTCTCAGAATTAATGGATGCATTGTTTGTGTTAAATTAGTACAATGGCATTTTGGTAAATATCTTATAATGGAATCCTATAGGCCATTTTACAATAAATGTTGATGATACTCTGCCAATAGGCATAAATTAGTGTCCTAAAAGTTCTATAATTTGTCTGGAATTTTTGAGTACATAATGCCTATACATCATTTGGAAAATGGGATTTGTGTGGAATTTATATTAAATAGAAAATGATAATAAATAATTCAAGGAAAATTATGAAATTCTGTAGGAAGCAATATTTTGTCAATATACACCTCAGGAAAAATTCCCTAGGTCAGTGGATACTTAATCAAACTACTTCATGTGTAAAGTGACCTAGCATTTAAATTAAAAGAATTAATTAAAGAACTATTTGGCCAAGGAAAATTATGAGAATTCTTAGGGTAGTTCCCTTAGACCATAACACCTTAGGGTAAATATTTAGAGGCAAGATGCCTTAAGGTTTGGAAGATCACATTTTTAGGGTAATCATAGGTCATGGTCTGCATATAACACAAATAGGTCTTGCCTTAGGGATTACCAGGGGATTGATTATCGGCAGAAATAAGAGAGAGTTCAACATGAGTAACCCTGGTGGGTAGAGTTGTCTTAGTGAGGGATCAAAAGTGCAAGTCTTAGCTAGCAACTGGAGTGGGGATCGGTGGAAGACCGTCGGTTTTCCCGGTAATACCTTAAGTCACTAGGGTTGTACTAAAGCAATAAGGAGAGCTAGGGAGATACATGGGTAGCCATCAACTAAAATAAATATCCTTGCGAAAGGGAACGCTGGGCGTAATCCCAACACAGTTCCTAGTGCCCCTTGAGAGCCCTTCACAGGGAATACCGGGGGCATTCCTGGGATTAACCTTAAATCTCTAAGTATAATAAACTGTAGACAAGAGTAGTATAATAGGTTAAGACATTGTCGTACCTTCTCGCCCGTGTGGGGTTGGAGAGATTCATGATATATGCTCACCCGTTTGGGGTTTGAGGGAGTTGGTATAAAGGCACTAATGTGCGTTCTCACCCGGGTTTGGGTTTGAGGGATTCAGGACGGGTTTGGTCCTGCGAGCGGGAGGCTCGGTATGAATTACTTGCATGTGCATAAATATCATGGCGGGGCATGCGCTACTGGCCGTTCGTCACACCGATGGCAGTACGGTGCACCAGGCGGTTGTGGGAGTTAGAGGGGCCAGTGGGTTGTTTTACACTGCAGTCTGGAGGACGATCCCTGATAACACACATCCGACCCAACAAGACTGGCGGGTTTGTCAGCAAAGTACGTACGCGAGACTCTAGAGTGCACCTTGGACGTGTACAGAGGCGTATGAGAGGGGTCTAAGGCTTGGTAGTGTGCATACCGGTCTAGAAGCGGAGACGCCCGCTCCGCTGCTGCCGTAGCCACAGCGGTGGTACCCGAGAGTGATGCTAGCTCTCAAAAAGTGGGAACTAAAGGTCTGTGATCACAGAGTCGTTGTGTGTGAGTTGCACTTACCTGCGCATAAAATTGCATCATATCATTCATTCATATTAGGTCATACGCTTCATAGATCCTTATCATATAAATTAGTATGGGCTCTTTTATATGATAAGTTAAATTTCCTGGAAATCCTAACTTATATATCTGTATGGGCATTTATATAAGTTAGGGTACGTTTGTGATGATAGCATAGTGGTAGCTTAGCTTATTTACTTGTTCATACTACTGCTTCTTTACTTTTCTTTACTGCACTGCTCTTACTTACTACTTGTACCGTACTTAGGATTGCTAGAGTAGAATTACATTACTTATTACAGCATTAGTTAGATATTGTCACCTGCTTCCACCTTGTTACCCCTTGTTGTCCTCCGCTTCGTCCTCCCGCTCGGTGCCTAGGAGCTGCGGGGCGAGGTGCGGAGGAAACGACTTAGTCTTTTTGACTAATGGTCGGTGACCAACTATTTTTAGGAGCCCGTGGAGATGGAGCACCAGCACGTCGAGGAGGCAGGACATGAGGAGCAGATACCGCTTCAACAGGCTACTACCACTACTGTGCGTCCTCAGGTGGGACGAGAGCGATGTTCTAGCATAGCTTCCGCATTTATGATTTTATGAGAGAGAGATTTGATGTACTGGGCATAAGCCCTTTTTACTCTTTCATTTGTACTTATCTGTGGACTATTACAATGTACTATTCATTTCTTTTTCATGATTGTACTATGGCTTGTGGACTGGTAGTTTTACATATACAGTTTTACTTCTTTCTTCTCATATTGGCCTACAGGTTAATGATCGTACTAGCCGGCAGGATCGACGTGTTGCGGTGCCGACTAACCCGTGAGTTAGTGCCACCGTAAGACGGCGGTTCTGGGCATAAGATCCGGTAGCCCTCCTTGGTAAGGGGGAGGGGGGTCTTACAAACTGGTATCAGATGAACAACGATCATATGAGAAAGAAGTCCACAACATGGGACCACCCCCGCCCGAGCATTAGTTTGCGGACAAACTATGCAGCGGAAGCAGTGGTGTGCCCATGTGTTAAGTCACATAAATGGTCCACAAAGTACAATGTGTTAGGCCAATTTTTTTTTAACCTTACCTTTATGCAACCTCCACAGGTCGCAGCGCCGCAAAATGTGGCTCCTCCCCCTCCAGCTGCCGCTCCATTCCTACAGACGGAGTTGGGGCAGACCCTGACGACGATTTTGGATGCCTTTAGAGCCCAGCAAGTCCCGGCTCCACAGCCAAATCCGGGGTCGAGCTGGCTGAGTGCATTCAAGAGCCTGTCCCCACCGACGTACCGCGGGACAGAGGATGCGGTGAAGACGGAAGAATGGCTGGAGGCCATACACGAGATCTTAGCGGGCATCAGCTGCCCAGTCGGCCAGGCAGTACCCCTAGCCACCTCTGTGCTAGAGGCTCGTGCAAAGAGATGGTGGAAATCAGTCCGGGAGTCTACTTATGCGGACTTTGAGCTGTCAGAGATATCTTGGGAGGAGTTTGGCGATGTGTTTCTGGAGCACTTCGTCTCTGCTACGGACAGAGATGCTTTGGAGGAGAGGTTTTTGAACCTCAAGCAGGGGACTAGATCAGTGATAGAGTACCAGAGAGAGTTCTCCCACTTGGCCAGGTTCGCGGGGATTCAGGACACCGACGATAGGAGGTATGCGAAGAGGTTCTACCGGGGCCTCAGGGATGATTTGAGGCAGGCTCTGTTATTCATTTCTCATGGCACATCCAGGCAGATCATCGAGATGGCGAAGAAGCTGGAGGCTGACCAGCTGATGGTGCGAGCCGGAGGGAAGAGACCATTTGATGGATCGACATCAGGTGAGAGCAGTAGGGGCTCTCAGAGAGGCAGGACCATCGGATACATGAGGGGTGGGGGACGTCGTCGTCCCAACTTCAGGCAGGAGCAGGGGCCTCCTCCAGCATTGGCTCCCCCACCTCTACAGATGCATGATCCGAGGAGACAGGATGACCGAGGCCACCGACAAGTGGTTTGTTACGGATGCCGCCAGCCCGAACACATCAGGTCGGAGTGCCCGCACCGATTCCATCCCCCTCCTCCTCCTCCACCTCCAGTGGCCCCAGTACAGCAGGGCCGAGGACGAGGCCGAGGGCGAGGCCGAGGCCGGGGATATCACGGCAGGAGACGCGAGCAGGAGCAAATATACGCCTTGGACCTCACAGAGCCGAGGAATCCCGAGGAGGTTATCACAGGTACTTGAAGTTAATTATGAATTTTCTTGAATTTTTCAAAGATATATATATAGTACCTGGAACTATAGGACAACAATTAACTTTCACATAAACAAACCTCAGGCATAGTTATGATCAGCGGCAAGCCCGCTCATACTCTTTTCGACACGGGTGCTTCACACTCGTTCGTATCCGAGGCCTTCATCGACGGACTCGAAGGCGTGGAGAGGTTCCCTGGACTAGAGATGAGGGTGCGTCTACCCGATGGGTCGGAGCTGCGGACCACTGCACATTGTGATATGGAGGCCGTGATTGGCGGCAAGGCATTTGAGGCGCCGGTGACTGTTCTGAAGCTGCAGGACTTTGACTTGATCTTGGGCATGGCCTGGTTGCATCGGAACCATGCCCAGATAGATTGTCTGTCCAGGAGGATCACACTAAGGCATGACGACTCTCATGTTGTAGTTGAAGGTATCCAGCCTATCTGCTACCTACTATTATCATCTGTACAGGCTGTGAAGGCCCATGAGCAGGGTGAAGAAGTTTATCTTGTCTGCTTCGAGATGGTGGGAACAGAGGCGACTATCTCAGATATTCCGGTGGTCCGGGATTTCTCCGACGTATTCCCGGAGAAATTGCCCGGGCTACCGCCTGCTAGAGACTTGGATTTCAGGATTCAGCTAGTACCGGGAGCGAAGCCGGTGTCCCGGGCACCCTACAGGATGGCTCCCAGGGAGTTGGCAGAGTTCAGGACTCAACTACAGGAGCTAGCCGAGTCAGGATTTGTGCGGCCCAGCTCATCGCCATGGGGAGCGCCAGTTCTCTTTGTGAAGAAGAAGGACGGATCACTGCGATTATGTATAGATTACCGGGAGCTGAACCGGTTGACGGTCCGCAACACCTATCCTCTGCCTCGGATAGATGAGTTATTTGACCAGCTACAGGGAGCATTCTGGTTCTCCAAGTTAGATTTGCGATCCGGCTACTATCAGCTCCGTATCAGGGAAGAGGACATACCGAAGACGGCTTTCAGTTCACGCTATGGATTATAATAATTCACGGTGATGCCTTTTGGGCTCACGAATGCTCCTGCTGCATTCATGAGTCTAATGAACCGTGTTTTCGAGCCTTTCTTAGACCGCTTCGTGATTGTATTCATCGACGACATCCTTATTTATTCTCGGACTCAGGAGGAGCATACAGAGCACTTGGCACAGGTCTTGCAGAGGCTGAGGGAGACCCAGATGTACGCAAAATTTTCAAAGTGCCAGTTCTGGTTGCAGGAGGTGGCATTCCTGGGGCACACGATCAGTGGGGCTGGGTTAGCAGTGGACCCGGCCAAGATAGAGACAGTGAGGGATTGGCCACGGCCGAAGACCGCATCTGACATCCGCAGTTTCTTGGGACTAGCAGGCTATTACCGCAAGTTCGTGGAGGGGTTCTCGAGGATAGCACTCCCCCTCACGTCCTTGACGAAGAAGGACGCAGATTTTGTTTGGTCAGAGCGGTGTGAGACGGCTTTTCAGGAGCTGAAGGACCGACTCATCTCATCCCCCATTCTTGCGCTTCCATCCGGGAGCGAAGGATTCCAGATCTACACGGACGCCTCTTATCAGGGGATGGGTGCAGTCCTGATACAACATGGACACGTCATCGCTTATGCTTCGAGACAGTTGAAGAAGCATGAGCATAACTATCCAGTACATGATCTAGAGCTCGGGGCTGTGGTTTTCGCCCTAAAGATATGGAGACATTACTTATATGGGATTCATTGTGACATCTTTTCAGATCACAAGAATCTCAAGTATATCGATACGCTGAAGGACCTAAACCTGAGACAGAGGAGGTGGCTGGAGTTCCTTTGTGATTATGACTACAAGATCCACTATCATCCGGGAAAAGCGAACACGGTTGCGGATGCCTTGAGCAGGAGGGCCGTCACTTCTGGACCGGAGCCCCGATTGATGTCTATAGAGCTGCTACAGATGATGGAGGACATGCACATTACCATGGTGTCCGAGACTGAGCCAGTTGTTTATAGAGAATATTTGAGCTCAGTGATCAGCGGAGATGATATACAGGAGCGCATCCGGGCACATCAGAGGCTGGATGCTGCGCTACAGCCGATTTTCAGTGCCATAGAGAGGGGCAAGGTCGAGGACTACATACTACAGGATGATCTTCTTCGGTTCCGGGGGCGCATCTACATACCAGCAGGAGGCAGTATCCGGGAGGACATACTCAGAGAGGCACATTGCTCGAGATATTCAGTGCACCCCGACATCACCAAGATGTGGGCAGATTTGCGGAGGTCTATGTATTGGCCCGGGATGAAGAGGGAGATCACGGATTTTGTGACCCATTGCGAGACCTGCCAGCGTGTGAAGGCAGAATGCAAGAGCCCAGGAGGTTTACTACAGCCACTGCCAGTTCTAAAGTGGAAGTTCGAGGACATTACTATGGACTTTGTACACGGATTGCCTCGCTCCCACTCTGGGCATGATTCTATATGGGTTATAGTGGATAGATTGACCAAGGTAGCGCGATTTATTCCAGTTCGAAAGGATGCCCCAGTTGCAGTTCTAGTGAGACTATTTGTGGAACAGTACGTCAGATATCATGGTATCCCCAGGACTATTGTTTCGGACCGTGATGGTCGGTTCACTTCGAGCGAGTGGAGGGCCGTGCATGCTTATTTGGGATCTCGGCTTACTTTTAGTACCGCCTTCCACCCGCAGACCGATGGACAGGCCGAGCGGACCATCCGGACCATGGAGGACCTGCTCAGATTATGCATATTGGATACAGGGAGGCCTTGGGAGAGGCTGCTACCATTGATCGAGTTCTCGTATAATAACAGCCACCAGGCTAGCATCAGGATGGCTCCATACGAGGCGCTTTATGGGAGGAGATGCCGGACACCACTATCATGGGTACAGGATGTGGATACCAGGGCTCTGGGATCTGATTATATAGAGGACACTGAGGCTCAGATTCGATTGATCAGGGATCGGCTACTGGAGGCCCAGAGCAGGCAGGCAAAGTATTATGATGCTCGGCACCGGAAGGTGGAGTTCCAGGTTGGAGACAGGGTATTCTTGAAGATACGTCCAGTACACGGTGTTTCTCGGGTGCGGAGGCACAAGAAGCTCAGTCCACGATACATGGGGCCCTACCTGATCCTGGAGCGGATCGGCCCCTTGGCTTACCGACTGCAGCTGCCACCGGAGTTGGGTGCATTACATGACGTCTTTCATGTCTCTTCCTTGCGAAGAGCTCTCCTTCGGCCGGAGCAGCACATTACTACTACAGCCGGACCGGTAGAGCCTGACAGATCAGTGAGATTGGAGCCGATCCGGATTGACGATACAGCCATCCGAGTGTTGCGGAAGAAGAAGGTCCCTCTTGTGAAGGTGCTGTGGTCCAACCATGGACGGGAGGAGCACACTTGGGAGCCGAGGGATCTGATGCTGGAGCAACACCCGGAGCTATTCGCATCAGGTACATTTAAGTTATGTCTTTAAATTTCTTGATGATTCTTGCAAATAGAACCCCGTAGACCCGAACTTAAATTTCGGGGACGAAATTATTTTCTTGTTTATTGGAATTTGTAACATCCCATGTTACTTCTAGACCCCTCAACTTATATTGGGTTAGCATGGGGTGAGACTTAAGGAGATCAACTAGGTTTGACCCTAGGTAGTGGGTGGTAGCCATGTGGGGCCCACTATAAGACCATAGTCAAACTAGGTCAAACTAGCCTAAGTGGGGACCCTAGCCACACCATGACCCCACCACATTGCCCTAACCCTATAGACAATCTAAGTGGACCCTAGGGTATGTCACTCGGTCAACATTTTGACCCCAATTGACCAAAGTCAACCTTGGGCTTAATTTGGTCAAACCCACACTCATAGGCCTAATTAACCTAAGTGGGGCACCCCCTTGACCCAAACCAAGTTGGGTGGTGCCACTAGACCCATTTCCACCAAGTGGGGTCAGTCCACCCACCATGGTTGACCAGTCAACCCTAAAAGTCAATTTGGTCAACAAAATTGACCTAAAGAGTGAGATGAAGGCCAAGCTAATTCCCCTTGGACCAAACCCACTAAAATTGGCCCAAAGTCAGCCCAAGTGAACAAGACCAGTCCTACCCCTCTAAATCAGGAGAGAGAGTGCATGCAAGGGGGTAAAATTGGGATTTTTAGGAAAAGAGGAGAGAGAAAGGGGAATGAAGAAAATGGTGGCCACATGGCCACCCCATCAGCTGGTTTAGGCTGCCCAAAACCAGGTGGCCGACCTCCCCTCTTCATTTCCAGCAGAAAACCAAGGCAGTGAGCCACATGGCACCATGGGTGAAACCTCCAAAGCTCAAACCGAGCTCACCTTGGAGTTAACTCCACTTATAGCCCACCTCAGTCCAAACAGACCTCACCATTAGCTTCAGAAGGCCGAAAGGAGTGGAATTCGACTGCTTAATCATGGAGAACGGTGGAGATTTGAGCTTTCGGGGTGGAGCTCGCCGGCGCACCACCACCACGGCAAACCGCCGCCTGACCCGCAGCCAAGCCTCAATTCAGGTCCGTTTCGCCTCGCCTCTTCCCGTACTAAGTTTCTAGATCAATCTAGGGAGATATCGGGCTCAATCGAGCCCGATGCCATGAGAGGAAATGGAGAAAATCGAGCATTTCACTTCTTGCTCGGGTTCGCCGGAGGAGCCAACTCTGGCGGCCCCACCGCCGGGAAACGCTAGCCCCCACCTTAACGAAGGTGGTGGCGATATCCGCCGGCGGTGGTGGTGGCTCAGCTGGCCGGAAAAGGCCAGCCAACATCGTCCAGGAAGAAACGATCGTGGCCGTCAAACCATCTGGGACGATGACCCGATTCCGTCGGATTTTACTTTAAGATTCGTGCAACAGTTAAATGATTTAATTTAATTATTTGATGAATAGTGAAATTCTGTCACACCTTTTCAGTCAGTTTGCATGTTAAATATAGGCCTCTTAGAGGCATTTCCATACCTTAGACCCTTAATGAAAAATGTAGCCAAGGGTCGTACCTTTAATATGCCACCCTAAACATATATTTTGGTGTAGTGTACAGTCCTGTAGGACATTTCTCCTAGGACTGGTCCTAGAGTAGGACAGAAATTAAATTGGATGCCCAGGTCAAAATATTAGTCACCATGGCCCCAAATTTTGGGCACATGCATTATTATGGCATACTTATCTCCTGCCAAAACTTAGGAATTTTTAGAGAATAGTTTCCTATAGTATTTGCTAAAATATCAAAATTCAAATATATGAATTATAGGGAGCTCTACTCCTCCCCATGGCCCCAAATTTTGGTGGTAGGTCAGTGGGGTCATCCTTGGTGCATGATAAAATTTTCAGCACCTTGGGTTCATTGTATGTTGGAGAATCCACTTGCATGTGCTAGCCTATGTTTAGCCTTGGTGTGCTAATAGCAAAAATGCAAATTGGTGTATTTAGCCCAATGGTGACAAGCAAAGGACATGAAATTATTTACAGTGGTTCATTAGGGTAAATTGCATCCCTCAAATTAATAATGGAATTTTTGGAATCAATATTCTATTTATTGGAATTTATTTTAAATATAGCTATTTTGGAAATAAAGTTGGAAAATAGGGTTTCTTCAAGTAAAAATTCAAACAATTTTGCCAAGGCATAGATGATGTCACATTTGACTTAGGAAAAATATGATTTCTCTGTTTTGAAGAACTTTTGGAGTAGATACCCTAAATTCCCCATTTTACCCTTATCTTGTTAATTCTTGAAATGATGGATATATACTTCTGAAAAATTTGGAATTTATTCTATTGCTATGAAATGTTATTATTAGTTTTGCATAGATTTCTCAGAATTAATGGATGCATTGTTTGTGTTAAATTAGTACAATGGCATTTTGGTAAATATCTTATAATGGAATCCTATAGGCCATTTTACAATAAATGTTGATGATACTCTGCCAATAGGTATAAATTAGTGTCCTAAAAGTTCTGTAAGTTTTCTGGAATTTTTGAGTACATAATGCCTATACATCATTTGGAAAATGGGATTTGTGTGGAATTGATATTAAATAGAAAATGATAATAAATAATTCAAGTAAAATTATGAAATTCTGTAGGCAGCAATATTTTGTCAATATACACCTCAGGAAAAATTCCCTAGGTCAGTGGATACTTAATCAAACTACTTCATGTGTAAAGTGACCTAGCATTTAAATTAAAAGAATTAATTAAAGGACTATTTGTCCAAGGAAAATTATGAGAATTCTTAGGGTAGTTCCCTTAGACCATAACACCTTAGGGTAAATATTTAGAGGCAAGATGCCTTAAGGTTTGGAAGATCACATTTTTAGGGTAATCATAGGTCATGGTCTGCATATAACACAAATAGGTCTTGCCTTAGGGATTACCAGGGGATTGATTATCGGCAGAAATAAGAGAGAGTTCAACATGAGTAACCCTGGTGGGTAGAGTTGTCTTAGTGAGGGATCAAAAGTGCAAGTCTTAGCTAGCAACTGGAGTGGGGATCGGCGGAAGACCGTCGGTTTTCCCGGTAATACCTTAAGTCACTAGGGTTGTACTAAAGCAATAAGGAGAGCTGGGGAGATACATGGGTAGCCATCAACTAAAATAAATATCCTTGCGAAAGGGAACGCTGGGCGTAATCCCAACACAGTTCCTAGTGCCCCTTGAGAGCCCTTCACAGGGAATACCGGGGGCAGTCCTGGGATTAACCTTAAATCTCTAAGTATAATAAACTGTAGACAAGAGTAGTATAATAGGTTAAGACATTGTCGTACCTTCTCGCCCATGTGGGGTTGGAGAGATTCATGATATATGCTCACCCGTTTGGGGTTTGAGGGAGTTGGTATAAAGGCACTAATGTGCGTTCTCACCTGGGTTTGGGTTTGAGGGATTCAGGACGGGTTTGGTCCTGCGAGCGGGAGGCTCGGTATGAATTACTTGCATGTGCATAAATATTATGGCGGGGCATGCGGTACTGGCCGTTCGTCACACCGATGGCAGTACGGTGCACCAGGCGGTTGTGGGAGTTAGAGGGGCCAGTGGGTTGTTTTACACTGCGGTCTGGAGGACGATCCCCGATAACACACATCCGACCCAACAAGACTGACGGGTTTGTCAGCAAAGTACGTACGCGAGACTCTAGAGTGCACCTTGGACATGTACAGAGGCGTATGAGAGGGGTCTAAGGCTTGGTAGTGTGCATACTGGTCTAGAAGCGGAGACGCCCGCTCCGCTGCTGCCGTAGCCACAGCGGTGGTACCCGAGAGTGATGCTAGCTCTCAAAAAGTGGGAACTAAAGGTCTGTGATCACAGAGTCGTTGTGTGTGAGTTGCACTTGCCTGCGCATAAAATTGCATCATATCATTCATTCATATTAGGTCATACGCTTCATAGATCCTTATCATATAAATTAGTATAGGCTCTTTTATATGATAAGTTAAATTTCCTGGAAATCCTAACTTATATATCTGTATGGGCATTTATATAAGTTAGGGTACGTTTGTGATGATAGCATAGTGGTAGCTTAGCTTATTTACTTGTTCATACTACTGCTTCTTTACTTTTCTTTACTGCACTGCTCTTACTTACTACTTGTACCGTACTTAGGATTGCTAGAGTAGAATTACATTACTTATTACAGCATTAGTTAGATATTGTCACCTGCTTCTACCTTGTTACCCCTTGTTATCCTCCGCTTCGTCCTCCCGCTCGGTGCCTAGGAGCTGCGGGGCGAGGTGCGGAGGAAACGACTTAGTCTTTTTGACTAATGGTCGGTGACCAACTATTTTTAGGAGCCCGTGGAGATGGAGCACCAGCACGTCGAGGAGGCAGGACATGAGGAGCAGATACCGCTTCAGCAGGCTACTACCACTACTGTGCGTCCTCAGGTGGGACGAGAGCGATGTTCTAGCATAGCTTCCGCATTTATGATTTTGTGAGAGAGAGATTTGATGTACTGGGCATAAGCCCTTTTACTCTTTCATTTGTACTTATCTGTGGACTATTACGATGTACTATTCATTTCTTTTTCATGATTGTACTGTGGCTTGTGGACTGGTAGTTTTACATATACAGTTTTACTTCTTTCTTCTCATATTGGCCTACAGGTTAATGATCATACTAGCCGGCAGGATCGACGTGTTGCGGTGCCGACTAACCCGTGAGTTAGTGCCACCGTAAGACGGCGGTTCTGGGCATAAGATCCGGTAGCCCTCCTTGGTAAGGGGGAGGGGGGTCTTACAGGGGGGGGCGGCGAGTCCGGCCTGTCGGATCCTTGTCCTCCCGTCATTGAGCTCGCCGAAGCCTTTTTGCGCTGACCACTGTCCACGCTCACCACACCAAAATGTTAAAACCGGAATCCGGTCTCCTGTGGAGTTCGACCTTTGGGGAAGGGGTGGTCTCGCGCCTACTTTGCTCCTGCAAGAAAAACAGGAAGAAGATTGGAGCAGGAAGATCTCAGAGCGCTTCCCCTCCTTAGCCAGAAGCCGAACTAAGGTACCCTCAGAAAGTAATTGAAGATTGGAGCAGGAGAGCACAGGGAAGAACCTGCTTTCTGGGGTACCCCTTGGGTCCTATTTATAGCTTTTGAAATCCGGACTGGCAATAACCACAAGAACTGACCTGAAATTACCAGAAAACCCTTGGTTGGGTCTGCCAACAGCCAAACTCCGCTGTTTTTAAGGGCTATGGGCAGACCAGTGGGGGCAAAACAGTAAAAAGTACCTCATACTTCCGGGCGAGCTGGGGAGTTCAGGCCACCTCGGCATGTACTGCTCGCCTATCGTTGCCGAGCTCCACTGCTAGTGCGTGAGTTGCGTGTCGCTCGGCGAATGCCGAGCTCGGGGTCGCCGATCGTCGATCTCTGGTCGATGGATGCCGAGCTCGGACTCGCCCCCTTTACTGCCGAGCTCGCCTATTGTCCTCAGCCCGACTTTCCTGGCCCCTGGTGACCTCGCTCGCCGGACACGGGGTTGTACATAAACACACAAAAAGTTTTATTACTCGATTCACCCCCCCTCTAGAGTAATCAGATCTAACCCCTATCTTTCAATTGGTATCAGAGGGGTGTTCCTTTGGTTGTACAAGCTAACCCTTGAACAAAAAGATCTTTGTTAGATCTGTTCCTTAGTTTTCCTGTTTATTTCACAGCATGACACAAAATAAAGATTATGTAAGCACTAGACCTCCAGTCTGCAACTTGAATAAGTTTGCAATCTAGAAGGCAAGAATTGGGCTGTATATTAATTCCATTGATGAGGACATATATAATTCTATTTTGACAGGTCCTCCTTAACCTACGGCTGCTTCATCTACCTCTACTTCAAGCACTCATGCTGTTCCACCACCTGAGTGGACAGATGCTCAGAAAAAGGCAAAGATTACAGTTGTAAAGTCCATGAACATATTGGCTCAGACTATGTCAGATGACATATTTCAAAAAGTGGCTAAATGCACTTCTACCAAGACAATCTGAGACTCACTCAACCAGATGGTTGATGGTTCAGTCGATGAGAGAAAGGACAGGAGATCAACCCTCATCTCTTAGTATGAAAATTTCAAGAAAGATGAAGTTGAGTCTGCTAGTGACATGTACAACAGATTACGTTCAATTATCAGTGAGTTGAAGACCTTGGACAAAGACATCTCTCTCACTGAGTTGAATGACAAAATCCTAATGTGCTTCCCTAGCACTTGGGATTTCAGGATATGGCCAATTAAGGAGGCCAGAAGCTTGAATGAGATCTCTACAGAATCTCTCATGGGAAAGCTCAAATCATATGAGCAACTGATCAAATCCAGAGATGCTGCAGAATTGAAAACTCCTACAACAACAAGGAGGGAGCAGAACATAGCTTTTAAAGCTACAGAAGAAATAAAAACTCCAACTTCCAGTTAAGAACTCCTGAATCTCTTAGCTAAGAGATTCTACAAGATGACAAGGAAGGACTTCAGGAGAAAGTCATCCAGGCATGATGACAAACCCAGGTATGACAAAACACCTACTAAAGAAATTGTTTGTTTGGGGTGCAGGAAGCCAGGGCACTTTATCTCAGAGTGTCCTGAGAATCAAAAGAAGGAAAGAAGAAAAGAAAAAAAAAACTCCAGGAGGCATCACTAGAACAAGCCTTCTTCCAGCAAGCACAAGAGAAAAGAGAAGGGCTTTATGGCTGAAACCTTGAGTGATACTGAAGAAGAATCTTCATCTTCCAGCTCTAGTAAAGATGAAGAAGAATATACGGTAAGGGAAGTTTGCCTTATGGCTATAAATGCCTCCTGCAGCCCATCTGATGTTGAGGAACAAGCAGAAGAATCAGATAATGAAGAATCTGAATCAAAGGCTGATCAGGTATTATCATCCTTTGATTATAATTCAGATAGCTTCAAAACTGAATTTAAGTCTTTATGCATAGATTTAATAAATTCTGAAAAAGAAATTAAAATACTTAGGGAAAAATTATCTGAACATGAAAACCTTATTTCTGAAAACATTAAGTTAAAAGATAAATTAACTTTAGCTCAAGAACAAATAATAACATTAAAATCTAAATTAACTGAGGCTAGGAAACTTGAAGAATCCCTAAATGAGAGAAGCATCAAGTTGATGAATATTACAAGCACAGTTAATGTCAGGTTAAATGCCAAGCTGGGCTTAGGTGCTTCATCAAGCCGACCCCCACTAATCCAGAAAAATATATTGTCAACTCCAATCAAATTTGTCTCAGAAAAGGGAAAAGAGAAAATAGAAAATGATAATAATGTTAAACAAATTGAATCAAAACAAAAGAATGAGAAAATGAAACAGAATAAGAAAAATCCTAACTATAACCATATTCAATAGATTCCACCAAACTCTGATCGACGAAATGTGTATAGTTCGTCGAACTCCAGTCGATGAACTCCGAACACAAACTTTCACTATAACTATTTGTTGAACTACGATCGACGAAACTAGTATGGTTTTTCGAGCAGAGATCGACGATTTTGGGGCCCAGAGAATGACTACTTTCATTATCTAAGTGGAGTTCGATGAACTCATCCCCATTCGTCGAACTCAGTTCGACGAAATCACTTGAATTCGTCGAACGTAGTTCATATTAACAGAAATTTTAATTTTCCTAAAACTCATAATCAACCTAGATCTTCCTATAATCAATTTAATCAATGGATTATACCACCTAGAAGATATCACCCTTTAGGTTATAAATGTCAGCCTGAATATTCTTATATCTCTAGTTTCAGTTATGTGAAGAAAGAAGGACCCAAGGTAACCTGGGTCAAAAATAGCTAATCTGTTTTATTGCAGGTGAAAGACTATCCTACCACAGAGCAACAGTAGTATCTGGATAGTGCATGTTCTAAACACATGACTGGAAACAAGGACAATCTAATCAACATCAAGTCAAAGTTAGGACCAAATTTAATATTTAGTGACTGCAATTGTGGCCAGACAGAAGGCTATGGAAAGGTCAATATTGGAGTTGTCACCTTCAGGAAGGTAGCATATATAAATGGACTGAAGCACAACCTTATCTCCATAAGTCAGTTTTGTGATGAAAGATTTCAGGTATCATTTGATAAAACTTCCTACATTATTACTTCTTTAGATAACCATGTAGTATTGACTGACACTAGAATAGGAACATTTACATAGTTAATTTCCAGTCAGCTAAATCTGAAATATGTTTATTTAACCAAACTATCAATAATAATGACCTTTGGCATATGAGATTTGGTCATGTAAATTTGAAAAACATTGCCAAACTCTTTAGGGACAACCTTTTAAGATGATTGTCTTCTTGCCCCTATAAGAAGAAAATCCTTTGCAGGGCTTGTCAATTAGGCAAGCAAACTAAAAATAGTTTCAAATCTGTAAATAAAAGTGTCTCACCTAGAATATTGCACTTGCTACATATGAACCTTTTTGGCCCTATTGCTGTACAAAGTCTAGAAGGGAAATCTTATACTTTAGTCATTATAGATAACTTCTCTAGATTCACTTAGCTATTCTTTCTGAGATCTAAATCTGATAACTTCAAGGTTCTTATAAATTTTCTCAAGAACATAGAGATTGAGTACTCTACTCCAGTTGAATTGATCAGAAGTGATCATGGTACTGAGTTTGAGTCTCTTCTTATGCAAGAGTTCTGTGAGAAGGAAGGTATCAGGCACTGCTTCTCAGCTCCTAGAACACCTCAACAAAATGAGCTTGTTGAAAGGAAGAATAGAATCTTAATTGAATCTTCAGGCACATTACTTGCAGATGCTCATTTGCCCCTATCCTTTTGGGCAGAGGCTGTGAGCACAACAAATTATGTATTGAATAGAAGTCTTATACAAAAACTTAAGAATAAGACTCATTATGAGCTACTTAAAGGGAAGAAACCTAAAGTATACTATTTTAAAATTTTTGGTTGCTTATGTTACATTCACAACAATAATAAGAAACACATTAGGAAATTTGAAGTCAAGGCTGAAATGGGAATTTTTCTTGGATATTCCCAAGTAAGCAAGGCTTATAGGGTCTTTAATAAATCTATCATTAAAATTGAAGAAACTGTACATATTTCATTTGATGAAACCAAACATGTTTTACAAGGAGAAAGAAATTTTTACTAGTAACTCTTTGTAGGAACCATATTTGTGTGAGAAGTTAAATGATTTAACCCTCACCAATGAGGCTGTTAGCCATCCTTCTCGACAAATTGTTGAAGACAATGAAGATGAAGACAGTGAAGAGGAAAACACTGAAATTAGTGAAGAACCTCCAACAACTACTACAATTCCATAAGAGGAATTTATTCCCCAAGCTGTTGCTCAACCAACTCCACCTACTGAATTTGTCACACTTAGAGATCACCCTGTATCTCAAGTGATTGGAGACATTTCAGTTGGTGTGCAGACCAGGCATCAACTCAACCAAGACTTGATGCTTGTCTGCTTTATATCTCAAATTGATCCCCAATCCATTAAAGATGCAGAGCAAGATCCCCACTGGATTGTTGCAATATAAGAGGAGCTCAACCAATTTGAGAGATGCAGAGTTTGGTATTTAGTTCCAAGACCAAAATACTACCTAGTCATTGGAACTAAATTGGTATTTAGGAACAAAATAGATGCCTAAGGTATTATAATAAGGAACATAGCAAGGCTGGTTGCTCAAGACTATAGGCAAGAGGATGGGATTGACTATGACCAGACATTTGCACCTGTTGCAAGGCTGGAAGCAATCAGAATCTTCCTTGCATGTGCTGCCTACAAAAAGTTCAAAGTGTACCAAATGGATGTCAAGAGTGCATTATTGAATGGTGAACTTAAAGAAGAAGTCTATGTGGAGCAACCACCAGGTTTTATCTCTCCAACTCACCCTTCATATGTCTTTAAATTACATAAAGCTCTCTATGGTTTAAAGCAAGCTCCAAGAGCTTGGTATGAAACCTTATCTAGCTTTCTTCTCGAGCATAAGTTTTCTAGGGGCATTGTAGGTAGGACATTATTCACTAGACACCATAAAAATCAAATCTTATTAGTACAAATCTATGTAGATGACATTATTTTTGGGTCTACAGATTCCAAACTATACAAGATATTCTCTGACTTCATGCATTCAAAGTTTGAAATGAGTAGCATGGGTGAGCTCTCCTACTTCCTTGGTCTCCAAGTGAAGCATCTACCTGATGGCATCTTTATATCTCAATCTAAGTATGCTAAGGAGCTAATCAAAAAGTTTGGGATGTCAGATGCCTCAGCCAAGAAAACACTTATGGCTATAAATGTTGTAATTGACTCTGATGAACATGGCAAGCCTGTTGATCAGAAATAATATAGGGCCATTGTTGGGTCCCTATTATATCTTACAACAAGTATACCTGATATAATGTTTGCTACATGCCTTTGTGCTAGGTTCCAGGTGAACCCTGAAGAATCTCATCTTACTTTCTTAAAAAGGATTTTAAGATATATAAAGAGTTGTCCTACTTTAGGACTCTCGTATCCAACTGAGTCAGAGTTTGAGTTGACTGGATACTCAGATGGTGACTTTGCTGGATGTAGAGTAGACAAAAAAAGTACCTCAGGTACATGCCAGTTCCTTGGTATGAGATGAGTGTCTTGGTTTTGCAAAAAGTAGTCATCTATGTCTACTTCAACTGCTGAAGCAGAATACATAGGAGCTGGCAGTTGTTGTTCCCAGATGTTGTGGATTCATAACCAACTCCTAGATTATGGTTTCAACTTAAATAATTCAACTTTACTATATGACAACACAAGTGCAATTTCTATTGTACAAAATCCAGTGCATCACAGTAGAACTAAGCATATAGACATCAGACATCATTTCATTAGAGAGTGTGTGGACAAAAATAAAATTAAGCTTGTCTATATCTACACTGATTTGCAAAGAGCAGACATCTTAACCAAACCATTGGATGAGAGGAACCATCTGTTTTTTATAAATTGGCTTGGTATGATCAATGGAAAAGCCTTAATTTAAATTTCTGTCTTCGATCGAAGAATTTGCCTCAATTCGTCGAACGGAGATCGACGAACTGAGAAGAGTTCTAGAGAAATTCATCGAACGGAGATCGACGAACTATCTGTGTGTGAAGTTATTTTCATCGACCGGAGATCGACGATATTGCTTCAGAAAATTTTCATCGAACTGAGATCGACGACATGTTTTCACTTCTTTAGACTAAGATCGACAAATTCTTTTGTCGATAAAATATTTCGTCAAACTGAGATTGAAGAATTTTTATCTTTCATCAGACGGAGTCTGCTGCTTCATATTCTGAAAATCATATATCTAGATTTTCTTCGAGCTCCGTCCCACGCTTTCTGTTCCCTTGCACTTGATCTTTGTTTTTCTTTTGCAGGCGAACTAATGGCGACTCAGGCGAACAGTCTTGCTGCGATGAAGTTCGACATGGGATTTTACATCGACTTCGAATCATTCCAGCACTCTGACCAGATTTTTCTGGATATTCTGAAATTGTTTGAGGAAGAAAATCTGAAAAACTTCATGACCAGGCACATCAAGATAACAATGAATGAGATTAAGGAATGAGTGTTCACATCTACAACATCAGTGGCAGATACAATGATATGGACCATATATGGTAACCCAATTTCTCTTTCACCCGTCATTTTCACTGAAATTTTTGGTTTGATGAATAGAAACGAAGATATAGAAATGCATAGTTATGAGTACGATAATATGCTAATAAAGATGGGTCATTCTGGGGAAAACCCAAACAAACTACTGAAGAAAAACTTATCCTCTGAGTATAAGTTCTTAGTCGATGTATTTGGCAAACTTCTGTTGGGAAAGCACACTACCCATGATTACATAACCATGCACCAGTTCTTGGTGATAGGTGCTCTGGTTGAAAAAAGGAGTAAACTAGGGAAAGTTAGTGTTTGATTTAATAAAGAAGAAAAAAAAGAAGGAAGTTTGCTTTGGAAGGATTCTGGGAATAGTCCTTTAAGAAAAGGCTCCTAAACTACTGATCTCCATGGCAGTGTTCATAAATGCCTTAAAAGGCTTACATTTACATTTTTTGGCAGATGAGAGAGGAAAATCACAAAGCCATCCAAGACTTCATCCTCCTCCAAGACTTCTGAGAGCACCAGGGTCATAACAGCCGCTCCTCCACCTCTAGAAGAAATTCCTCCCTCCACCAGAATTCCTTCTCCTCCTCCTCAACAACCACAACAACAACCATCTTCTTCTCCAGTTCATACTCCACCAACTCAACACCAACATCAACCCTCACCAGTTCCATCTCCAGAACCTACTACACCACCTCCATCTCCACCTCCACATTCTTCACCTCAAAATCATTTCTCTGAAATACCATCTACCTCTATTCAGGAGCCATCCTTCAACCTACTGTCTCCTCAACCATCTTCACATCATTCTCCAATTCAGGAACCCATATCTTCCCCCACAACCGCAGTCCAACCTTTTACCACTACAACTCCTTCAACTTATATTCCTTTAGTCATCCACACTGACATACCATCTACTGCTCTAGACTATACACATATAGATATGTCCAGTACCTTCTTTGTATGTTCCAATTATGGACATCACAGTCCTTACTCCTCCTCTGTTCCAGAATCTCTATATCTAAATTTTTCTTATATAGCTAAATACCTTCTAGCATTTATCTCCCCCACTCTTGAAAAACTCATAGCTACTGCTATTGCTCCTCTTTATGCTTCCATCACTTCTCTATCTTCCAGAATTGCTGCTTTATCCTCTGTCCCTTCTTCTAGAGGACTATCTTCAGGACCCCCTGAACCTAGTTATGGGGAGATGCTCTATGAAGAAGCTCTAGTTCCCCCCTGTACAGTAGCAGAAGCAGCAGCAACAGATTCTAAAATGACTGATGACTCAACAGAAACAGCTCCTCCTAGAAATATAATTGATTTACATGATTCTGATACAGAGATGGATGACACAGCTACAACAGAAATAAATATTGTTGGTAATTATATTATAAATCCCACAGTTAATTTGAATTCTTTGCTAGATTTTTTCAGTTTTGTTTATAAAGTTTGTCTCCCTAGTTCTTCTCATCAGCATTCTATGGCTATTGTACCATACACTTCACCAATAAGCCCCACAGTTGCTAAGCAACTTAAGGCAAGTTTTGTAAGAACAGAGCCTACAAAATTATTATCCCATCCAAAGGCTATCTCACCTCCTACATAGAAGATGGATGATAGTCCTGTACCAGAGTTAGATGATATCATTCTTGTTGATATTGAAGAAGAAAATAAATTAGTTATTGAAAGTAGTATAGTGACAGATATTCCAGCTCTTCCAGAACCTCCAGTGCAGCCCCAGGCTGAAAAACAAATTTCCCAAGATATTCTGAAAGCTTTTGATGACTTGTATGAAAACCCTTAAGGATCTTCTGATGATGAAGATGATGATGATTCCAATGATTATGATAATACTAAGGCTAAGAAGAAACTTGTTAAGAAGAGAAAGACTTCTCCAAAAGCTGCTCCTAAGCTTAATCCCACTCATTATACTCCATACTGTATTTTGCAGAATATCACTCTATATCTAAGGATGCCAGCATGGATGTGGCTTTCTAAGAATGAGCAGAAAGCCAGAAAGAAAAGCAGGAGATACTCTCCTCCTCCTTCTCAAAGGAACTGGAGAGGCCATCCTCCTCCTCCTGATACTGGTGCTTTAGGTAACATCTCTCAAAGGTCTACTCCAGATATTAGAACATATCAAAGACAACCTGATAGATCCTCAAGATCACATGGAAACAGTCAGCAAAGGTATTCTAGCAGCAGCAGAGAACAACAACAGCAACAACAAGACATTCAACAGAAATCATCTGAAACTGAAAAGGCTAAATGTCCAAAAAGGCCTAAATCACCACCTATTCCATTTATGGATCCTAAAACAAAAACAACTTAAAGAATGGCCAGATTCCAGGAGCTAGTTGGACTATCAATGATTAATAAAGCTAAAGCTGAAGGCAGAGACCTTTCTCAATACTCAACAATGTCAAGTTCTAGAAAGGAAGAACTTAAAAAGTATGAAAAGGCTAACAAATGTTTCAATGTAGATGCCTATATGAACTTGCATCCAGAGTATGTTGTACCTAGAGCTACCTCTCTCAACATAATTGGTGCTGCTGACATGACCATTTCGAAAAGAGATGCATCCAATCCTAATAAAGAAATCAAATTCACACAGCCTTCTGAGAAAGACAATGCTGACAAGGTAACGCAGCAGAAGAAGAAATGAATATCTTATTTAGTTTTGATTTTTTGAACTATATTTGTTAAACTGTCACAAATCTACTATCTATGTGCATATCTGCTGAATGTTTCAATTTTCTACCAGATATATTTATTCTGCTTTGTGAATATTTTTCTTTCTTTTTGTATTAGTGACCTCACCCAAATAGGGGGAGATTGTTGGATCCCTAGTTGGATTTGGGCTAGGTTCACTAAAAAGGATGTCTGACCCATAAATGTATAGCCAAGGTAATGTATTTTGAGTCTTAGAGTTTAGGCTAATTCTTTAGGTTCAACCTTACATGGACCAGCCAGCAGAAGCCCTCAAATTGACTCAAGACTTAGAGAAAATCAAGTTCAGTATATAAGTTCGACTTTCTTCGAACTCAGCTCAACGATAGATGATCGCCTCTCGACGAACTCATAGTTAATTCTCTGAGTTGAGCTCGACGATATTCGAGCTCAGGTCGACGAAGTCTAGATTTCAACTTCAACACATTCTTTCCAAGATATTTTCTCCGAACTCAGCTTGACGAAGACAGAATCTATGCTCGATGAACTTAGACCACAGAATTGGCAAGTTATTCACAAAATGCAAGTCGCTGAGCTCAGGTCGACGAACGTGGTTCTTAGGTCGACGAATAAGTTTTCTCCGGTCGACGAACAGGATTTCTCTAGTCGACGAACTTTGATCTCAGGTCGACGAAATCTGTTCTATGGTCGACGATTTCTGTTGCAGTTTCAGACTTAGAATTTTCATCATTTTCGGTCCATGTTCCATATGTTATTTAGCAATAATTTCCTGAGTAATTAATGCACATATTCTATGAATATAGCCCTTAATGGCAGCATTAATTATGGTCTTAATCAGATTAATTACTTGCTTAATTAATTGGGACAGTTGAGTAAACTCATTAAAGAAATTATTATCCAACCGATTTTCATTCACCAGGCAGTCAACATTCAATGCAGAGAATTCAAAATTCAAAGGAGAATTCGACAGATAATATAAAAGATTTTTTCTTTTCAGAAGAAGAGAACATGACTTAGAACAGAATCAGAGAATACAGAAACAACATTCAAAAATTTTCTGTGCAGAAAACACTTTGTTTTCTCCTTGATCTTACTGAAGAAGAAGAACAACAACAATCACAATCAAGAGTCTTTTTCAACTTCCATTCCAAGAGCTTTCAAGGACAACAAATCTCTATCAGTCAGAAGTTCCTAGATCAACTCAAATCAAGGAAGAAGACCTACACCATGAGCAAGGCTTCAAGTGATTTCTGAAGAAGCTTTGACACCAGTAATCCACTTGTCTTCTCTGTTGAATAGAGAAAGAGAATATACCATCAAATCTCTCTCCCCACCCCCACTTGTAAAAAGGTTTATTAACTCCATTCAAAAGTTTATTTTGGTTTTTGGGCACTAGATCAAAAGCTCAAAGGTGGTAGTCACCTGATAAAAAACCTGCTAGTAGATTACTACTATGGTGGTAGAAGAGTGGATGTACCCAGGTTAGGGAACCACTATAAAATTTCTTGTGTTGTCTGGTTGCCCTTTTTCTTATAGTTCTTGTTGTGGCTGTGATAAAATATTTTGCTGTACTGTGGTAGAATAGATTAGGTTATCTTTTCTTTCCTTTACTACTACTGGTATCACCTATTTGATTTACTCTGATAATATTATTTAAACAGACAAAAAATTTTATTACTCTATTCACCCCCCCCCCTCTAGAGTAATCAGATCTAACCCCTATCTTTCAAAAGCCGGGAAATTTTCTAAGTCCAGAAGCGCTGAGAGCCAAGGCTGATGGCGTTGAGTGTCTCAACATCACTCAACGCTTGATGGGATTCTGTAAATTTTTTAAAATATAGATGTTGATGACCACTACTGACATCATCAAAGTCAAATCTGCAGAAAGCCGTTGCAGGAAAGCTGCTACAGCATCGAAAGATGTTTTGTCCCTTTCTGATAGAGTTGGCGCTCACCAATCCTTGGTGGGCCAACATACTATATTGTCGTTGATTCAAATCAACGCATATAAAAGGGGAAACAGAAAAGGTTTAGGGTTAACGAATCCAAGAAATAGAAAGAGAAACTGAAAGAGGCGGCTGGACATTTATTCTGATCAAGCTTGAAAGCTGAATTCCAGCTAAGATAGCCAAAAGGCAAGAAGATAGCTGGAGCACTTCCTGCTCAGCAAGTTGGTTCTCTCAAGAACAAAGCAAGCTGGTTGATCTACTCAACACCAGATAGCACCTCACCTATGCAGTAACAGAGAAGATAGTTGTAGAAGAAGACTCATCCCTTCTACAACAAGTTAGTTGGACTGTTATCTGCTCAGTCCAGTAGAGCAAACTCAGAGATTTAATCTCTGAGTTATTTTTGTTTTCTTTTTCATCTTAAAACTCGTAACCATTTTACTGTAGGATTCTGGTTTCCTGGATCTGAGTTGCTGAAAGGCTTAATAGTCTGAGGCTAGAGATTTTAACTCTTTGTGGTAGGATCCAAGTGGATTTGAGTTGCTGGAAGGCTTAATAGCCTGAGGCTGGAGAGTTTATCTCTCTTTGGTAGGATCCAAGTGGATCTGAGTTGCTAAAAGGCTTAATAGCCTGAGGCTGGAGAGTTTATCTCTCTGTGGTAGGATCCAGATGGATCTGAGTTGCTGGAAGGCTTAATATCCTGATGTTGGAGAGTTTATCTCTCTGTGGTAGGATCCAAGTGGATCTGAGTTATTGGAAGGCTTAATAGCCTGAGGCTGGAGAGTTTATCTCTCCGTGGTAGGATACAAGTGAATCTGAGTTGCTAGAAGGCTTAATATCCTGAGGTTGGAGAGCTTACCTCACTGTGGTAGGATCCAAGTGTGGATCTGAGGTCGGGCAATCTACCAGCCTTAGTGTAGGGCTTTGTGCCTGAGGTAGGTGACTGTAGAGACACTGAGCTGTAGGTGATAAATTTGTCACTAAGTTATAGGCATTAGAGGAGGCTATGCTATAGGTACCTGGAGAGGTACTGAGTGTAGGTGTGCTGCTGCACACTAAGAGTAAGGCTGTGGGCCGGAGGTGTAAGCTCTAAAGAGCATAGTGCTGGAGTTTGTGCCTTGTCCAACAAGTAAGTTGGAAAGGTGGGAGGGAAAGTGGATGTACCCAATTAGAGAACCACTATAAATACTTGTGTGCTTGCCGTGTGTGTTTGTTTTAGTTTCTTATTACAGGACATAAGGAAAAGCTCTAGATAGTGTAGTAAGAAAACAAGAAAGAAGCTATAAATTTCAAAGACTTATTCGCCCTACCCCCTCTAGGTGATTAGCTAACCTTCAATTAAATAACTTTCAAGTGGTATCAGAGGGAGGTTACTCAAACAAAATTTAATAATCTGAGTATACCTCTAAGGTTGGCTAAAAGGGTTATACTTGTGGGTTCAAAAGAGAACCACAAAGAATGGAGCTTCAAGTCTGCAACAAGGAGAACTTTAAGATTTGGAAAGAAAGGGTCAAGCAAATCATGGAAGCCTCTGATCCTAGGGTGCTTGCAACAGTTCATGAAGGACCTTTCATCCCGATGAATGTCTCAACTTTAGATGCAAGCATCCAGACTCCAAAGAGTTATACAGAGATATCTGAAGGAGAAATCAACCTTGCATCTATGGATAAGAGGGCACAACACATCATGGTGAGTGTCATGGATGACTCAACCCTCATAAGAGTGGTCCACTGCAAGTCAGCCAAAGAGATGTGAGATTCTCTCACTGACTATATACAAGCGACAGGGAAAGTCAGTATTTTTTGATAGTGGCTCAGAGTCTGAAGATGAGAAGAAAAAGAAGAAAAAGTCCTTTGTGACCAAGATGGAGAGAAGCTGGACAGATTCTTCATCCTCGGATTCTAAAGATAAAGAGGAAGAAGCCTACTTAAGGCTGATATAAGTTGTTGCAGATCCAGAAGAAGAAGTGGAATATCCTGCTGCCTGGATAGGAATCAGGGCCCCTCTGTCACTCTCAGATAGTGACAATGAGTAGGATGAAGAAATCTATGGATAACATGTGTTGATGGCAATGTCTGCAGAAGAGAGAAGTTAGGAAGATTCAGAATGAATCAAGATACAATCTCTCTCAAATTCTGCATCTTTCTCTGACTTTGAATCTAGTACAGATACTGGTACATCTTCATCCTATGATGAAGATTGCTATGAATCTGTGACTGATGTCAATCAATTGATTGATAAGTTTGGACTACTCCTAATTGCTCTAAAGGAGAGCAAATTACTTGCCAAGAGGCAAGCCAAGGAATTAAAGGTCCTAAGGCCTTATAAAATTCTCTATAACAATAAATCTATTGAGTTTTATAAGAAAAGTCATGAGATGTCTGAGCTCAAGAAAAATCTTGAGTGTCAGACCATGCTTCTAGAAGAAAAGAAGAAGCACATCAGATATCTGGAACAAAAGTTCTCAGAGAGGTTGGGGATTATGATTAACCCTTCTCAGTCACAGGATTAGTTGCCAAAACCAGTAACTTGCTAAGTCCCTAAGAATATGGGTATTGACCACATCAATCACCACTTCAAATCTGATTGCCCTAATAAGAGGACAGTGTTTCAGAAGGCAAATACACCTTCTAAAACTGTCAAGTTTGCACCACTCCTGAAGGATCAATCAAATGTGTGCTCTACTAGTGGGGTGAAGGCACATGATCCAAGAAAGAGTGACACTATCCACTCTAGCCACAAAGTTCAGGAGAAGATCTTTATATTTGGATCCAAGTATCCTTTATCTAAGGAAATGAGAAAGTCCACTAGATGTCAGGATCCAAAAATACATCAGGCCCATATTGGACCAGCGGTATTTTGTTCCTCAGCTCCTTCATTCAAGAAGAAGGGGGCATCATCATGTGATGCTCATCCAGCAAAGCCTGGTGTTGCTCACATCTCTCATGGACAGTAGTTCTGTGCTGTCCTAAAGAGAAGATACAACATTCACAAATGTTGGTGCTGTGGAAATGGGGGTCGCTTTGCAATTGATTGTTGGCATAACCTAAATGTGACTAGTGGACAGAAAGGTGCTCAGCCCTGATAGAGATTTGGGCAGATATTTTATGATTCTAACAAGAACCTAGGACCTAATCATTTTTGGGTGCCTAAGGGAAAATGAACTCTGTTTTGCTGGTTAGTCCAAGTACCTCTCCACTTAAGACTTGGTATTTGGACAATGGGTGTTCCAGGGAAATGACTAGGATAGGATAGTTGCTTTTGGAACATGCTCCAGAAAAAAGAAACATGTTAAGGCTAAGGCTGTCAAGTAAGTAATCTTCAAAAGCTAGAAGAAGCAAGCCTTAAGGTATGTCTCTCTCTCTATTATATATAGAGTTAGTTTGTTATTTGTTATGATAATTATGCTAAAGATAAATCCAATCAAATCATTAGCAAGCTTTAGCGCAAAACAATACATAAATTGGGTGCCAATAGAATAGGTCGATTAGCATGTTAGGTCCCCTTCCACCTTACTTGAAAATTTACAAAGACAAGTAATTTGTACAACCAATCAGTAAGGGACATAATAAAAGCTATAAGTGTCATGTATCATAACAGGAATGATTGAGTAAGCCGTAAAGACTAATACACTTAAATTAATAGTCAAATGAAATATTTAAACTTAATTAATTAAATCTTTTCATTACATATATAAAGATGACAAGAAACAAAAAGCCACATCGCTCTCTAAAAGCCGTAACCCTAGACGTCGAGACCGAAACCGTCTCAACGTCTTGCCGCTCTATTTCAATGGCGCCAAATGTCGTCAAGGAGCTTTAGGATGGATACGCAATAGTGAGGGATGGATTCAATCATGCCTCTCCTGAGATTAAAGCTGTTCTAAGGATGATTGAGGTTGCTGGCTTAGAATACACTCTTTTCGAACCCTCCACCATATTTAGAAATGAGGTTGTGGAATTCTTCTCAAATGTTAAGATGTACCCATCTCAAAACTCTATCAAATGTAAGATTGAAGACATCAAAACTAAGGTAAACCCTAAGAGGTTAGGAAAGGAAATTCATATCCCCTTCGTCAACCCTAGCGAGGAAGAAGAGCTCACCAACACGGATAGAGACAGTACTCTTTTATGGTGTGGATACTCTGAGGCCAAATCTGGGTCTCTGAAAAGGAAATTCTTCAATCAAAGAGGAAAATTGCTAGCAGACATTGTAGGGAAATCCATCATCTGTAAACCTGGATCACATGACACCATATCCAGGTTCAAGTTTGCAGTCATGACCAGAATTATACTAAATAGAAAGACCTCATGGACCTCTCTCATCTATCAGAGAATAGTAGACTGCATATCTTCTCCAAATATGGGCAGAATCATTTCCTTGTACCTAGTGAACACTTATCCTGACTCTTTCACACAGGAACAGGGGGTGAAGATTCACTACCTAAAAGAATGGACATAAAACATTTGGATAGATTCTCTAGAGTCCTACTTATGAGCCAACCTATAGGAATAAAGGAATCCTACAAGGGTACAAGGAAGAAACCCACTGAGGAAGAAAGACCTTCCAGCCCTGAACCAATTCTTGATTCATCCTCTCTAGCCGATGCTGATCTGTAGGTTGACCTATCCCTCACTCAATCCTCTGCCAACATTCAACTTCAGGATACTCCTATTGTTGGGTACATTGGTTTAAATGTACCTGATTTGAAGAAGTCTCACCCTACTCAATGATATACATCAAAATATATTTGATGTGTTTTGAGTTTAGTTGTGCAGTTTAAGTATTAGCAGGGAAAGCAGAAAAGATTCTAAGTCCATGTGTCGACACTCAGAGGGAAAGTGTCGACACTTAAGAAGACTTGTGTCAACACCCAGACAAGCAGTGTCGACACTTGGAGTAATTGTGTCAACACCAGGGATGCAGAGTCGACACCAGACAGATAGTGTCGACACAAGGAGCTGTGTCGACACTCAATGAAGAAAAGTTCTGTAAAGCTGTGTCGACACCTAGAGGAACTGTGTCTACATCAGAAAGTGTCGACAATTGGAAGCTGTGTTGACACTCAGCAAATTTCAGCATAGTCTAAGTATAAGTGTCGACATCATGAGGAATGTGTCGACACAGAACAGAAGATTCAGCACTTACAGAAAGTGTCGATACAAGAAAGAATGTGTTGACACTCAGCAGAAGACTCAACATATGAAGAATGTGTCGACACAAGAAGCTGTGTCGACACTTAGCAAAGTTCAGCAAAATTCTAAGTACAAGTGTCGACACAACAGGAGATGTGTCGACACTCAGCTAAAGTCTCAACACAAGAATAATGTGTCGACACTAAGGAGCTGTGTCTACACTCAGCAAGTATCAACACTGAAGGCATGTGTCGACACCAAGAAGAAGTGTCACCACTGAACAAGTTCAACATATAAAATGTGTCGACACAAAGGAGTTGTCTCGACACTTACAAGAATTCAACAAAGTACTGAAGAACAAGGACTTGTGTCGACACACATTATCAGTGTCGACACATGATGAAGAAGCTGTGTCGAGAAGTGAATTCTACAACACAAGGAGTTGTCTCGACACCTTGAAGGCTAGGTCGACACTTAGTCAACTTGTGTCGACACTTGGTCTATAAGTGTCGACACTTAAAGACAGACTGTCTCGACACTTTCAGACAATTACAGAAATTTCAAGAACTGACTGGATTACTTAACAGCTGCCATTCCAGCCGGTCTACTGCACCTATCAGAGTTGTCAGAAATTAGTTACGAACCAGACCAGCCGGTCACCATGAAGAAGGCCTATATATAGGCTTATACTGTCTACAGAAACAGATGATCAAGTGATTGAAAAAGAGAAGAAGATCTAGCTATTCATTGAAGAATCAAGTGAAGATCTAAGTAGTTGGAGAGTGAGAGCTCCATCCAAGAAGACAGTCGTTGGAACTAAGCTGTGAAGAAGGGTTCATACCTAGTTCTGAATCTTAAGTTGCAGTGATTGAAGATCAGCTGCAGAGAATCAATCCTATTGAGTTCTACATTCAAGAAGCTTTGATGAAAAGCCAAGTGTGATTGTTCTCAGCAGAGTTCTTCCAAAAACTCATCAAGAACCTATAAACTCATCTCTCAATTTCTGAGTTGTAGGTATACATTTTGTATTCTATATTTTCTTGTAGGATCCTTAGGGATCTGAGTTGTAAGCCTGTAATTATAAAGGCTGAGTGTAGGGCCTGAGTGCCTGAGTGTAGGAGATCTAATTCTCTGAGTATAGGCCTGTTGTGGCTGAGTGTAGGCTTTGTGAAGAAGCTGAGTGTAGGCTTTGTGAAGAAGCTGAGTTGTAGGGCCTTGGGCCTGAGCTGTAGGAACCTGGTTGAGGTTCTGAGTGTAAGATCTGAGGATCTGAGATAGTTGAGGAGTTTGGCTGAATCTAGTACACTACTAGATAGGCGAAGGGGGAAAGTGGATGTACCTAAACCTTGGGAAACCACTATAAATTTGTGTGTTCACTGTGTGCTTGATTGATTGTTGTGATTGCTGATTGACTGCTGTGTATAATTAGTTATAAATCTGTGATATAATCTGCAATCTGCCTAAAAGGTTTTAAAAAGATTAAGTCACCTATTCACCCCCCCCCCCCCCTCTAGGTGATTAGGTATAATTTCTTTTAAGTGGTATCAAAGCTAGGTTACTCAAAAAGGGACATAACTGTATGAGTAGATCCTGTTGGCAGATTAAGTGAAATCAAGAAAATCAAGAAATATGGGTTCAACAGAGAATCATAAGGAACTTGGATCCATGAAGCTACCCATTTGCAGAAAAGAAATTTTTGGCATCTGGAAGGAAAGGGTGAGACTATTTATGGAAGCCTCAGACCCCAGAATATATATCACAGTTAAAGAAGGGCCATATATGCCTATGAAGGTTTCAGTCCTGGATGCAAATCAGAGAACACCTAAGGAATTCTCTGAAATGACAAAAGATGAGATAATTCTAGCCACAATGGACAAGAGGGCTCAGAATATCATTGTGAGTGCCATAGATGATGCTACCTTTCAGAATTTAATACACTGTAAGACATCTAAGGAGATGTGGGATACCTTGATAGTGTATATGGAGGGTTCTGAAGAAGTGAGGCAAGACAGAAAGTCTTTGCTAAACCAAAAATATGAAAGTTTCAGGTAAGGTAGGACGGATAGCATAACAGAATGCTATAAGAAATTCTATAGGATTGTGAATGAGCTAATGTCCTATGGAAGAGATTTTAGTAATTATGAGCTAAATGATAAGTTCTTGAGGTCCCTAACAAAGTATTGGGACACCAAGATCTGTGCCATTAGGGAAATGGCCAAGTTAGCAGATATTCCCCCTCCAACTTTGTTTGGAAAACTGCTGTCCTATGAAATGCAGTTGATGGTAAGGAAGGAGGAGGAGAAGACTACAAGAAGTGAGCACAAAGAAAGAGCAGTGGCATTCAAAACAGAAGCCACCAAGAAATACAAAAGTAAGTCTCCATCTCCACCTCCAAAAGTAGTAGAGACTGAGTCAGAAGAAACAACAAGTAGAAATTCTGAGGGCAGTGAAAGTGATGAGGACTTTGCAGCTTTCACAAGACACTTTCAGAAGTTTTTAAAGAAGAAATAGTGGAGGACAAAGCCATCTACTTCACAGGGTAAAGATGACTATTATCAGAATAAAAAGTCATCAAAGAAAGACAAGAGAAAGCCCAAGTCAAGCAAAGCAACTCTATCAAAAATTGTATGTTATTGCTGTAACAGACAAGGACATGTTATTGCAGACTGTCCAGAGAAAAGAAAAGTGTCTAATGATAAGAAGAAGACTCAATTCAAGGGCAAGAAAGAAAGGTCCTTTGTTGCCAAGAAGGACAAAAGCCTGTCAGACATATCTTCATCAGAAACTGAGTCAGAAGCTGAAGCATACATAGGACTGTTTGCTGAAGAAGAGGAAGAAGAGTTCATCCAGATAATGAACTCTATATATGAGCAATAGGACACTCAGTGCCAAGGACTGATGGCCTTAACTGAAGGTGATAAAATCCAGGAGCAGCCTGGACCTAGTAAGGTACAAAATTGTTCTTTAAGTTCAATTTTTAGTACTAGTTCAGATTCAGTTACATCAGCATCAAGTGATGCCAGTGAATCTGAATCTGAAGGGGATGTTCATCAATTGATTGATGAATATAGAGTCTTGTTACAAGCATTTAAGAAAAGCAAATCCTTAGCCAAGAGTCAGGCTAAGGAGATTGCAAGTCTCAAAATGGCTGCAACTGATTTTGATAAACTGATTGATCAAAAGTTGAATGAAATAGCCAGACTGAAGAACATAACTGTTATTCAGATGGGGACTATAACATTCAAGAATGATCAAATCAAGAGTCTGGAGATTAGTCTTCAGAAGGAGAGAGACATTGTTGCTAGGTTTTCTAAACCTAAGTCTGTTCTACCCTTAATTGATGAATTTGTTCATCATAAAGGTAAAACGGGATTAGGGTTTACTAAACCTGCTAGGACTGTTCAGTCCAAGTCTAAGGGCAAAGCCCTAGCTCTCAATAAGCCAGCTATAGATAAAACAGCTAGGGATGTACCTAAGCAAAGGTACAATAGGTTTGAGTGCTGGTGCTGTGGCAAGGTAGGCCACTATGTCATAGACTGTTGGCACAATTCTAGTGCCAAAGTGAGTAGCAAACTTCCTGTTGGAAGATCTGCAGGTAGCTTTGTTAAGAGGCAAACTAACCAGCACCAAGGACCCAAGAATTCTTTGGGTTCTAAGGTCAACTAATCTGTTTTGTAGGTGAGTCCAAGTGGCCATGCCCCAATATGATACTTGGACAGTGGATGTTCCAGACACATGACTGGAACTAGGGGATTGCTAAAGGACTTCACACCAATCAAGGATGGTCCTAAAGTCACCTTTGATGGTTCTGAAAAAGGAATCATCAAGGGTTTTGGTAACATTTCTAGCACCCATATAACAATTACTCAAGTGGCTTATGTTAAAGGTTTGAAACATAACCTTATTAGTATAAGTCAATTGAGTGATTTAGGATATGACATCTCATTTGTCAAAGATGGTTGTCATATCAGGAGGTCAAATGATCAAGAGATTATTTTGACAAGTTATAGAAAAAGAAATGTCTATTGCCTAGACATTATGTGTGAGAACAATGGTTCTCCAGTATGTCTTGTTGCTGATGAGAAAGTCTCTCATTGTGTCAAATGGCACAAGAGGCTAGCCCATCTCAACTACAAGACAATTGGTCAACTCTATAGTAAAGAGTTAGTGAGGAATGGTCCTCAAGTTAAGTGTATTAAAGATGAGATATGTTCAGCTTGTCAAAAGTGCAAGCAGACTAGATCCATCTTTAATAGCATTGAAAACAAAGATGCTGTGAGGTGTTTATACCTCTTGCATATGGATCTCTTTGGTCCTATGCCAGTTCACAGCCTAGGTAGGAAGGTCTATACCTTTGTGGTTGTAGATGACTACTCAAGGTTTTCCTGTGTGTTCTTCCTTAGACAGAAATCTGAAACACCTAGTATCTTCTATAGCTTTGTCACACAAATTCAGAATGAACTAGACAATACTGTGGTCAAAATAAGAAGTGACCATGGTACTGAATTCCAGTCTGATAGTATGACAAAACTATGTGAAGAATTTGGGATATTTCAAGAGTTTTCTTCACCAAGAACACCTCAACAAAATGGTATTGCTGAGAGGAAAAATAAAACCTTGATTGAGGCTGGTAGAACCCTTTTAAGTGATACATCTCTCCCAGAATATTTCTGGGCTGAGGTAGTGAATACTGCATGCCATGTAATTAATAGGGCTACCATTACTAAAAGTTACAACAAGACCCCCTATGAGATTGTGAAAGGCAGAAAACCAAACCTATCCTATTTCAGGATCTTTGGTTGTAAGTGCTTTATACTTAACAATGGTAAGTCTTACTTGACTAAGTTTGCTGCCAAGTCCCAAGAGAGGATTTTTGTTGGGTACAACAACAATAGTAAGGCTTATAAAGTCTACAACTTGTCTACTCAAGTTGTAGAAGAGTCTGTACATGTAGTATTTGATGAAGCTAGACTTATTAACCATGAGTTGTCTAGAAGTATTTGCAGCTCCTCAGGTATAACTAAGAAGTTGGACAAGCTCACTATTGAAGAAGGACCTACTGCAAGTCAGCATGAAGATGATAGTGGCTGTTGTCCAGGGGGAGTACTACATGTACCTAATGCAGAAGAAGACCAAGGAGTGCAGGAAGTAGAAGAAGTTGAAGGAGTTCAACCTGAAGCCAGGATGCCTCCAGCTAATAGACATCTAAGAGATCATCCAGCAAATCAAATCATTGGTGATCTAAGACAATGGGTACAAACAAGGAGCAGAAATCTGAATGTAGTACTCTATTCCAGTTTTCTATCCCAAGTAGAGCCAAAGAAGTTTGAAGAAGCCATCCTAGACCCTCATTGGGTTGAGGTAATGCAAGAAGAGCTAAATCAGTTCAAGAGATGCAAAGTCTGGGAGCTTGTTCCTAAACCAAAAGACCATAACATAATTGGAACCATGTGGATCTTTAAGAACAAGATGGATGAACATGGAGTGATTATCAAGAACAAAGCTAGACTGGTTACTAAGGGATATAGGCAGGAAGAAGGTATTGACTTTGATCAAACCTTTGCTCCAGTAGCCAGACTGGAAGCCATAAGAATGTTTCTGACCTATGTAACCTATCAAGGTTTTAAAGTATATCAAATGGATATTAAGTCAACCTTTTTGAATGGTAATCTGAAAGAAGAGGTCTATGTGGAACAGCCATCAGGTTTTGTTGATTCAACTCAACCTAATTATGTCTATAGACTTAGGAAGGCATTTATGGGTTAAAACAAGCCCCTATGGCTTGGTATGAAACCCTGTCTAGTTTCCTCATTGAGAATAAATTCATAAGGGGGAAAATAGACAAGACTCTATTCCTTAGGGAATCCAGAGGCAAGATCATACTAGTCCAAATATATGTAGATGACATAATATTTGGGTCTACTGAAAATGGTCTTTGCAGAAAGTTTGCAAAACTAATGCAAGGATAATTTGAGATGAGCAGTATGGGGGAACTTAAGTTCTTCTTGGGTCTCCAAGTTAGACAGACTGAGAATGGTTTATCCATATGCCAGTCTAAGTTCACCCTAGAACTAATAAGGAAGTATGGTATGGATTCATCCACTATCATGAAGACTCCTATGGGGTCAAGTATGTCTCTTAGCAAAGATGATGCAGGGAAACCTGTAGATGAGACTTTGTATATAGGGATAGTTTACTCCCTATTGTATTTGACTGCAAGTAGACCAGATATCATGTATGCTACATGTGTCTGTGCTAGGTACCAAGCATGCCCTAAAGAGTCTCATTTGACAGCAGTCAAAAGGATTCTAAGATATCTAGGCCTTTGGTACCCTAGGAATGGATACTTTGAACTAATAGGTTATTCCGATGTAGATTTTGAAGGCTGCAAAGAAGACAGAAAAAGTACAACTGGAACCTGTCAATTCCTAGGTGGAAGACTGATATCTTGGAGTAGCAAGAAGCAAACAAGTGTGGCTATCTCCACAGCAGAATCAGAATATGTGGCTGCAGGAAGTTGCTGTGCTCAACTTCTATGGATACAACATCAGCTTGAGGATTATGGTATTCAAGTAAGTAGAACACCACTATTTTGTGATTCTACAAGTGCTATATCAATTGCAAATAATCCTGTTTCCCATAGTAGAACTAAACACATTGAAATAAAATATCATTTTCTAAGGGAACATGTAGAGAAAGAAGATATTTCACTTGAATATGTTAATACAGATAATCAACTAGCTGACATGTATACTAAGCCCCTAGAAGAAACCAAATTCAATAGGTTCAAAATTTAATTAGGTATGATAAACTTAGAATAAGTTTATAGAAATGGCTAAGTAAAATAGTGTCGACACACAGAGTTGTCTGTGTCGAGACAAAAAATTGATGTCGACACTTCAGAGAAAAGGTGTCGACACATCTAGGAAGTTAGTGTCGACACTTCAGAAAATTAGTGTCAACACATACAGGGTCAGTGTCGACACAACCAAGTTGGTGTCGACACTTAGAATTTATGCAGACTTAGACAAGTTAAGTCTCGACAAAGTGTCGAGCTGAGTGGTGTCGACACATATACAAGTGCCGACACATTTATTCTGTAAACTATACTTGTGTCGACACATAGGTGTAGAGACATTATAAGTCTGTGTCGACACTTTTCCACAGTGTCGACACAATTTAAGTTAGTTAACCCGCCCTTTCATCTTCAAACCTAGAAAGGTATAAATAGGATTTCGCCATTTTCTATCGACACGCTCACCAAAGTTTCGAGACCAAACTTGTGTGTCGACACCTCTCTTCTCTCCATTCAAATTCTTCAAACCCTAATGGCGCCAAAGCTCGAGGAGAACGTAAATGAAGGCTATGAACTGGTGCGGCATGCGTTTGATGATGCAGACCCGGAGATCAAGAATGTAGTAACCCTAATCACAAACTCAGGGTTAGATTTTCTTGTTTCAGAGCCAACAAAGATATGGAAGAAAGAAGTATTAAAATTTTTGAATGGAGCAACACTAGACGAATTAGGATTCAAGATCAAGTCAAGGGTACATGGAGAAAAGGTGAAGGTCTCCCCCAAAAGGTTTAAGAAAGGTCCTAAACCTACCAAGGTCAAAATAAGAGGATGAAGTTACTGCTTCTAAGACCAGAGAAGCATTAACATGGTGTGGACTGGATGCCAAGATGAAAATTGGATCAGTATTCAATAGGAAAGGCATGAACAGCCAAGGCAAATTTCTCTCAAAAATTGTTGGCAAAGTGATCTTGAGTAAGCCTGGAGGGCATGACAGAGTATCAGCCCATATGTTCAATATTATGACAAGGATTATCTTCACATTGAAAACTGATTGGTCTGTAATAGTCTTTGATAAGATTAAAGAGATTCTGAAGAAACCCAATTTGGGTAGGATACTCAGTCTTTACTTGGCTGGTAGTATACCAGAAGTAATGAGTCAAGCTGCTGGATCTAAGATCAATCATATGAGGAAAATGGACATGAGGATCTTCTCCAGATGGGATAGGGTCTTGTCTAAGGAGATGCTAACACCTGAGAAGGTAACTCCTCAAAAGAAAAAGAAGAAGATAGCCCCTGTGGCTCAAGATTCATCAAGCAGCTCTGAGGAGCATGTTGTCTTCACTCCTGATGAAGAAGACACTGGAGATGCTGGGAAGTCTCCAGCTCAACAAGAAGTTGTAGAGAGGCAGGGGGAGCTACCTCAAGCTAGCCCAGTACACCAGGATTCTATCCAGGGGGAGCCTCTAGTAGTGGAAGAACCTACTCCACTAGAGAGTGAACAAGCAACCCAGACCATACTTGAGGTACTCACTGAAATCAATTACTTAGTTTTCTCTATAGAGGATAATATTTTATCTGATTCATTACATAATGATAATCCGCAACCTCAGATTGATAGTCAACCCCCAGATGTTGTCATGGAGGACACATCTGTTGCAGCTCAAGTTGTATCTGATCAAGTTGTTGATGAGCCAAGAGAATCTCCATCACTACCTCAACAAGAATTTACTATGGAAGATCTCTTCCTTAATCTGGATCAAGCAGACTTTGAGAAGGAAAGTACTGTTGCTGAGGGGGAGAATGCTCAAGTTAAGGGGGAGCAAGTGGAAATTCTAGAAGAACCTACAAGGAAAGAGCCTGAGAAGCCAAAGGAAGTTGAGGAGCTACCTAGGGAGAGGGTAGAAATTGCAAGCACCTCAGCTTCTAAAGATGAGGAGGGTGCAAGGGCAAAGAAAAGGAAATTCCAAGTCTTCAAAAGAAGAAGCCAAACTTATAAGAAAGCTTTGCAAACTATAGTTCCACAGCCAACACCACAGCCAGCACCATCAAAAAATTTCAGTTCCTTGATGGTTGCTATGCAAATCAAGCTTGATGAGCAAAGAAAAGCCTTAGAAACATATATGGATGAGGGCCATAAGTCTCTACTGTTTGATCTAGCCCAAGACATAAAGTCTATTAGATTTGAAATGAATCTAAATAAGAAAGAAATGACTGACTGCTTCCATAAGCGAGGGAATGCAGTGGTATACTTGGCTACACATCAAGAGAAGTTAAAAGCTCAACTGGATGACCTTGCACTGAAGCAAGGATATGTTCTAGAGAATCAGATCAGGATGAATGATAATTTGACATAATCCCACAATGCAATTATCACTGAGATGAAGAATATAGCTGCTGGACAAACAACATCTAATGCTACTGCTAAGGCAGAATTTGATAAATCTTTACAAGAGGGCATCACTGATGTTACTTCTACTATAGAAAACTCTCAGAAGCTAATCCTTGAAAAACTCCAAAGGTTGAAACCTTTTTATAAGGATTGAGTTAATTATCTCAATGCCCAAATCAGATTTCAGAAGGATGATCTAAGAGATCACATGGAAAGAGAAGTCATAAAGGGGGAGAGGGTGTTAGTCAAAGCCAGCTCTGATCATGCCAAGTGGATTTCTAATTCTTTCAGAGTTACTCTTGGTTATCCTCCTTTATGTGATGATGATAATGTAGCAGAGTCTGGAGTTAATCCTGCCTATCTTGGAGGTGAGCAACCTGAAGTAGCTCAAGTAATCTATCCTTCACCAGACTTTGATATGATACAAGCTGATATCCAGACAATGTATAGCACACCTGAGGGCAAGCAAAATGTTATTCTAGAAAAAGTGGTTCAGCCAGTATCTGAGGCTATGCTAAAAGAACAAGAAGCTTTGCTCAAAGAACAAGAGACTCAACTATCTAAGAAGAGGTTCAGAGAGCAAGCTGAACAAAGGCCTGATTTTGAACAGTGGAGCCCCACTTCAAGAAATATTATCTTAACTGCATGGAAGGCTGCCAAGGATAATACTCAAGATAGAAATAAGTGGTATTCTGAACTTGAATGGAGAAAGCATGAGTCTAGGCAAGAAGCCATAGTGCAATATAGAAGAAAGGCAAAGATGGGAAAGCTACCTCCTACTGCCCAGGAGCCTAGCAAGTACTTTCCCAAGCCATATCATTACTTTAAGAGGCAAAAGATTAAAGCTGAAGAGCTAAAGAAGAAGGAGCTGAAAGGGAAAAAGCCTGCTGATACTGAAGATGCTGAAGCCCCTGTACAAGCTAAGATACAGTCTGGAAAGGGCATAGTGATCAAGGATGCTGAGCAAAAATAGAATAGAATTTTCTTCAGTTTACATTTGTAATCTTTTGTTTTTAAACACTTTGTAAACTTTTGTAAATTGAATGTGACAAGTTGTTAGAACAATGTGTTGTGTGTTAAACCTATTTCATAATTGTTCTGAGATGATATCTATGTATACATGTTTGCTTAATACATGTTTATGTTTTCCCTGATTGTATAATCCTGTTTACATCATACTGTGATTTTGTTATGTATGGTGTATATCATTGACTAAGGGTTATGACTTCTCCAAATAGGGGGAGATTGTTGGGTACATTGGTTTAAATGTACCTGATTTGAAGAAGCCTCGCCCTACTCAATGATATATATCAAAATGTATTTGATGTGTTTTGAGTTTAGTTGTGCAGGTTAAGTATTAGCAGTGAAAGCAGAAAAGATTCTAAGTCCATGTGTCGACACTCAGAGGGAAAGTGTCGACACTTAAGAAGACTTGTGTCGACACCCAGACAAGCAGTGTCGACACTTGGAGTAATTGTGTCAACACTAGGGATGCAGAGTCGACACCAGACAGATAGTGTCGACACAAGGAGTTGTGTCGACACTCAATGAAGAAAGGTTCTGTGAAGCTGTGTCGACACTTTGAAGCAGTGTCGACACCTAGAGGAACTGTGTCTACATCAGAAAGTGTCGACACTTGGAAGCTGTGTCAACACTCAGCAAATTTCAGCAGAGTCTAAGTATAAGTGTCGACATTATGAGAAAAGTGTCGACACACAACAAAAGATTCAACACTTACAGAAAGTGTCGACATAAGAAAGAATGTGTCGACACTCAGCAGAAGACTCAACATATGAAGAATGTGTCGACACAAGGAGTTGTGTCGACACTTAGCAAAGTTCAGCAAAATTCTAAGTACAAGTGTCGACACAACAGGAGATGTGTCGACACTCAGGTAAAGTCTCAACACAAGAAGAATGTGTCGACACTAAGGAGCTGTGTCGACACTCAGCAAGTATCAACACTGAAGGCATTTGTCGACACCAAGAAGAAGTGTCAACACTGAACAAGTTCATCACATGAAGATGTGTCGACACAAAGGAGTTGTGTCGACACTTACAAGAATTCAACAAAGTACTGAAGAACAAGGACTTGTGCCGACACACATTATCAGTGTCGACACATGATGAAGAAGCTGTATCGCGAAGTGAATTCTACAACACAAGGAGTTGTGTCGACACCTTGAAGGCTAGTGTAGACACTTAGTCAACTTGTGTCGACACTTGGTCTATAAGTGTCGACACTTAAAGACAGACTGTCTCGACACTTTTAGACAGTTACAGAAATTTCAAGAACTGACTGGATGACTTGACAGCTGTCATTCCAGCCGGTCTACTGCACCTGTCAGAGTTGTCAGAAATCAGTTAGAAACCGGACCAGCAGGTCACCATGAAGAAGGCCTATATATAGGCTTACAAGCAGTCGTACAACGGGAACCCCGTGCGGGCAACATTCGTCGTGGGTGCGACATTGGTCGATGGTGCAACATTTGTCGAGGGGGTGACATTTGGCTGAGGCGGCAACATTTTTCGAGGGGGCGACATTTACCGTGAGGGCGACCTTTGTCGTGGGGCGACATTTGTCGTGGGAGCGTCATTAGTCGTGGTGGCGACATTTGCACGGGAGGCTACATTCATCGTGGGGTCGACCATCGTCGTGGAGCGACATTTGTCGTGGGTGCGACATTTGTTGTGTGGGAGTCATTAGTCATGGTGGAGACATTCACACGGGAGGCGACATTCGTTGTGGGGGTGACATTCGTCGTGGGGGCGACATTCGGCGTGGGGCCCACATTCAGCGTGGAGGCGATATTCGCCGGAACGCCGAAATTCGTCGTCGGGTCGATATTAGTCGTGGGGGAGACATTAGTCCGGGGGACGACATTGGTCGTGGGAGCAACATTGATCATGGGTGCGACATTTGTCGTGGGTGTAACATTTGTTGTTGGTGCGACTTTTGTTTGGGGGGTGACAGTTGTCGCGGGGGCGACATTGGTCATGAGAGGCAACATTGGTCCAGGGCGGCGACATTGGACGGGGGCGCCAACATTGGTCAGGGGCGCCGACATTGGTCGGGAGCGTCGACATTGGACATAGGGGCCAACATTGGACATGGGCGGCGACATTGTACATGGGCGCCGACATTGGACATGGGCGGTGATATTGATCGTGGGGGCGATATTGGTCGAGGGCGACATGCTTTGTTTATGATGAACAAACATGTTGGGAAAAACATAAAGCCAACTTAATGATGTACGATGGAAAATAAAGGCGTCTTAATTGTCTATATAACATTTAACTGGACTTTCGCACTCGCTTCGTCTGAACGCATGAAATAATAATTGATTGAGCAAAAAAACACCGTTCAAAGCTCAACAGAACAACAATAATTTATTAAAGAAGAAGCAGAGCGGAATCAGAAACCAACATAAAATAATATGGAAGCCTTCGGATTTTTGGATAAACAAAGGCATATCATCAACTTATCATGCAGATCAAGTGGATATGTAAATTACAAATAGTAGCAGCTTTAGTAAGGGAATCATGGTTAGAAAAAAATTGCTAAAAAAAATCTCCAACATACCATACAATCGACAACTCATAGAATTTATAAAGAAAAAATTGTCTAGAACTTAAAAATTGGTGCTACTAATTCAAATAAACCCTAATATAACTGTCATGCCTGGTAAACATAAAAATAAGAAGGAATTTCACAAATTTATGATACACGAACTATACCTTTAATTCATGTGTCCTCAATTTAGATTTTTAGTGAACGGGGACTGGCCTCGATTGGGGTTTTGCACCTTTGGATCATCCTCATAGCTTGCCATGACCCGGTAAGAAAGAAAGAATAGACATTTAACATTTCGTTGAATCAATATACATATTTAACATTTAGTTGAATCCAAATACACATTTAAAATTTAATTAAATCAATATATACATTTAACATTTAGTTGAATCAATATACACATCTAAAATTTAATACTTATCGAAATAACTACTGCTATCCCATAGTGTTCTTTATGTAATGCTTGCAGCTATTTAATAATTACATGAGATTAATTACACCTGAAATATATAGTTTGGTTGTGTGGGATCACCCAGAGTCTGGAGCCCGGATGGAAATATTCAGTGTCTACTTGTGGGCACAAAATGATTTCATGGACGGGTGGAAATCATTGGCAACCAAAAATTATTTCCTTCACAACTACTTGTTTAACGAAAAGGCAAATCATACCTAAGAAATAACACCTTCAAACAAACAGGTGGATAGAAATTTAGAAACAGAGCCTGTTTTCTACATTTACCTCCACAACAGCTTTGTCTTTAAGAAATCTTGTTCCCTTTATTGCCTTGATTTCATTTTGAGAGGATAAGGCATGCTAGCAATTCAAACTACCAAAATATAATATGATGAACTTCTAGCGGCAAATAAATGATAAATTTGTTACTTATTTCAAATAGATGTGAACAAACCAGATTGTTGATGCAAGACGTCAACTCTTTCTTCTGAAGGACGGTCATTAATGGTATGAACTTCACCAAAGATGCTGGACTTCTCTACCTCTGCCTTTTCTTTTACTTGATTTTCCTGAAATATCCCAGAAATTAGCATAGGAGTTTAGCTCCATAGAATTCATATCCTGTATAAGCATATTTAATAATAATTGCACTTCGCAACAGGCTCTGTATTGAACACTTGTGGATCTTGAGCGGGGATGGTGACTATGGTAGTAACATAGTTGTGGCGGTTTGACTGCATTTGGAACTTCTGTGAGATTTTTTTACCCAAACTTTGACTTCCGTGTGTTTAATAAAAACTCCAGTTTGGATAGAAAATGCACGCAATTTTGATCAAAACAGCACCCTTGCGGCTTATCAAACAGCAAGGTTGCAGCTTAGTAAAAACTCCAGCCTTGCAGTTTTGGAAGACTATAAAAGGCTGCGATTTTTTTATCAAAAACTGCAAGGTAATGTTTTAATGGAAGGTATTTCTAGCTTGATCCATGCTGCACATATTAAACCTACTGAATCATTTCTTCAGCACTGCATATGTACAGAAAATTAATTCAGATATCTCAGTCCAGAGAAAACCAAATAATATTAAACTACATATTGTTATTGATCCTGTAGCTGATTCCAGAGTGTGGGAAGTGTGGGAAGTATAAGTTGTCCGTACACCTCACATTCAAGGTAAACATTTCTCCTCCTAAAGAAGTATGTGAATGGAGATAACAACAAACATAATTTTAATTGTTAGGAACGCTCTGTTGTCCATAATAGTGCTTTGATTGCATTTAATATACAGACCTTTCACCAGCATTTAATCAAAGCTCTGTAAACAATACTTTTCACCAGCAGTTAATCAAAGCTCTGTAAACAATACTGTTAAAGCATTTAAGAATATCTTACAGTGAAAACATTTGTTCATTTAAGCAATACTGTTGAACTAAGATTGTTCGTTTAAACAATACTGCTTTGATTGTTCACTTAAACAATACTGCTGAACTAAACAATGTTGTTGAAAATAATAGTGCTAAAAACAATCTGCTTACACCAAGCAAAGCTTAAACATTGGATTGTTCATTCTAATTTTACAAATACTGCAATACTGCTTACACTATTAAAGTTATACTGCATTCGATTTCAGCAGTATTGTTCCTTCTAATTTTATTCCATCGAAGCATAATTTAGAATGAGCAATCAAAGCTAAAAACATGCGCACTCTATCCGCTCGAATTAATTTTAGTTCAAAAGTATTGCTGAAAACAAAGTTTAATAGATTTTATCGCATTTTGGAAATTTTGTAACGTATTGTTATTCTCAATACCTGCTGACTTTGAGAGCTCTAGCTCAATAGATTTAATCTGGTTATCAGGATGACCAAGTGCTAATTGCTCAATTTTTGGTATTAATAATTCTCTGATTGGTTCGAGCATAACAGTTGTAATTTATAATCAAGACAACAACAAACTAAAAATAGAACATCAATCTTCTCCAAATACAAACATAACAGCTATAATATAAGAAATTAACATGGAATAGCTTAATCAAGAATCAAGATTATGAACTTCAATATACAAAATTAACCTGAAATCGCTCTCTAGTTTCAAGTGTATAGCAAGTCCTTTCAAAGTGCAATTGCTTTCAACCCAAAGTTTAGGGCTTCTACTTCAAGGGTTTTTGGTGTAGTTCAGAAAAAGGAGCGATTAAGTTAATCCTATTCCAGATTCACGATAATAAATTATCCATGGTTTGTGGAAGAAGAAGAATCTCCACCAACAAAAATGGAAGGATGCAAGAATGAGCATGGAAACCACCTATAAAAATATGTGGTCGCAACTCACCAGAAATTGAAGGATGCAGAAATGCCGCAACTCATCAGAAATAGGGAAATAACCTAAAAAAACATACAGCTATAACCAATAGTAATGATTATTAAACTGTATGTTTATAATTTGTGTACTATACAGAGATATGTCTATAATTGGATGAAACCCCATGGGAAACCAATTTTGGTAACAAAAAAAGCGCTCTCATTTACAGTGAAGAACATGAAGTTATAACCAATAGTAATGATTATTAAACTGTATGTTTATAATTTCTGTACTATGCAGAGATATGTCTATAATTGGATGAAAACTCATGGGAAACAAATATTGGTAACTAAAAAAGCTCGGTCATTTACAGGTAAGAACATGCAGCTATAACCAATACTTTGTCACAGCCATTCAGATCTGAGTAAATTCATCTCAGGGGAATGCACAAATCGAGTAAGAACAGATGGACCAGGTAAGAGACAAACTGGATTTCCATTCAGTTGTTGATGATAATTATATAGCTACAGATGCAAATAGGGGAATTACCTTGATGAGAGCAAAAAAGCAAATTATTGATCTTGATTCCAACCTACACAACAAACACCACATCATAATCCCAATCATAACTGAAATCGGACAGCCACCGTAAGAGGGGCAAAACGAAAATCAAAACAGAAAATCGAGGACCGAAAAGCACACACTTACTGACCGGAAAGAAGATGCAGGCGAACTGTTTGGTGGCCGAGTACACCGACGGCGAGGAGGGAGACCGGCGTGAGGAGGATAACCAAGCAGAAGGGAGGAGAAAGTGAGCTATTGATCTTGATTCCAACTTACACAGCAAATACCACATCAAAATCCCAAATGATAACTGAAATCGGACAGCCACCGTAAGAGGGGCAAAACAAAAATCAAAACAGAAAATCGAAGACCGAGAAGCACTTACTGGCCGGCAAGAAGATGCAGGCGAACTGTTTGGTGGCCGAGTACACCGATGGCGAGGAGGGACACCGACGTGAGGAGGATAACCGAGCAGAAGGGAGGAGAAAGTGAGCTAGGGCAGAAAACTGGGACAACTGTGTGAGTGAGAGTCGATGAGGAGAAGTAGAGAGGCGAAGCATCGAGCGATGAGCATATAAGAGGCGTACAGGGCGATGGGCGATGGGCGACGACACGTCACAGGTTGGAGAAGAACAAAACCCAAAATCGAGACTTTGCGCTGGACGGAGGAAGCGGTGGAGGGCGACATGCGGGATTTCACATATGGCAGCACAGTCGTCGCTTGCAGAGGAAGAGGTTGAAGCGGTGTAGGGGCGTTTTCGCGAAATTAGGGGCGTCGGCTTCGGCGTCGCCATTGTCGTCGGCCAAGAGAAAGGGTCGTCGTTGCCGCTCGCTGTTGTAGAATAAGAAGACGGTATCAGGAGAATGAGTGGGTTGAACAGTGCGGGTGCGTATTTAATTAAGGTTCATCCGGCCAAATGACCCAAGTACCCTCCAATTAACCCACCAAAACCACATTTATGAGGGTATTTTGGTCCACCAAATGTTACACCATGAGGGTTTATGGGTTTCCTTATAGTATAAAGATAATGTCTACAGAAACAGATGATCAAGTGATTGAAAAAGAAAAGAAGATCTAGCTATTCATTGAAGAATCAAGTGAAGATCTAAGTAGTTGGAGAGAGAGAGCTCTATCCAAGAAGACAGCCGTTGGAACCAAGCTGTGAAGTAGGGTTCAGACCTAGTTCTGAATCTTAAGTTGCAGTGATTGAAGATCAGCTGCAAAGAATCAATCCTATTGAGTTCTACATTCAAGAAGCTTTGAAGAAAAGCCAAGTGTGATTGTTCTCAGCAGAGTTCTTCCAAGAACTCATCAAGAACCTATAAACTCATCTCTCAATTTCTGAGTTGTAGGTATACATTTTGTATTCTATATTTTCTTGTAGGATCCTTAGGGATCTGAGTTGTAAGCCTGTAATTATAAAGGCTGAGTGTAGGGCCTGAGTGCCTGAGTGTAGGAGATCAAATTCTCTGAGTATAGGACTGTTGTGGCTGAGTGTAGGCTTTGTGAAGAAGCTGAGTGTAGGCTTTGTGAAGAAGCTGAGTTGTAGGGCCTTGGGCCTGAGTTGTAGGAACCTGGTTGAGGTTCTGAGTGTAAGATATGAGGATCTGAGATATTGGAGGAGTTTGGCTGAATCTAGTACACTACTAGATAGGTGAAGGGGGAAAGTGGATGTACCCAAACCTTGGGGAACCACTATAAATTTGTGTGTTCACTGTGTTCTTGATTGATTGCTATGATTGCTGATTGACTGCTGTGTATAATTAGTTATAAATCTGTGATGTAATCTGCAATCTGCCTAAAAAGTTTTAAAAAGATTAAGTCACCTATTCACCCCCCCCCCTCTAGGTGATTAGGTACAATTTCTTTCACCTGTGCATGTTGATAAAATCCATGCCAGCTCTATGTCAGGAGAAATCTCTAAGAATGCTGCTAAAGGAGGTAATGTTGAAAAGGATGGGGCAAACATGAATATTACTGATTATGCTGAGGCATTTGATGATATGCCTGCTGCAGAAGATAACTGGGAGCATCTTGAGACATTAGGCACTTATCTTGATAAGTTCAGGCCAAATAAAAATGCTCAGTCTGAGGGGGAGCATGATCAGATGGATGTGACAGACTTGGATCAAGTTGTCAATAAGATAGTTGAGTTTGCACCCACTACAAGTAAAACTCATTCCCTCTTAATTAATAGTGTTAAAACGATTTTAGCTAAGGAAATGTTTTCTTCTATAGGTGTTGTAGTTGAGGGGGAGACTTCTAAGATCACTTCTCAGGATGTTATACCTCCTCCTATGGGCCATACTTCATCTGCTCTCATCTCCAATGAGGAATTTGTAAACCAAATTTAAGTACTCATGGATAATCAGACCACTACCCTCAAGGAGTATGTTGATCAATCTGTTGTCAAACTGATCGAGGGATGAAATGTTGGCTAAAGTAAATGAAACTAAAGAAGAAATTTCACACTTAAATAAACATGTCACTCCCTGGTTTGACATGGCTGGAACTACTCGCACAAAGCTGTCTACCCTTATGAAGTCCATAGAAACAAGCCAACAATTCTCTGCAACTGATATTGGATATGTCAAAAATTTTGTGAGTGCAACTCATGAAGTAATCAAGGTTACAACAAATCATATAAATCAGCATGTGACCAATGTATCTCTCCACTCTATGGAGCAGGCAATGCTTATGAAAAATGAGCTCCTTGCTGACAATGAGAGAATATTTCAACGATTATCAAATCAAACTGAAGCTACCACCACCTTACTGAACAAGACTATATCTGAAGACGGAAGAATGGGGGAGAGCAGCCATGCTAAGACTGCAGGACTCATTGAAGATCATGCATTCAAAGTAATTCAAGGCACTAGGATTCTACTACATATGCCTCTACTGGATAAACAGAGGCCAGAGGATTTAGACTTCCCAGCTCAAGCTAGACTTGCACAAGATGCACAACTTATTGCTATAAGAAAAGGGGAAGGGACTCAGATGGCTGAAGATTTCATGGCCAAGAGAAGAGTTGAGAACAAAAATGATCCAGATTATGAACAACTAAGTGATGCCTCTGAGTCTATCATCATAATTGCTTGAATCAGGCATGGACAAATTCTAAAGAACATTGATAGTGTTTATCCCTCAGAGGAATGGATAAATCATCTGGAAAGAAACTTATTAAGAGAAAGAGTATTTAAAAAAATCTGGTAAGGAGAAGCAATCCTAAGAGAATGCCTTCAAGATACATCCCAAAGCCATTCCTCTACTTCAAGAGGCAGAAGGACAAAGATGAAACCTAGAAGAAGACTGCTGCAACCAAGGATGTTGGCGCAAGTTCATCAAGGAACAACAGAATGATTGCTGCTAGCTTAGGATTGTTTAAATTATCACATCTTGTCTTGTAATGTATACCAACAATTTAAAATTTTCAAATCTGTATCAGTGAAATTAATATGATTTGGCCATAACTTCATTATTGTGTCTAATGTGCTTAAAATTCTCACTTGTATATCTGTGTTTGGTAAATATGCTATTTCTTGACAGTTTTCTTAATTTCCTATTATTGTCTACCTAGTTAATGATTAGGTAAACCTTAATCATATTATTACACTGTCAATAATTGATAATTTAGAACTCACAATCATAGTGTTAAGTCATCTCATCTAGGGGGAGTTTTCCAGTACTGAGATGGCTAGTGGTCATGATAATGTGTTCATCAAATCTGTCTTGATATTTCTTGTGTTGATGCACCTTAGCATGGATATGTGTTCCGCCTACTTCAAATAGGGGAACATTGTTGGGAATTGTGCCCTACAATGTTCCTCAAGATTTGAAGAAACATCACTATACATGCTAAGGGGCATAGTGTATTTGATGTATGCTTTAGTTCACGCATGCAGGTTATCAATGATTAGACAAGTAAAAAAAATGAGTTGGGCAGTAAACTCAAATTTCATCGAACTCTGCTTAGAGTTCATTGAAATCAGCTTGTTGATCGTCGAGCTCAACTCTGTATAAGCTTAATAATTCAGGATACAAAATTCGTCGAACTTAGCTCGAAGTTCGTCGAACTCAGGTTACAGTTCATCGAGCTCAGCCCAATACTTGTTAAGCTGAAGCAAGAGAAAAATTAACTAAGGCAAAAAGCGCTGAGAGCACTAAGAATATCAAAGTTCATCGAGCTCAGTTTGTGGTTCATCGAGCTCAACTCAAAGCTTGTCAAGTTAAAAGTCCAATAATCTGTCTAAGGCATAAACACTGAGTCCGCTGAGAAGAAGGCGTTGAGACCGCTGAGATAACTGAGACAACTAAGAAGATAGCGTTGAGACTACTGAGACAGCTGAGACAGCTGAGAAGATAGCACTGAGATAGCTGAGAAGATGGCATTGAGATACCTGAGATAGCTGAGAAGATGGCGCTAAGATAGCTGAGACAACAGAGATAAAGTTAGCTGGAAACTTTCTAAGTCCAGAAGCGTTAAGTGAAGCAAGTTCACTCAACGCTTCTAAATAAAGCAGGAAGCGCTGAGATAGTTAAAGTACAGAAACCACTGAGACAGCAAATAAGAGGAAAGCGCTAAGACAAAGTCTTGTCTCATCTAATAATGGAAAACTGCTGAGACCGCTGAGACCGCTGAGAAAAAACCGCTGAGACAAAGCCAGGAAATTTTCTATGTCCAGAAGCACCGAGAGCTAATGCTGATGGATTTGAGTGTCTCAACATCACTCAACTCTTGATGGGATTCAGGAAATTTTCTTAGTCTAGATGTTGATGACCACTGATGATGTCATCAAAGTCAAACCTGCAGAAAGTCGTTGCGGGAAAGCTGCTACTACATCGAAAGATGTTTTGTCCCTTTCTGATGGAGTTGGTGCTCACCAATCCTTGGTGGGTCCACATACTATGTTGTCGTTGCTGGAAGGCTTAATATCCTGAGGCTGGATAATTTATCTCTCTGTGGTAGGATCCAAGTGTATCTAAGTTGCTGGAAGGCTTAATAGCCCGAGGCTGGAGAGTTTATCTCTTTGTGGTAGGATTCAAGTGGATCTGAGTTGTTGGAAGGCTTAATAGCCCGAGGCTGGAGAGTTCATCTCTCTATGGTACGATCCAAGTATGGATCTGAGGTAGGGCTGTCCTCCCAGCCTGAGTGTAGGGCTTTGTTCCTAAGGTAGGTGGCTGTAGAGACATTGAGCTGTAGGTGACAAATTTGTCACTAAGTTTTAGGCCTTGGAGGAGGCTGAGCTGTAGGTACCTAGAGGGGTATTGAGTGTAGGTATGCTGCAGCACACTGAGAGTAAGGCTGTGCGACTGAGGTGTAAGCTCTAAAGAGCATAGTGCTGGAGTTTGTGCCTTGTACAATAAGTAAGTTGGAAAGGTGGGAGGGAAAGTGGATGTACCCAATTGGGGAACCACTATAAATTCTTGTGTGCTTGCCGTGTGTGTTTGTTTTACTTTCTTATTGCAGGATATAAGGACAAGCTCTAGATAGTGTAGTAAGAAAACAAGAAAAGAAATTATAAATTTCAAAGACCTAATCACCCCCCTTTAGGTGATTAGCTAACCTTCAATTAAATAACTTTCACTTTTCCTCTAAAGTATTTTGTCTCCGAAGTCTTCTGAAGGTAGGTTCCAACAATCTAACATCATGTGACTGACCTTGACCATGGAAACATCTTATGACCCTAGACTATACATGTTGGGTCATCTAATCAGTCCTAATAGTAATCCTAACCCAAATCACAAGTAGGGTTCCAACAAAATCCCTCTATTTGCGTGAGGACATTATAAAAATGAAGAAAATCACAAAGTAAGAAAGTATCTGACAGAATTATAAATTATTCAGCAGATATGAACTAATGTGTCTTGTGAGTATATTACAACAATAATAAAGTTAAACAAACATAAGCAAAGAATTACGAATACTTCTGTGAAGCTGTAGAAGAAAAATTTGAAGCAAGTTTAGTGAAAATCACTTTTTGGGTACAGTCTTCTACCTCTCTCTATGTCATCTTCCTTTCTTCAGAACTAAGAATCTTCACAGAAGTAGCCCTAGGCACAACTGCCTTTGGATGCAAAGACATATATTGGCCAACATTAAATAGATTTTGCTTTGCATACCTGTCTATCTCTTTCTGTCTGTTGCGAGACATTGTTGAGAATTAAGATGCATCCTTTCCTTCTTCTCTGGCTTTACTGATCTAAGAAAGAGCAACAGATCTCATTGAACCTGACCATTCTGAAGTTGGGATCCATCTCTGGATCATAGACTTGAGATGGTGGCCTTTATTGACTTGAATGTTGATGGCTGCTCTGGCTGCTGTAAGACTTAGACCTTGAAGGTCTATCCTATTCCTGATGAGAATGTCTAGATTGCTGAGAAGTTGTAGACCTTTGAGATGAAGAGACATTTCCTGCTAAACCAGCTACAGGAGGAGGAGGAGGACCCTTCTAGATTATGGAGGTGGAGAATATCTCCTACTCTTCTTTCTCGCTTTCTACTGATTCTTAGAATATCTCATCCAGTGTGGAGTCTCTTGAGTGAGAGTAATACCATGCAGGATGTAGTATGGACTGTCAGTTATAGAGGAAGGTTTATAAATAACCTTAGCTGAAGCCTTCTTCTTAAATTTCCTCTTCTTGGAACCAAAATCTTCTGAGTCCTCTAAATCTTCTTAATCATTATCAGATTCATCAGTTGGTTGATCATATAGAGCATCAATCTGTTTTAACACATCAGCAGATATTCCTGTCTGAGCTTGTGGCTGTGTAACTATATCTTCTCTTTCACCATGTGGCTGTGGATCTATATCCTCTATATCCATGTCTTGAAACATGATATCATCAAAATTTGGCATTAGTGATTCAGCCCAAGAAAAAGTTGGAGGGGAGAATACTACTGGCTCTATAGTATTAATGGAATCTTGAATAACTAAAGAAGTATTAATAACTGCAAAATTGGTCTTTAGTTGTTCCAAAACTAAAGGACTTATTGGGAAGTATAGCAAAATAATGCTTTGGAAAAATCAGTTGAATAAAACCTGGAAGACTATTATATGTTGTATCAAAAGAATTTAATAAAGAATAGATGTCAACTTTGGGATTGATAAAAACTTCACCAGCAGTTAAGACATCTGATACTGCAGTCTCTTCTTCAAAACTGAACATCTTTGTATCAAAAACTTCAGCTGGAAGTGCTACTGTTGCTGGAACTTCTGGATCTTCTTCATTAAACATCTCCTCCTGCCTAGATCTAGGGAGACCTGAATCTTGGCCCCTAGAAGTAGGGACAAAAGTGGAAGAGGCAAGCTGAGCAGAAAGAATAGAAATGGTGGCAGCTAGAGGAGCTAAAGCTTCATCTATCAGCTTCTTGAGTGTGGGAATAATGAATTCAATAAGATTATTAGCAATCGAAGAAAAATCCAAATACATAAACACAGAAGAGTTATGAGTAGATGTAGATGGTGGATTTTGTGCGGAAGTAGTTGTAATGGAAGGTTGATGACAGGTTGGATAGATTATGAATGCTTGTGGAATTGAAGATGGAGGGATGACAGATGGGAGTTCATCTTTGTAAGAACCGAACAAAAAACAAACCGAAATGGTTTTAACTGAAACTTTATTATCCGAAAAAGGTATCTATTACAATGGTATGCCCTCCCTTATATAGAATGGAGGAGAGATGAGAGAATACAAATAAGAGATGTGAGACTAAAAATTTACAGGACTAAGTGGACTATACAAAACAAACCGCACAAGCCGCGCGGTTAGACAGAAGGGCTAACCGCACGGCTACCAACAGAGAGAAAGAGAGATTGCCAGGGTAGACTGCCAGACCGCCCGGTCTCCAAGTCGGCTGAGACAAACTGCCAGACCGTGCGGTCTTCAACCCGCCAAGACAAACCGCCAGACCGCCCGGTTACCAACTTCAACACTCCCCCTCAAGCTGGAGCATATATATCGATCATGCCCAGCTTGTCACAAACATGAAGAAACGAGGCGGAAACTGGCTTGGTGAAGATGTCAGCCAGCTCTTTATCAGAAGTGACAAAGGGAGTGCAAATTTGTTCCTTTAAGATCTCTTCATGAATGAAATGACAGTCGACCTCAATGTGCTTTGTTCTCTCATGGAAGACCGGATTTTTGGAGATGTATATGGCGACCTTGTTATCACAGAGCATACGTAGAGGATGGTTGTAGACCTCTCCTAAATCTAGCATGAGAGCCCACAACCATTTTAACTCACAAGTTGTCGATGTCATACTGCGATACTCAGCTTCTGCACTGGACCTGGAGACAACAGACTGCTTCTTACTCTTCCAGCTCACCAGATTTCCCCCAACAAAGGTGCAAAAACCTGAGGTTGACTTGCGATCCCCTTTGTCATCAGCATAACTTGCATCTGAGTATGCTTCAATCCTCAGATGACCATTCTTCTGAAAAAGTAATCCTTTCCCAGGCGCTGCTTTGACATACTCCAAGATCCGCAAGGAGGACTGTAGATGACACTCCCTAGTTGCTTGCATGAATTGACTCACCTTGCCCACAGCATAGGAAATGTCGGGTCTGGTCACTGTGAGATATATGAGCTTACCAACCAGACGCCTGTACCGCGAACTATCTGAAAGAGGAGGCGAATCATCTGTCCAGGTTTTGTCTTCTCCAGTTGCCATGGGGCATCAGGCAGGTTTTGCGCCAGTCAATCCTGCCTCTTTTAAAAGATCAAGGGCATACTTACGCTGAGAGAGAACTAAGGAGTTGGGCTTCCGAGAGATTTCGATCCCCAGAAAGTACTTTGGAGAGCCCATATCTTTCGTGATCAGATGTTGGCGAAGATGTCTCTTTGTCAGGGCTATCCCTTCCTGGTCATCGCCAGTGAGAAGAATATCATCGACGTACACAGCAAGAACAACCAGCCCCGAAGGAGTTTTGCGAATAAATAGAGAGTGATCAGCAGAGCTTCGCGCAAAACCAACGGCCGCCACGATGTCGCTGAACTTGTCAAACCAAGCTCGAGGGCTCTGCTTGAGGCCATAAATTGCCCTCTGCAGCCGGCATACTCGTGTCTCACCCTGAGCAACATACCCAGGAGGTTGCTCCATGTAAACGGCCTCGTGAAGATCACCATAAAGGAAGGCATTCTTGACATCCAGCTAAGAAATCGGCCAATCCCTATTGACTGCCACAGAGAGAAGGACCCGGATAGTGCTGAGACGAGCCACGGGGGAGAAGGTGTCAAAGTAATCAACCCCATAGGTCTGCGTAAAGCCCTTAGCAACTAGGCGAGCTTTATACCGATCCACAGTGCCGTCGGGGCCAAATTTGACCACAAAGACCCAGCGACAGCCAACAACATCAGTACCGAAGGGAGGAGGAACAAGAGTCCATGTACCCCGCTCCATGAGGGTCGCCATTTCCTCATCCATGGCCAGCTTCCAGTGGGGAATAGCAAGGGCCTCCTGATAGGAACGAGGCGTGGAAGTGGCAGAGATAGCTAGTGCAAAGGCCCTGCGAGAAGGGGTAAGACGATCATATGAAACAACAGCAGCAATGGGGTGTAGGGTACATGTCCGCACCCCTTTGCAAAGAGCCACAGGGAGATACAGGTCGGCGGCCCCCTCGATATCTGGAGCGTCTGTGGTAGAGAGAGCTGGCCCGGGAGAAGAGAGCGATGGTGGCGAAGAGGATGGAGACGGAGGTGGAGAAGTAGGAGAGAGAGGTGGAGCGAGAGGAGGGGACGGAGATGGCGGAGGGGTGGATATCGCGGTAGGAGACGAGGGAATGAAGGGAATAGCAGGAGAATCAGAAGCTGGGGGAAGAGGAGAGGAAGCGGGGAAAAGAGAGGAGGATTTAGCTGAGAAGTAGGAGGCATTCTCGAAGAAGGTAACGTCAGCAGAGACGAACTGCTGACGAAGAACAGGGTTAAAGTAACAATAGCCTTTCTGAGTGGTGGAGTACCCCAGAAAGACACATTTGGTGGAGCGTGGGGATAGCTTGTCACGGGTGGCAGATGGGGTATGCACAAATGCAGTGCATCCAAAGATTCAGAGTGGGAGAGGAAAAGGCTCCTGGCCCGGATACAAAATGGAGAATGGTGTTTTCCCGTGGAGAATGGTGGATGGAAGGTGATTGATGAGGTAGCAGGCAAGGAGAACGGCATAGCCCCAATAAGAGCGAGGGACATGCATCTGGGTCATCAATGTGCGAGCCACATCGAGGAGGTGACAGTTTTTGCATTCCGCCACCCCATTTTGTTGGGAGGTGTAAACACAGCTAATCTGATGAATAATGCCATGTTGCACACAAAAAGATGTAAAAGCATGACTCAGATACTCTTTAGCATTGTCGGAGCGAAAGGTTTTAATACAAACATTAAACTGAGTTTTAATTAACTGATAAAAAGAGATCCATACATCTAAAAGTTCAGAGCGATCTCGGAGGAGATACACCCAAGTACAGCGAGAAAAATCATCTATAAAAGTTACAAAATAAGAACAACCCCGACCAATGGTGAGGGTAGGAGCAGGTCCCCAGATATCGGAGTGGACAAGATCAAACAGACGAGTAGAGCCCCGATCTTGCCTGGGTGGGAAGAGGAACGGTGATGCTTGCCGAGCTGACAGGCATCACATTGGAGAGGAGTACGAGACGGAGGGAGGTGGGGCAGAAGCTGATGTAGAAGTCGTGGTGGAGGATGACCGAGGCGGAGATGCCACTGGAGAAGATCCGGACAAGAAGTGGAGAAGGCGGACAAGGAGGAAACGTTGTCGAGGAAGTAGAGGCCGCCGCTCCCAGTCCCAGTAGCAATCGTCCAGTGGGAGCTCGGATCCTGAAAAGAACAAGAAGTTGGTGTAAATGTCACAGAACACTGAAGCTGCTTGCATAATGAGGTAATAGACAATAGATTGCACGAAAACTTGGGCACATAGAGAGTGTCCGCTAGTCGTAGTGACGTAGTAACATGAACCACTCCCGTCCCATGAACCGGGGAGGGAGAACCATACGCAACTAGGACCGGTGGCAACCGATCACATTGTTCGAGTAAGGAGAAGCACTGAGGATTGCCCGTCATGTGATTAGTGGCACCAGAGTTGATGAGACATTTACCTTGAGTCACCATGTGGGCACTACCTGAGGATGTTACAACAGAGGCAGACGTCTTGGAAGAGTCACCGGAGGGGCGAAGATGGGGATGCTTCGTCCAGCAGTGTTCGGAAGTATGTCTGGTTCGACCACAATGAGAACATAGGTAGCGGGAAGAAGCACGGCCGTCGGACTAGTGACTGCGGCTACCAGATCCACTCCACTGAGTGTGATGAGAATAGTTGTTCGGTGGTGCAGGAGGAGCGGGCAAAAGAGGGCGCTGAAGGAGAGAGGTGACAGTAGCGATCCGGGCAATGGTGGCATCTATGGTAGGAGATTCGGCCTCACCCGGAATTTGCTGGCGGATCATGTCATAAGTATCAGGAAGCCGGAGCAGAAAACACACAACCAGAAGTTCCGGGAAGTGCTTGTGTTGTTGAGCCAAATTCGCAGAAAAGGGGCGATTCTGAAGAATCTCAGCCCCAAGAGCCTGAACCTGTTGGTAGGCAGCAACAGGAGACAAGGTAGGACAGGCAAAGAGGACCGCATACAACGTATAGATGCGGGACGTCTGAGCCCCCTTGGAGTACAGAGCGGCAAGATGAAGCCAAGCGGCCTTGACCGTCTCATCATGACGTATGACGGGAAGGCACTCATCGGAAAGACTATTCGCGAGCCAAGTACGCACAAGCGCGTCACTTGCATCCCAGTCATCAAAGAGAGGTGAAGTGATAGGAGGTGGGTCATCAACGAGATGGTGGCGTTTGCATTGTGAGCGAAGTAGAAAGGTGAAAGAGACGCTCCAATCCGGGTATTTGGAGCCAATAAGCTTGGAAACGGTCCCAAGGTTCCCGGAAGGAGTAGGTGGAAGAGGCGGAGCCGGATTGGTGACAGGGGTGGTGGAAGTAGAGTCATCAGAAAGAGCCATAGGAGCATGAAAAAGGAAGCCGGGCGGTTAGGAAACAACCTGCACGGATAGGAAAAGGATAAGCTACAGCGGTCACGAGGGTAGAAACCAGCGGCCAGAAAAGCCACGACCAAGCTGCAGACCCAAGCAGAGGGGAAGAAGTGGGATGGCTAGAGGACAGGCCGCGCGAACAGAAGCAGGACAAAACAGGTCGCTGCGACAGGAGGTGGCGACAGGAAACAAAAGGTCGCACACACAGAGGGCAACAAGAAGGAGAGGAAGAGGCCGCGCGGACAGGGTGCAAACCGGCGAGACAAGCCGCGCGGACAGAGAAGGCACAGAATCAGGAGGAGTAGATTGAGTCCTCTGATACCATGTAAGAACCGAACAAAAAACAAACCGAAATGGTTTTAACTGAAACTTTATTATCCGAAAAAGGTATCTATTACAATGGTATGCCCTCCCTTATATAGAATGGAGGAGAGATGAGAGAATACAAATAAGAGATGTGGGACTAAAAATTTACAGGACTAAGCGGACTATACAAAACAAACCGCACAAGCCGCGTGGTTAGACAGAAGGGCTAACCGCACGGCTACCACTAGAGAGAAAGGGAGATTGCCAGGGTAGACCGCCAGACCGCCCGGTCTCCAAGTCAGCTGAGACAAACCGCCAGACCGCGCGGTCTTCAACCTGCCAAGACAGACCGTCAGACCGCCCAGTTACCAACTTCAACAATCTGGAATAAATTCCTGAACTGGTGAATGAGGTGGAGATGGAGGAGAGAGTAGATTGAATGTATAAAAATAGGTAGAAGGAATGTCCTCAATAAGATGAGTTGGCAGTGGTTATTGAGGAACTGGAGAATGTGGAGGTGATGGAATGTCTTCAATGACCATGGATGATATCGGTGGTGGAGGAAGTTCCTCGGAAAAAAAGGTTGTTGAGGAGGAGGAGATAACTGTCTGGGAGAGATAGGTGGGGGTGGTAAACAAGCAGATGAGGGAGGAAGAGCAGGAACTTCTTCTAAGGTTGGAGGAGTGGCTGTAGGAGCCCTTGTGTAACGCCCCCTATCCGTCGAATAGCATATAGCAGTAGGTCCGGCCGGGGCCCGACGCCATATACCACAGACAGACCGGGTGGTTACGTATGGAAACCATCCAACCAATCTCAACGTCCTACACAGAGCATTCTAGCGGAAGCAATTTATAAGAGTTACAAATCAAGAACCCAGCACAAGCATGAATGTCCACTAAAACCAACAGGAATGTCATTACAAAATACTCAAAAGTCGGCCTTAAGGCCTTACAAGATGTTTCATTTGTCTATTACATGATTTACCAACCTCGGCACGCAGGCCGGCCATACATGAATAAAATAGAAAACATTTCCACTTGGGCCTTCGAGGGCCAGCTTCGCAAAAAGGGCTTTAGCCCGCTATTGACCGCTTGGTCCAGCTGCACCTGCAAGCAAACAAACCACCGCACGGTGGCAAACAAAGCAACGGTCAGCAATGCTGACCAAATTATAACGATCCCGCCCCCAACTCGGGGCGGCGATGCCCCTTCCCTGCATTTCATTAGCACAAGCGAGCAATGCATATAACCATAGCCATCTCATCACAGACGTTGGCTCGTACGGCCACACGTCCCGTGCACTCAGGGCACATTCTCGGTGAACCGGTCGATGTCACGTCAATTAAAGCCATTAACATTCCGGACTCACCACCGCCACTTAGACGGCCATTCCTATGAGCAATTCGTCTTCATGGTATTGGTCACGTCAATTTAAGCCATTGACCACCGAAGACTCACATCTATGCCAATGGCGAGTGCCATGTACTTTAGGTCTCTCTAACCCGAACGACATAAAGCGGGTACGGCTCCATCTAACCCGTGCTCATATCGCAACGGCAATTTAAGCCATTTGCGCGGGTCAAACTTTCACCGAGTCCCATTCTACCGCAAGACACATAACCCGTTATGTTCAAGTTGGCTCTCAGGCCACCAAGTTGGCAAGACCTCGTGTCCGCCCAGTTTTCCGGGTGCACCTTTGGGTTAGTCCCCAAGGCTCCCTGCTGCAATCTACCGCGTAGAAAACCCGAAAAACACCCAATAGCACGGAGTCTTCTCCGGCCTTATGCAATGCAACATCACCGATCCGAACTACATGTCCGGGTAGGCTTCAACCAAAATGCCTATGTCCGTTCTCGCATACGGACGCTAAACAACGGGGACTTTACATATCTACCCGAAGGAACGCCTCCAACTCTTCGCAAACTCGCGAGAGAGGGCTTCCTATGCTAAGAAAGAGAGCTATCATGCTCACAAGTGAGGATCGTTACCCTTGCGTTCCTCTTTGGCGCCATCGAAATGTAATCGGATAGAAATCACCGCGCTTGCGTTGCCTCCGTGGATCCGGAGTCGGCTTGCGATTCGGAGCTCCGAAGCTCCTCCAATGGCGGATCTAGCTCCTCTTCCTCTCTTGCCTTGGCTCTTCTTTCTCCAAGGGTTTGGAGAGAGATCAAGTGATGAAAAGTGGATTTTTCTAAGTCAAACCGTGTATATCCTCCCAGGAATCATCCCCAGCCGTCGGATCTCAACCTAAGAAAACGAGCGGCTTTGATTCGGGGCTGAAATGCCCAATCTGGGCCGAACACGGCTTGGCACACGCCCGTGTCCAGGGCCGTGTGCCGCATTCGCCGTCAAAATCGAATCTTCTGAACACGCACACGGGTATCGAACACGCCCGTGTTCGAGCTGACACGCCCGTGTTCCAGCTGACACGGCCGTGTAGCCGGCCGTGTACCCATGATTTTTCCCCCGTTTCCAACCCGAGCACTGCACGGGTTCTAGGACACGCCCGTGTCCTTGCCCGTGTCACATTGACACGCCTGGGCCCCAGGCCGTGTACACGGGACATTTCGTCGAGGGGAGAACGACGACTCGCTGACACGGCCTTGGACACGCCCGTGTCCGAGGCCGTGTGCCTTGTCTCGACGATCGTCGAGTGAATCTCGACGATTTCACCTGGACGATCGTCGACACGGGTCGACACGCCCTGCGACACGCCCGTGTCGCAGGCCGTGTGCCCATTCTCGACGAATCGTCGAGAATAACTCGACGATTTCACGGCTAAGTGTCGACACGGGTCGACACGCCCTGCGACACGCCCGTGTCGCAGGCCGTGTGCCCATTCTCGACGAATCGTCGAGAATAACTCGACGACTTCGCGGCTAAGTGTCGACACACGCTTGACACGCCCTGGGACACGCCCGTGTCCCAGGCCGTGTGCCTTCAGCCAGAAACCAAAACTGGCCCAAAACGTCCCCTTTGCTCCTTTGAGTTTCGGGGCGTTACAACTCTACCCCTCTTAAAAGAATTTCGCCCACGAAATTACATAAAGGAAAAACATGTACAAAACTAAATTTGTACCTGAGCGGAACAACTCCGGATATTCGTCAAGCATCGTCTGCTCTCGCTCCCAGGAGAGCTCCTCACGACCGCAATTGTCCCACCGGACTTTGACCATCCTGATCTCTTTATTGCGTAGCCGCTTGACCTCCGAGTCCTCAATCCGCACGGGCTTGACCTTTGTCGTTAGCCCACTATCCACGGCACTTGATCGACCGCGATCACTTGCGTAGGCTCTTGCACCGCCTTCCGAAGCACCGAAATATGGAATACATCGTGTAAACCACTTAGCTCCACTGAAAGCTTCAGCCGATAGGCCGCTTCTCCAACTCGCTCCAGAACCTCGAACGGTCCAAGGTACCTCGGGCTTAGCTTTTTCAATCGTCGCACCCGCGAGACACCCTTGAACGGCTTGATCTTTAGGTACACATAATCACCCACAGCGAACTCCACGTTCCTGTGCTTGGCATTATAGTACTTTGCTTGCCGGTCCTGAGCGATGAGCAACCTCTCCCGAATGGTTCTCACCAAAGAAGTAGCATCCTCCACTTCCGATCGCTTATACAACTTTGACTCACCCGTTTCTAACCAAGACAACGGCGTGCGACATCTTCTACCATATAGGGCCTCGAAAGGCGCCATCTGAATACTTGCTTGGTAGCTGTTGTTGTATGCGAACTCCACCAAATAAAGGTGGTCCTCCCATTGCTTTCCAAAGTCCAAGACACACATGCGAAGCATGTCTTCCATCGTTCTATTGACCCTCTCGGTCTGCCCATCCGTTTGTGGATGGAAGGCTGTGCTAAACTTCAGCTTTGTTCCCAACATTTGCTGCACCAGCCTCCAATCATTGGACGTGAACCGCCCATCTCGGTCACTCACGATGCTGCGGGGCACACCATGAAGCCGCACTATGTTATCCACATAAAGCTTTGCCAGCTTCTCCACCGGATCATCCTTCCTATGCGGAATAAAATGCGACACCTTGTTAATCGATCCACGACCACCCAAATGGCGTCGTTCCCTTTTGCGACCTTGGCAAACCATGCACAAAGTCCATAGAGATGTCGTCAAATTTCCACTCCGGAATAGGCAAGGACTTAAGAAATCCTCCCGGCTTTTGGCACTCCGCCTTTACCAAGGCGCAGGTTTGGCACTTCGCTACGTATAGCGCCACATCCTTCTTCAAACCCGGCCACCAAAATAGCTTCTTCACATCGCGGTACATCTTCGTGCTCCCGGGTGAATCGAGTACTTGGTATGGTGCGCCTCGTACAACAACTCCACCCGTAAATTGCCCACACTTGGGACGCACAAACGACCGTCTTTCCACAGCAATCCGTCCTCCACAACGAATTGGGAATTTGACCCATCCAAAGCCTCTATCATGAACTGCTTCATATGAGCATCCATATCCAAAGCCTGCCGAATCCGATCAGCCAGGTCATATTGGACTTCAGTCCAATTCAGCACTGCTTCAGCACTAGATTGTCTATCCACACAAACAATCTCCAACGCCTCCAGCTCCTGCACCAACCGCTCATCATGCACTGATAGCCAATTCGCTTGAGCTGGGGCTCGGCGACTCAACGCGTCCGCAACCGCATTCCCTTTGCCAGGCACGTAGTGGATCTTGAAAGTATAGTCCCCCAGGAACTCCATCCACCTACGCTGCCGCATATTCAGATCTTTCTGATCAATCAAATACTTTAGGCTCTTGTGATCGGTGTAGATATCAATCTTCACACCGTACAAATAGTGTCTCCACAGCTTCAAGGCAAAAATCACGGCCGCCAACTCCAAGTCGTGGACCGGATAATTCCTCTCGTGCACTTTTAGCTGTCTCGAGCCATAAGCTATCACGCTGCCGTGCTGCAGTAGCACGCAACCCAAACCGCTGCCCGAAGCATCGCTATATATCTCATAGCCTTCGGTTCCACCGGCGAACTCAACACAGGCGCCGTGGTCAACCGACACTTCAATTCCTCAAAAGCTCGCGCGCACTCCGGCGTCCAAACGAACTTATGCTCCTTCCTCGTCAAAGTAGTGAGAGGTAGCGCTATCCGCGAGAAGTTCTCTACGAAGCGCCTATAATAACCGGCAAGCCCCAAAAAGCTCCGGACTTCTGCTACCGTAGCAAGCTCAGGCCACTCCCGTATCGCAACAATCTTCGCCGGATCCACAGCAATACCCTCTCCACTCACTATATGCCCGAGGAACGCCACTGAGGATAGCCAAAACTCGCACTTCGAGAACTTGGCATACAACTGGTTTCTCCTGAGTGTCTCCAACACCAAATGGAGATGCTTGAAGTGATCCTCCTCACTTTGCGAGTACACCAAAATATCGTCGATGAAGACGATCACGAAATGGTCTAGGTACTCCCTGAACGTCCTGTTCATCAAATCCATGAATACTGACGGCGCATTAGTCAGCCCAAACGGCATGACCGTAAACTCATAATGCCCGTATCTCGTACTAAACGCTGTCTTCGGGATATCACTCTCCCTTATCCGCAGCTGATAGTACCCAGACTTGAGATCTAACTTCGAGTACACCGTCGACCCGACTAACTGATCAAAGAGATCATCAATCCGGGGGATCGGGTACTTGTTCTTCTCAGTCAGCTTGTTTAGCTCCCGATAATCAATACACAACCTCAAGCTTCCGTCCTTCTTCTTAACAAAGAGGACCGGTGCGCTCCAAGGCGAAGAACTCGGGCGCACATACCCTTGCTCCAACAACTCTTGCAGTTGAACTTTCAGCTCCGCCATTTCCTTAGGCGCTAGCCGATACGGAGATCGTGACACAGGCTTTGCACCTGGCACTAGCTCGATCGTAAAATCTATCTCCCGTTGAGGCGGGGCTCCAGGAAGATCTGCGGGAACACATCAGGGTATTCCGATACCACTGAAATACAATCCAACGCGGGCTTCGGCTTTGCAACCTCCACTAGTGTAAAGAACAGTTCTGCTCCGGCACGAACCGCCTTCACCACCTGAAGAGCAGACATCAACGTCTTGCTCGACCCCTTTAAGCCCGTAAAAGTCGTCTCACGACTCGCTCCCAGCTTGACTTCCTTGCTACCGCAATCTATATGGGCCTGCTGCTCCGAGAGCCAGTCCATGCCAAATATGACGTCGAACTCCACTAACGGAAGTAAAGACGCCCGCAGGTCGAACTCCTGCTCTCCAATACGAGTCTTAACCTCGCAGATCCTAACCGCTCGCATCGAACACCCATTGGGCAACAACACATCCAACTTGTCCTTCGCCATCGAAGAAGGGACTCCGATGCGTGATATAAATCCTTCGGACAAGAAGGAGTGTGAAGCTCCCGTATCAAAGAGTGCTCGTGCGGATTTTCACAAATCATTACAAATCCTAAACAAGCAGTGGTAAGGTAACATATACATAACAAGCATATAAAGTTGACTTGCTATAAATTAAACCGTACCTGTCACCACGTCAGCTTGTTTAATGGCCTCCTGTTGGCCAAGATTGTAGACCCTTGGTTGGGCCGGAGCATAGTGGGATGCGGTCGACTCCACCGCCTTTCCCTTCTCTTCGTAGGTAGCTCCTGGCCTCCTTTCGGACTTAGGACGTCCGCTCCAACAATCACGGGCGAAATGCCCCGTCTTGCCACAAGTAAAGCACGCGCCCGGGGTCCGACTCGTAGTCGCCCCAGAAGCACCAGAAGGAGCTGGACCCGAAGTCCTATGCTTCTTGAAAGTCCTCCGATAGCCAGACTTTGAAGTAGTCGGCACTTTAAACTCAGATTTCTTTTCAACCAAGCCTTTCTTCGCTTGTACACTCTTCATGTCCTTCTCCAAGGACCGGGCAGTATTGACCAAGGTTAAGAAACCCTGCGTCATCGGCCCCGACAGTAATAGTCTCAGCTCATCCCTCAGACCTTCATAGAAGCGATTAGTCTTGCGCTCCTCATCCATGATGGTAGAGCTAGCATAACGACTCAACCGCGTAAACTCGTGGAGATATTCATCCACGCTTCTCTCACCCTGCACCAACCTCAGGAACTCATTCTCCATTGAAATCCTCTGAGTAGAAGGGAGGTATCTTGCTAAGAACAATTCCGAGAACTCTTCCATCGGAACGTCTATCAATTGTCTACCTCTCAGATGATGCAGCTCCAAGCCTTCCCACCACATCCTCGCTTCACCGTCCAACAGGAACGTAGCGATGGTGGTCATCTGCCACTCCTCCGTCTCCGTCGCTGTCATGACTCTCTTCACCCTAGAGAGCCAGTCTTCAGCCTGAGATGGGGTTCCCAACCCCGAGAATAACGGAGGGTTAAAGCTCATTACATGCTTCAACTGCCTCTCAGTCGCCCTCCTTGGCACTATTGGTTCTACAACCACTTGCTCCATCCTCCTCGGCTCGCCTCTTGAAGAGGTACTTGCTCCATCACAGGAGCGGGCTGCTGCGCTTGCCTCCCAGGCTGCGCATTTATCACGGCCAACACCGCTTCAGCCACCAATCTTATATTTTCAGCCGACAAAGGTGTTGCGGGAGCAACTTCTGGTGCACTACTAGCCTCAGAACCTCGGCGTTCTGACGGCCCAACACCACTTCGGGTCACCTATAGTGGTACAAAACACCGTTAAGCGACCAAATAACATTGCAAACAGCAATTATAGGAACACGCAGGTTCCTCAAACACGAGTATTTTCATTCCTAAGTGGACATTCATGGGTTCTTTTTACTGTTATAACGATGACGCACACAATGTGCTCACCACCCCTTAAAAAGAATTCGCCCACGAATTCAATTCAAGCCCGACCAAAACCAGTAGTCTGATACCAAATTGTAACGCCCCCTATCCGTCGCATAGCATATAGCAGTAGGTCCGGCGGGGCCCGACGCCATATACCACAGACAGACCGGGTGGTTACGTATGGAAACCATCCAACCAATCTCAACGTCCTACACAGAGCATTCTAGCGGAAGCAATTTATAAGAGTTACAAATCAAGAACCCAGCACAAGCATGAATGTCCACTAAAACCAACAGGAATGTCATTACAAAATACTCAAAAGTCGGCCTTAAGGCCTTACAAGATGTTTCACTTGTCTATTACATGATTTACCAACCTCGGCACGCAGGCCGGCCATACATGAATAAAATAGAAAACATTTCCACTTGGGCCTTCGAGGGCCAGCTTCGCAAAAAGGGCTTTAGCCCGCTATTGACCGCTTGGTCCAGCTGCACCTGCAAGCAAACAAACCACCGCACGGTGGCAAACAAAGCAACGGTCAGCAATGCTGACCAAATTATAACGATCCCGCCCCCAACTCGGGGCGGCGATGCTCCTTCCCTGCATTTCATTAGCACAAGCGAGCAATGCATATAACCATAGCCATTTCATCACAGACGTTGGCTCGTACGGCCACACGTCCCGTGCACTCAGGGCACATTCTCGGTGAACCGGTCGATGTCACGTCAATTAAAGCCATTAACATTCCGGACTCACCACCGCCACTTAGACGGCCATTCCTATGAGCAATTCGTCTTCATGGTATTGGTCACGTCAATTTAAGCCATTGACCACCGAAGACTCACATCTATGCCAACGGCGAGTGCCATGTACTTTAGGTCTCTCTAACCCGAACGACATAAAGCGGGTACGGCTCCATCTAACCCGTGCTCACATCGCAACGGCAATTTAAGCCATATTGCGCGGGTCAAACTTTCACCGAGTCCCATTCTACCGCAAGACACATAACCCCGTTATGTTCAAGTTGGCTCTCAGGCCACCAAGTTGGCAAGACCTCGTGTCCGCCCAGTTTTCCGGGTGCACCTTTGGGTTAGTCCCCAAGGCTCCCTGCTGCAATCTACCGCGTAGAAAACCCGAAAAACACCCAATAGCACGGAGTCTTCTCCGGCCTTATGCAATGCAACATCACCGATCCGAACTACATGTCCGGGTAGGCTTCAACCAAAATGCCTATGTCCGTTCTCGCATACGGACGCTAAACAACGGGGACTTTACATATCTACCCGAAGGAACGCCTCCAACTCTTCGCAAACTCGCGAGAGAGGGCTTCCTATGCTAAGAAAGAGAGCTATCATGCTCACAAGTGAGGATCGTTACCCTTGCGTTCCTCTTTGGCGCCATCGAAATGTAATCGGATAGAAATCACCGCACTTGCGTTGCCTCCGTGGATCCGGAGTCGGCTTGCGATTCGGAGCTCCGAAGCTCCTCCAATGGCGGATCTAGCTCCTCTTCCTCTAGCCTTGGCTCTTCTTTCTCCAAGGGTTTGGAGAGAGATCAAGTGATGAAAAGTGGATTTTTCTAAGTCAAACCCGTGTATATCCTCCCAGGAACATCCCCAGCCGTCGGATCTCAACCTAAGAAAACGAGCGGCTTTGATTCGGGGCTGAAATGCCCAATCTGGGCCGAACACGGCTTGGCACACGCCCGTGTCCAGGGCCGTGTGCCGCATTCGCCGTCAAAATCGAATCTTCTGAACACGCACACGGGTATCGAACACGCCCGTGTTCGAGCTGACACGCCCGTGTTCCAGCTGACACGGCCGTGTAGCCGGCCGTGTACCCCATGATTTTTCCCCCGTTTCCAACCCGAGCACTGCACGGGTTCTAGGACACGCCCGTGTCCTTGCCCGTGTCACATTGACACGCCTGGGCCCCCAGGCCGTGTACACGGGACATTTCGTCGAGGGGAGAACGACGACTCGCTGACACGGCCTTGGACACGCCCGTGTCCGAGGCCGTGTGCCTTGTCTCGACGATCGTCGAGTGAATCTCGACGATTTCACCTGGACGATCGTCGACACGGGTCGACACGCCCTGCGACACGCCCGTGTCGCAGGCCGTGTGCCCATTCTCGACGAATCGTCGAGAATAACTCGACGATTTCACGGCTAAGTGTCGACACGGGTCGACACGCCCTGCGACACGCCCGTGTCGCAGGCCGTGTGCCCATTCTCGACGAATCGTCGAGAATAACTCGACGACTTCGCGGCTAAGTGTCGACACACGCTTGACACGCCCTGGGACACGCCCGTGTCCCAGGCCGTGTGCCTTCAGCCAGAAACCAAAACTGGCCCAAAACGTCCCCCTTTGCTCCTTTGAGTTTCGGGGCGTTACACCTTGTGTCCTTAGAAGCGTCCGGGAAGATGACAAGACCTGGAGGGCTTAGTGATGACCCTCTCCCATCTTCCAAAGAGGGCTGATTGTACAACCCTGTGTCCGGCGAGCGGGTCCCGCCAGGGAGGTTGAGCAGGCCTGGCCTCGCGACCCGCACCCGAGCGACAAAACAGGCTATCGGCGGAAGGGCTGGACCGCTCCCGCCCATTTCAGGCGAGCGGGCCGGCGAGGCGAGCGAGCTGGCGACCCGCAATTGGCGGGTCGATCGAAGTCGCGACGACCGCCGGCCAACCCCACGCGCGACCTGGCTGTCGATCCGCCCTGCAGAAGACAGGCAGCTCGCCCCTATCGGCTCGCGCTCGCCCAGGGAGGATAGGCAAGCCACGAGGCCAGACCGCGCCCGCCTCCTGCGGGGGAACTGAAGGCGAGCTGACCACCTAGGGGTGCGAATAGCTACTCAGAACAGCGGAACCTCGCTGTTGGCAGACTGGGTTGGACTACGCATAGCTGTTCAAAACAGCGGAGTTTGGTTGTTGGCAGACCCAACCAAGGGCTTTTTGGTATCTTCGGGTCAGTTCTTTTGGTTATTGGCAGTTCAGACTCCAAAAATCTATAAATAAGACCCAAGGGGTACCTCAGAGGACACGCTTTCAGTGCCTCCTTGCTCTCCTTCTCAAGTGTTCTCTGAGGGTACCTTAGCTCGGCTCTTGGCTAAGGAGGGGAAGCGCTCAGAGATCTTCCGGGTTTGTGGTGGGACCTCCCTGCCGAGCCCTTGGGTCTGTTTTCCCTTATCTCTCTCGTTGTTTTTCTTGCAGGAGCAAAGTAGGCGCGAGACCACCCCTTCCCCAAGGGTAGAACTCCACAAGAGGCCGGATTCCGGTTTCAACATTTTGGTGCGGTGAGCGTGGAGAGTGGTCAGTGCAGAAAAGCTTCGGCGAGCTCAATAAATCTGGGCATTTAGCCTGCAGGAAGATGCCCAAATCCATGTCAATCCTACAATCCTTCTTATTCATCTTTTTCTTAATAGAATCAAACAGAATTCCTCCCCAGTTAACTAACTTTTGATTCACTGAAGCACTATCAACAAAACTAGTGCCTGATGATTTTTCTTGCTAACAAGTATAATTCAATGTGATTTCATTCTACATTCTAATACAATTATGTAGATGGACTTAACTAGATTGAATTAGCATTCAGGCAAGTGCACCTATCAATTGTAATATATGAGAAATCTACATCTCGTGTCGTATTCCACAGGGTCGTTTCAACTATTTCGTACTCACCCTCCCTTTATTTTCATACCTCTAACAAAAGTGATATTAAACTACATTATCCTAACTATGACCAATTGGATAATTCAATATTGGAGAAATAAAAACGATAGAACATGAAGCTTTTAATAATTACATGAACAATTTCATTTACTAGTTCAATTCTAAGCATCATGATATGAAAATACTGTTAAATTTGTGCAATGTAAAGGTTGATTTTTCATCAAAATTCTCTCTCGAGCAATTCCAAATCTAAACCTAAGATAGTAAATTTTCTCTCGAACAATTCACAACACTCAAGTTCGCATTAATCAAATACCTTTATTACTACATAAATTCATGAATATCATTTCTAAGTTAACATGAATTCTTTTATCCGTGTTCTAATTTTCCAAACAAATATCTCTCGATCATAGAGTTTGAAATACAAAATGAATTATCATCACAATATGAACATACTAATTCATTGCAAATAACCAATTCTCAATCTAGCCAATTGCAAATTTTGTAAAATAAATAAGTAATTCAAAGGGATGATTAAACTCTTTGTTTGATTGCATAAACACAATAAAATGCTACAAATATAACATGAACAAGGTGATACATGATTACTAAAATGTTCAAAGCAAAATTCATGCAAATTAAAACATAAATTAAAGATGGAATCATCAAGAGAAAGGAAGGATTTAAGGGATTAATGATTGAATAAAAAATACATAAGAATACCCTTCAATCCTCCTTGTCTTGGATGCTCCTCCTCGGCTCCAGCAGTTCTCCAATGCAGAAATGATCCAAAAGTTCCAAATAAATTTTTCTACAGGAATTTTATAGTTCCCTTGCAAACAGGTCGGACACGGGGTCGCACACGGCCGTGTGCCAGGCCGTGTGGACGGTTCCTAGGTGGTTCCTGGACGGTTCCCCACGAAAAGGCGTGTCTGGTAGTGGGCCGTGTCGATGACACGGGTATCGACACGGCCGTGTGTGCCCGTGTCCCTCAGACACGGGTTGATCAGCAGTCGTGTGCAAAGATGACACGGGTATGCACACGGCCGTGTGCCATACCCGTGTGAGGCTCCTCTGTCTGCGCCCAATTCTTCAGTTCCAGGTACCTAGGACACGGGTAGGCACACGGCCGTGTGTCTGGCCGTGTGCACCAATTTCTGTCCTGTCATCGGCCATGTGACTCCGTGAACTCCTCTGTTTGCTCCGAAACTTTAGGTCCATTGGTTGGCATTACCTGCAATAGAAAAATAATAGACTCAGTAAATGGTTTAAAGCAGAACTGACAAGGACTTCTAAATACGCTCTTCTATCTATGATACGACAATTTCTTTGATATTATCATGAAATCAACATCAAAAGGGCAGGAAATGGTAGATATGATTACAATTATGATAGTAAAAAGCCTATCATAATCGTACTCATCAAATACCCCCAGACTTAGATGTTTGCTTGTCCCTAAGCAAACTAATTCAAACACCTGGGTTACCATTAAATAATTTTGCCTCCGCACATTGGTTGCTATGAATTTAATAGAACTTTGATGATGTAATTGCATAGGAAATAATTTAGCAGACTTTTCTAAATATATATTTATCTTAAAATTCCTCTAGTATATCATTTTAACTATCTCTCACTCGCTTTTAGAAATAAAGGTATAGTCATCTTTAACAAATATGAGGAGAAAATAACAATCTCTATAAAATACGTATTAGCATTTTCAAAACTTATAAGTACTCTTACTGATAATCATGAGCTTACCCTTTTTACACCCATCACAACATAATTTAGAATTAGTAAGGTTGGATCCTTAGGACTTGAATTTTGGTGTAGCCTTTTTGGCTTAGGATAGAAGATTAAAGGTGAGGTAATCAAGGAAAATTTTGATAATTTTCACACCTAAATCTTGATTGAGCCTTATGTTGGAAAATACCTTAACATATTTCAATTTTATGTAAACACCCCCAGACTTTGCAATTTGTATATTTCCCACATTTTGAAGGGCACTCTATTTTTTATATACATTTTTCTTTTTTAACCAAGGGACCATAGTAGGGATCATTCCAAGTGGGTGCAAGTATACACGCACTCAGGCCACATATCACTATGTCCTTTTTTTTTTGGTTCAAAGTAGGGATCATTCCAAGTGGGTGCAAGGATACACGCACTCAGGCCACATATCACAATGAACAAATCATTCAAGCAGGCATCAATGATAGGTGTGCTAATAGGTAGGGATTTGGCCTTGGTGAATTTTAATAGTAGAGCATCAAAAGGATGGGGATTAGGTTCAAATGGGGTGTGCAAGGGTATCATGTTAAAGGTGTTGGGATAACAAGCTCAAGCTATCCAATAGGAGGCCTAAGTCATTTCCGCCCTTACTAATTAACTTATGTAATGTTTTGAGGAATGCTAGAGGGTGAGTCCTAGACATCAATAGGGAGTAATTTTTAATTTTAAAATTCTAATACCAAATTATAAAAAAATGTTACACTCATCGACTCACTTTATTATAGATAAATATATTTTCTAAAATAGAGTGTTGGATAGTTACTAATATAGATGAGTAATCTTAAAATTAAATTATATAGAGAAAATTAAGCTAAAAAAAAATTTCTATGCTTAATTACGAAATCAACAAAGTTGAATACTCTATGAGTCTACATCAATTCATTTTAATCAGTGTGCGAAGGTAAATAAATATTTATAATCCCACATGAATGAATAATGAGAGCTTAAAAGGTCAAACAAAAATTTTTTTAAAGGGTGGTATAATAACTTGAGTATTATGATAAGCAGGTTAGAATTAATTGTAACCACATGAACAACCATTCTACCCCCAGACTTAAGATTTGCAATGTCCTCAGTGCAATGTAAAAGCGGACATAGAGTGATTTCATGATGATATATAAAAAGAACTGCTATCATAATAAGTAGAAGAGCACAGTAAAGAAACATGAGCTGTAATGAAATGCACTGATATATAATAGGTGATTCAACTGAATACACTGAAAAGAGAAAAAAAATACAAGATACGAAATATGAAGATAGAACTACAATGATACATATCAGAAGTACTCATGGTGGCCTGTCGAATCATCCGGGAAGGAAGGCGGTGCTGGAGCTGGTGGCTGGCGAGGGGCGATCCCAAGGTGGTCTCTAATCTGATGAAGGAGATCCTTAATTTCCTGATGTTCCTCCTTAATTTCCTGAAGCGTGGCGAGAGCTCGGTGTCGAAAAACTGCCGAACTCACGCGAGTATCGTGACTGAGGTGGAGGAGGTGCAGTAGACGACTCGCCATGAGCGTAGGTGGAACGGGGTGGAGGCACCAACGGCTCGTCGAGGTCAGGATCTATCTCATCATCACTGTCGGCCTGTACATGCGGTCCACGTCGAGCAATAGAATATATGACCCCTCCCCGGCCCTGACGGGCGGTGACGAGGCGGAGGGCGCGAAGACTAGCCATCGTGATAGGCACGGTCTTTGCTACCACTGTCATCTGGGGGAGGGCTATAAAGATGCCCATATTCTTCACGAGGCGAGTAATATAGGGGGCTACGCAAATAGACCCTATACGAGTGGTGTCAGCCTGATGAAGAATAAACTGGGCTAGAAGATAACCGAGATGTAGAGGATATCGTGATGTCATGCTGTAGAGGTATAACAGATCCTGCCTACTAACAACTCCGGAGCTTTCGCCCCGACCGCTCAACGTGTGGCTGAGTAGATGGTGGATGTAGTGGAGGGCGGGGGAAATCAATTTGGATGCCTTAGATCTCTTGGCCTCGTAGGCGCCAGTGTCGAAAGAAATCTGGCGCCATATACCACCGGCCATATCGCGGTTGGGGAGATCAAAGTGGAGTTCGGGGTAGGCGGCACTGAAAAGGAACGACTCCTCATACACCCCTAAATATTGGGTGAATTGGAGCATGGTGAGTGTATAAAATGTGCCACCCACTCGAAATGAAACTATCCCCTCGGGCGCGTGCGGTGCGTCGATGAAATTTGGCCTAAAGCTGGAATAAAATGACGATAGGAACTCTAAGGTGAGTTCCCTAAAGCCTAATTCTTCTATGGCAAAAAATTGACTCCACCCCGTTACAGAAATCAGCCCCCTGACATCTCCTGCCAGGTTTATCTCCTCAAGCACGCTCCAATCTATCATGCGTATGTCTTGAAATTTTTTGGATTGCAAGCGATTGTAGCGGGCGGTATGCGATGCATCAGTGAAAATTAGCGGAGTAGCGGCATCCCGCCTCTCCGTGGAGACTTGTAATTCCGGTCGGCGACGGCGACCTCCACTTCTTCCGGAAGACATAGTGTAGACGGGGAGAATACGAGTGAAGGGGGGCTAGAATTGGAGAAAGAGGTGCCTTTGGGGATCTGGCTACGGGATGACTGGTGGTGGGAGAAGGTTTGGAGTGAGCAGGAAAGAAAACCACACGGCCCTATTTATACATGTTGAACACGGGTTCGCACACGGGCGTGTGCGAGCCCGTGTTAGGGAATCTTTAACCTCGTGGAACACGGGGTGCGTCGGTCCGTGTAAAATAATGGAACACGGGTGCGCACACGGCCGTGTGTGCACCCGTGTTAGGGGATCCAATGCCTCGTGGAACACGGGCCTGCCTCGGTCCGTGTGGTCAAATCGGCTGGGGTCAGTGCGTCAGGTGGACACGGGCGGCAACACGGCCGTGTGTCGCCCCGTGTCGAAGCTGGCACGGTACATGAACACGGGTAGGTAGGAGACACGGGCGTGTGTAATCAGACACGCCCGTGTTCGATGTCTCGACACATCGGTCTCGACGATTGTCGAGACCGATGCACACGGCTATGAACACAGGTTGGTGCAAACCCGTGTTGTGCTCGGGATGAAAACGCCCTTATGCCGAATTAATTCCACACGGCTGGGCCTGAGCCTGTGTCATGTACACGGCCACGCACACGGCCGTGTGTGTAGCCGTGTGCCACTCCAGAAAACAATTTTTTTCAGAAAACTTTTTTTTTTCTTTTTCTCATTCAAATTTGATGGAAAATTTTTTCATTAACACATTTTTTTTCTTTAATTTTTCATTAAAACTAATTAGACTTAACTAAAGCAAGAATATTTAGAAACAACTACTATACTTAAAATTAAATTAGTCAAGACGGAGGCAGGTTTCTAGACGGGGGAAGTCCATAGGGATTTCACCATAATAGGGTTTAAGTCGGTGACCATTAACCTTAAAATCTCCCTTCTCGGGGTGAGTTAACTCGACGGTACCGTAGGGAAAGACTTCTTTAACTTTAAAGGGTCCGGACCACTTAGACCTTAATTTCCCTGGGAATAATCGTAATCTGGAATTATAAAGGAGGACTTGGTCACCTTTTTGGAATACCTTGGGTTTACGAAGGTGACGGTCATGAAATAGTTTGGTTTTCTCCTTATAAATCCTGGAGTTCTCATAGGCCATAGTTCTCCACTCATCTAATTCGTTAAGTTGAAGTTTACGCTTCTCTCCTATAGAACTAGTGTCAAAATTTAAGGAGCGTATTGCCCAATACGATTTGTGTTCTAATTCTATAGGTAGGTGACAAGATTTACCATAGACTAATCTAAAGGGGGTGGTCCCTATAGGTGTTTTGTAGGCAGTCCTATAAGCCCATAAACAGTCGTTAAGTTTCCTAGACCACTGCTTCCTATTCCCTTCTATAGATTTTTCTAAGATTCTCTTAAGCTCTCTATTGGAAACTTCAACTTGTCCACTAGTTTGAGGATGATACGGAGTGGCTATCCTATGTGTAACTCCATATTTTTCTAATACTTTGTCTAGTTGTAGATTACAAAATGTGAACCCCTATCGCTAATAAGTGCACGTGGTGTGCCAAATCGTGCGAATAAGGATTTCAAAAATCTAATTACAACCCTACTATCATTAGTAGGCAAAGCTTGCGCTTCAACCCACCTTGATACATAATCTACAGCTACCAAAATATATTTATTCCCAAAAGAAACTGGGAATGGTCCCATAAAATCTATACCCCACACATCGAATACTTCACATTCAAGGATAAATTTTTGAGGCATTTCATGTAATTTAGAAATATTACCTGCTTTTTGGCAAGAATCACATGAAAGCACATACCTTTGGGCATCCCTGAATAGAAGGGGCCAATAAAAACCGGAATCAAGAACCTTTTTAGCGGAGCGATTCGCTCCATAGTGACCACCAGCAGGACCTGAATGACACTGCTCCAAAATCTTCCAACCTTCCTCCGCTGATACACACCTTCTTATAACAGAATCTGCACATATCCGAAAAAGAAAAGGGTCCTCCCAAAAGTAATATTTCAAGTCAGAGAAAAATTTCTTTTTCTGCTGATATGAAAAGTCTTTTGGAAGGACCTTAGCCACAAGATAGTTTGCATAATCTGCAAACCATGGATAATCAAGTTGTATATTGGTAGATATGGCAAATAATGATTCCTCAGGAAATGTATCAGAAATTTCAGACTCATCTAACATTGATCGTAGTGGGTTTTCTAAACGTGAAAGATGATCTGCCGCTAAGTTTTCCGCTCCTCGTTTATCCCTAATTTCTAGATCAAATTCTTGTAGAAGAAGAACCCATCGGATTAAACGAGGCTTTGCTTCCGCTTTGGCTAGCAAATATCTAAGTGCAGAGTGATCCGTATAAACTACCACTTTGGATAATGTTAAATATGATCTAAATTTATCAAAGGCAAATACCACTGCTAAGAGTTCTTTTTCAGTAGTTGTATAATTCTCCTGTGCATTATTAAGTGTTTTACTAGCATAATATATTGGGTGAAAATGTTTGTTTCGGCGTTGTCCTAAAACAGCCCCTACCGCAAAACTACTAGCATCACACATGATCTCAAATGGTTGACTAAAGTCAGGTGCGATCATAATAGGAGAATTAATTAATTTTTCTTTTAAGAACTCAAAGGCGTGTAGACACTCTTGTTCAAAAATAAAAGGTGTGTCTTTTTCTAAAAGCCTTGTAAGTGGTTTAGCTATTTTGGAGAAGTCTTTAATAAAACGGCGGTAAAATCCCGCGTGTCCTAAGAAACTTCTCACTGCCTTTACGGAGGTTGGTGGTGGCAATTTTTCTATGGTCTCTATTTTTGCTTTATCTACTTGAATTCCTTGGCTTGAAATTTTATGGCCAAGTACTAACCCTTCTTATACCATGAAATGACACTTCTCCCAACTAAGCGCTAGGTTCGTCTCCTCACACCTCCTAAGAACTTTCTCTAAATTATTCAAACACAACTCAAAAGAGTCGCCAAAAACCGAAAAATCATCCATGAACACTTCCATGATATCTTCAACATACTCGTTAAAGATGGCTAGCATGCACCTTTGAAATGTGCCGGGCGCATTACATAACCCGAAAGGCATACGTCTATAGGCAAAGGTACCAAATGGGCAAGTAAATGTTGTTTTCTCTTGGTCTTCTGGTGCTATAGGAATTTGAAAGTATCCAGAAAGTCCATCTAGAAAACAATAGTACGAGTGTCCTGATAAGCGTTCTAATATCTGGTCGATGAAAGGAAGAGGGAAATGGTCTTTCCTAGTGGCATCATTTAATTTCCTATAGTCTATACAAACACGCCAACCTGTTACTGTTCGCGTTGGAATTAATTCATTTTTATCATTTGCTACTACGGTCAGGCCACCCTTCTTAGGAACTACTTGGACAGGACTAACCCATGAACTATCCGAAATAGGATATATAATACCAGCATCTAATAACTTTACAATTTCAGCCTTAACTACCTCTTTCATATTAGGATTTAGCCTACGTTGCGGTTGAATAGACGATTTATAGTTTTCTTCCAAAAGAATTTTATGGGTGCAAAAACTAGGATTAATACCCTTTATATCAGATATTTGCCACGCTATTGCACCTTTACATTTCTTCAATACGGTTATCAATTTTTCTTTTTCAAGTTTGGAAAGATTTGAAGATATGATAACTGGGTACGAAGAATTTGTTCCTAAGAATGCATACTCAAGATGATCCGGTAATTTTTTTAATTCTACTATTGGTGGATTCTTAGTATTATTCTTAAGAATTTCATGATCTCCTTCAGTAATTAAACTATATTCCGTTGTTCTATTCATAGCAACACAATTTTCTAGAAAAAATAAATGTTCAATAATGTCATCATTTTTATCATCTTCTAGATAATTGTTCGTTATGCAAATTTCTAAAGGATCTTTATAATAAAAATTAGAATTTATAGAAGACATAAAATCATCAATACCATGAGAAAAATAGCAATAATCATCGTTTTCTAAAGATTGTTTCATAGTTTTGCCAATTTGAAAAGTGACTTCATCTTCTCCTACTCGCAATACTAATTTACCATCAAAAACATCGAATAAGTGCTCTAGATGTAGCTAGAAATGGACGACCTAGTATGAGTGGTACTTCGATATTTTCATCCATGTCTAAAATAACAAAATCAGCAGGAAATATAAATTTATCTACCTTAACTAATACATCTTCCACTATTCCTCTAGGATACTTAACCGATCGATCTGCTAATTGAATACTCATTCTTGTTGGGCTAAGTTCTCCTAGGCCTAGTTTCAGATATAATTTATAAGGCATTAAATTTATACTTGCTCCTAGATCTGCTAAAGCCTTATTTACTTGTAAATCACCGATTAAGCATGGAATTGAAAATGAACCGGGATCCTTAAGTTTTTGTGGCAATTTATTTTGCAAAATAGCAGAACATTCTTCACTTAATGTTACTAATGATAATTCTTCTATTTTCTTTTTATTAGAAATCAAATCCTTAAGAAATTTTGCATATTTAGGCATTTGAATAATTTCAGAAAAAGGTAAATTAACATGTAATTGCTTAAACATAGATAAAAATTTACCATACTGCGCATCCATGCGCTCCTTGCTATGCTTTGCTGGGTATGGTAATGCTGGTTGGTACTCCATCGGTTTGTACATTCATCTCGCTTGGTCCTTCGCCGCTAGACTCCATTTTGGGTGCTTCTTTTGCAGGCCTTGGGTCTTGTAACTCCTTTCCGCTCCTCAATTGAACGGCTTTTGCATGCTCCCTTGGATTTATCTCTGTATTCCCTGGAAGTGCTCCTTGCTGCCTTTCAGAAACCATCCTTGCAAGCTGACCAATTTGATTTTCCAAGTTCCGAATTGAACCCTCTTGATTTCGGAAGGCTACATCGGTAGTTTGCATAAATTTGGTAAGCACATCTTCCAATGTAGGCTTCCTTGGTTCCAACTGTGGTTGTTGTCCAAACATGGGCTGCTTCCCTTGATTTCCTTGTCCTCCCCAAGAGAAATTGGGTGGTTTCGCCATCCAGGATTATATGTAGAGCTATATGGGTTATTGGCTTGATTGAAAGGTGGCCTAATATTGTTACCCGTATAGTCAACATGCTCTTGAACTTGCGGTTCACAACTAGGCATTCCAGTGCATGAAGGGTCCCATTGTTGAGGTGCCATGGAAGGTGATGCTATGGCAAGGTTGTCCATCTTTTGGTGAAGTTTCTCCACTTGAATTGCTAAGGCGGTGACGGCATCTACTTCATAAATTCCTGCGGGCTTGCCAGGCTTTTGTCTTACGGTAGTCCATGGTAATTGTTCATTGCCATGTCCTCTATCAACTGCTGAGCCGCTTCAGGTGTCTTGTTGTTCAAAGTTCCTCCACTAGCCGCATCAATCATTTGTTTGGTGGCCGGATTTAGACCATTATAGAAGGTCTGAATCTGAAGCCATGAAGGTAGAGCATGGTGGGGACATCTCCTTAACAACTCCTTGAATCGTTCCCATGTGTCGTATAACGATTCAGACTCCAATTGAATGTATGTAGAGATGTCATTCCTTAACTTCGCAGTCTTTGCAGGTGGAAAATACTTCATCAGAAACTTCTCAACCATCATGTCCCAAGTAGTGATCGACCCTCTAGGTAAGGAATTCAACCACTGCTTCGCTTTATGCCTTAAAGAAAATGGAAACAATCTCAATCGAATGGCGTCGTTGGAAACACCATTGATCTTAAATGTGTCACATATCTCTAAGAATCCGGCCAAGTGGGTGTTAGGATCCTCATCTTGCAAGCCATCATACTGAACATACTGTTGAACCATCTGTATTACACTAGGCTTCAATTCAAAATTGTTGGTAGATATCGGTGGTCTAACGATGCTCGACCCGGTTCCTTGGAGATTAGGTCTCGCAAAGTCAGACATGGTTTGCTCATTTTGGTTGGCCATAGTATCTAAGTTTTCAAGATGATTCTCTCCTTGGTTTACTGTCTCCTCTTCTAATAGTCCGTTTGAAATATCTGTGGTATTAATTCCCACGTCCCTTAAGTTAGTGTTATGGAGAATTCGTTCTGGGTCAGGATGAAATGGTACTAGCCCAGAATTTTTGCCCCTGGTCATAGACTAACAGACTACACAAAAAAAAATATTACACAAGATAATTATTCAAATTCTAATTTACAATTACATAAATGAAAATTGGTAGATCAATAAAGATTAGGATTTCAAAATATTGAAAACGATCCCCGGCAACGGCGCCAAAAACTTGATGATTTTTCTTGCTAACAAGTAATAATTCAATGTGATTTCATTCTACATTCTAATACAATTATGTAGATGGACTTAACTAGATTGAATTAGCATTCAGGCAAGTGCACCTATCAATTGTAATATATGAGAAATCTACATCTCGTGTCGTATTCCACAGGGTCGTTTCAACTATTCGTACTCACCCTCCCTTTATTTTCATACCTCTAAACAAAAGTGATATTTAAACTACATTATCCTAACTATGACCAATTGGATAATTCAATATTGGAGAAATAAAAACGATAGAACATGAAGCTTTTAAATAATTACATGAACAATTTCATTTACTAGTTCAATTCTAAGCAATCATGATATGAAAATACTGTTAAATTTGTGCAATGTAAAGGTTGATTTTTCATCAAAATTCTCTCTCGAGCAATTCCAAATCTAAACCTAAGATAGTAAATTTTCTCTCGAACAATTCACAACACTCAAGTTCGCATTAATCAGAATACCTTTATTACTACATAAATTCATGAATATCATTTCTAAGTTAACATGAATTCTTTTATCCGTGTTCTAATTTTCCAAACAAAATATCTCTCGATCATAGAGTTTGAAATACAAAGTGAATTATCATCACAATATGAACATACTAAATTCATTGCAAATAACCAATTTCTCAATCTAGCCAATTGCAAATTTTGTAAATAAATAAGTAATTCAAAGGGATGATTAAACTCTTAGTTTGATTGCATAAACACAAATAAAATGCTACAAATATAACATGAACAAGGTGATACATGATTACTAAAATGTTCAAAGCAAAATTCATGCAAATTAAAACATAAATTAAAGATGGAATCATCAAGAGAAAGGAAGGATTTAAGGGATTAATGATTGAATAAAAAATACATAAGAATACCCTTCAATCCTCCTTGTCTTGGATACTCCTCCTCGGCCTCCAGCAGTTCTCCAATGCAGAAATGATCCAAAAGTTCCAAATAAATATTTCTACAGGAATTTTATAGTTCCCTTGCAAACAGGTCGGACACGGGTCGCACACGGCCGTGTGCCAGGCCGTGTGGACGGTTCCTAGGTGGTTCCTGGACGGTTCCCCACGAAAAGGCGTGTCTGGTAGTGGGCCGTGTCAGATGACACGGGTATCGACACGGCCGTGTGTGCGGCCGTGTCCCTCAGACACGGGTTGATCAGCAGTCGTGTGCAAAGATGACACGGGTATGCACACGCCCGTGTGCCATACCCGTGTGAGGCTCCTCTGTCTGCGCCCAAATTCTTCAGTTCCAGGTACCTAGGACACGGGTAGGCACACGGCCGTGTGCCTGGCTGTGTGCACCAAATTTCTGTCCTATCATCGGCCATGTGGACTCCGTGAACTCCTCTGTTTGCTCCGAAACTTTTAGGTCCATTGGTTGGCATTACCTGCAATAGAAAAATAATAGACTCAGTAAATGGTTTAAAGCAAGAACTGACAAGGACTTCTAAATACGCTCTTCTATCTATGATACGACAATTTCTTTGATATTATCATGAAATCAACATCAAAAGGGGCAGGAAATGGTAGATATGATTACAATTATGATAGTAAAAAGCCTATCATAATCGTACTCATCAGTGCCTGGTTATGTAATCATGAGCAGTGTACTAGCCCAAGATTACCTTGCCCAAAACATCAGCCAAAAACTTATATTGAACAGAGAGATTTTTCTTCAACAAATGATTAGGGTTTCCCTGGGAGTGACCCATCCTTTCTAACATTTCATCAAAATTAGCACTAGATAGTTCTATTTCATCTTACCCATTAATAAAGACAAAAACTTTAGTAATAATAACAGGTGTGAGAGGAACCTGTTGTACAGATATTGATCCAAGGATAGTGGAGGAGGCAGGAGTCCTAGCAGTATAGACTCATTCCTTTATCTCAAATACAGGAAGCTTTATCCTGGTAGTCATGAACTTCCTTAGTTGTTGAGCCTCAAACAACTGGAGAAAGTCTTTGAATATCTGGTCAGAATGGTTGAAGGAATCAATATCAATGTCAAAACCGGCATCAAACTTCATCCCGGAGAGAGTTGCCGCAGAAATCGCCATTGTTGTCTTGTAAAGAGAAAAGATCAAGTGCAAGAGAACTGGAAAGCGCGGGATGGAGTTTGATGAAAACCTAATTATAAGTTTTCCGAAGATGAAAAGACGAATTACATCCAATAAAAAATAAAAACTCTGAACTCAGTTCAACGAAAATTCTCGCAAAGAAATAAAAGCGTCGATCTAAGTTTGAAGAGAATAAAACATTTCGTCGTTCTCCATTCGATGAAAAATTTTCTGAGACAAACTTTGTCGATCTCCGTTCGACAAAAAGTTTCACAAAGGAAGGTTCGTCGATCTCCATTTGACGAAGACTCCTTGAAGATTTTATAGTTCGTCGATCTCCGTTCGACGAAAAATGGACAATTCATTGACCACAGACAAAAATCAAATTAAAGCTTCTCCATTAATCATACTTAGCTGATTTAGGAAGAACAAATGTTTCTTTTCATCTAAAGGTTTGGTAAAAATATCTACCCGTTGTAAATCAGTAGTGAAAAAGACAAGATTAATTTTATTTTTGTCCATATTATCTCTAATGAAATGATGCATATCTCTATATGCTTGGTCGTACTATGATGCACTGGATTCTGTGCAATTGAAATTGCAATGGTATTATCACAAAATATGGTTGAATTATTTAATTTGAAATCATAATCCAGAAGTTGGTTCTGAATCCACAAAATCTGTGAACATCAACCATCTGCTGCTATGTATTCAGCTTCAGCAGTTGAAATTGACACAGATGTTTGCTTCTTGCAAAAACATGACACAAGTCTATCACCAAGGAACTAACAAGTTCCTGATGTGCTTTTTCTATCGACTCTACATCCAGCAAAGTCAGCATCTGAGAATCCAGTTAATTCAAATTCTGACTCAGTAGGATACCAGAGTCCTTGATTAGGACAACCCTTTATATATCTTAAAATCCTTTTTAATAAAATAAGTTGAGATTCTTTAGGGTTGACTTGAAATATAGCACAAATACAAGTAGCAAACATAATATCAAGCCTACTAGCTGTAAGATACAATAAGGACCCAACAATAGCCCTATATATTTTCTGATCAACTGGTTTGCCTTGTTCGTCAGAATTAACTACAATATTGGAGGCCATGGGTGTTTTTATGGCTGAGGCATCTGACATCCCAAATCTTTTAGGTAGCACTTTAGCATATTTAGACTGAGATATATAGATACCATCAGTGGTTTAGTTCACTTGAATACCAATGAACTAGGATAGTTCACCCGTGCTACTCATTTCAAACTTTGAATACATCAGGTCAGAAAACATTTTGTACAGTTTGGAATCAGTAGAACTAAAGATTATATCATCTACATATATTTGTACTAGCAAAATTTTAAATTTATGATGTCTAATAAATAAAGTCCTATCTATAATGCCTCTAATGAACTTATGCTCAAAAATAAAACTAGTCAAGGTCTCATACCAAGCTCTTGGAGCTTGCTTTAGACCATAAAGGGCTTTAGCTTAAAAACATAAGTGGGATGAGTTGAGTAAATAAAACCTAGAGGTTGTTCAACATATACTTCCTCTTTAAGTTCTTCATTTAGAAAGGCACTTTTTACATCCATCTGATATATTTTGAATTTCTAAAATGCAGCATAAGCAAGAAAGATCCCGATAGGTTCAAGTCTTGTAACAAGAGCAAAGGTTTGATCAAAATCAATGTCTTCTTCCTATAAATATACTTGGGCTACCAGCCTAGCTTTGTTTCTTACTATTACTACTTATGCATCCAACTTATTCCTGAAGAACCATTTAGTTTCAATGATTGGGTAGTCTTTGGGTCTTGGAACTAAATCTCAAACTCAAAACCTCTCAAATTGATTGAGGTGCTCTTACATTACAAAAATCCAGTGGGTTCTTGATCTGCATCTTTAATAGATTGAGACTCAATTTGAGAAATGAAGCAAGTGTGCATCTGATCTTGGTTGAGTTGATGTCTTATTTGCACACCAAGTGATATGTCTCCAATCACTTGAGATATATGGTGATCTCTAAGTATGACAAGATCAGAAGGTGGAGTTGGAACATCAACAGCTAGTGGAGTTAATTCCTCTTGTGGAATTACATTTGTTGTTGTTGGTTCAACAATTTCAACATAATCTTCATCACTTTCTTCATCAATCTATGGAGAGGGATGAAAAGTAACCTCTTGTTTAAGGTTTAAATCATCCAACTTCTCACACAGATAGGGTACTTGTAATGAGTCTATGGTAGAAGAATTCTTCTACTTGTAAAATATATTAGTCTCATCAAAAGTTACATGAGCAGATTATTCCATTTGAAGTGTTGATTTATTAAAAACACTATAAGCCTCGCTGACTTGGGAATATCCAAGGAATGGCTAGCTTGCTGCTGTCGGCCCTTGAAGGCCATGCGAAGAATTGTGTTTGGATTTCATGTGTGGTCGGCCTGCGTGCAGATGTACGAAACTATTTATGTGTAAAAGAAGAACCTGCAAGGCCACAAGGCCAGGGTGTGTGGGTTGTATACATTCCTGGTGTTGTTATATATATAAATGTGGCATTTATGTATTGGTGGACATTCTGGTTTGAGTTCATGCTAACGTAAAAATGCTGCGCTACGATGAATGAGTTAAGGATACGAATAGATTTTTATATCCACAAGTAATTCCTTTGCTTGTCTGTGATATATGGCGTGGGGCCCCGGCCGGACCCACCGTTATATGCCATGGGACGGGTGGGGGCATTACAAAGTGGTATTAGAGCTAGGTTGAGATTGTTTGGGAGGGAGAGAACAAAATTGAACTCATGAATGTCCACTAGGAATGTATGTCATGCACCTGATGTGCGTGAGTGTGTAGTTAATGTCGCAGGACCGTTATGATTTGAAGTATTAATGGTGTTCTGTACATTGATAGGTGGCGAGGGATGGAGCTGGGCCGTCTGAGCCCCAGCAGTCTGATGAGAGTGCAGCACCCGTTGAAGCGCCTATGCCTCCCTCGGCAGAGGCCATACGGTTGATGACGGAGACAGTGCTTGCAGTGTTGCAGGCACAACCTACTGGATAGGCAAGGCCTGGTGCAAGACAAGAGCATGTTGCAGTGGTGGTGGAGGCGCAAGAAAGTGACGAGTCATTGACACGTTTTATGCACTTTCATCCAACAACGTTTGGTGGAGCGCCTTCCCCAATGCAGGCGGAAGATTGGCTGGTGAGGGTAAAAAGGATCCTAACTGCAATCAGGACGATAGAGGAGCAGAAAGTGAAGTTGGCCACTTTTCTGTTGGAAGGAGATGCAATATTATGGTGGGATGAGATGGAAGTGCATCACTTGGCAGGTCGAGGTTTAACGGAGGTTTCAATGGATGAATTCTCCCGAATATTTTTAGCCAAGTATGTGCCAGTGTCGCAGCGAATTGCGATGGAAAATGAGTTTCTACGTCTGGTGCAGGGTGAGCGAGATATTGATACCTACCTACATGAGTTTACGAGATTGGGGAGATATGCAGAATCTTCCTTTGCGGAGGAAGCGCGAAAGACAAATCGGTTTTATGAAGGACTGCGGGATGAATTGAGGCTAGCACTCCCGAGTTCAATGAGTCAAGGCTTCCAAGCATTGGTCGATACGGCCCGGGCGTTGGAGAAGGATATGAAGCGGGTACAAGAAAATAAGAGATTGGCAGCAGAAAAGCCAGAGTTTAAAGTGCCGCAATCGGATCAATCAGAGTTTTGAAGACGAGAGAAGAAAAGATTTAGCCCTGCGGAATAAACTCCGTCGACTGTTTCTTTCGGGGCGACCTATGGTCCAGGACGTGTTGATACACGTATATGCTATAAATGTGGGCAGCAAGGACACATAGCAAAATTCTGTTGGAATGCCCCTCCAGGGAGTGAGAAAAAGACAAGTGCGTCATATGAAGAAAAGGGTAAAGCGGTGGCTGAGTCATCTGCACCCCGGACGCAACCTCGATTGCATGCTATGGAAGTGCAAGAGCCGCAAAGCTCAGTTGGTGAAATTCAGCCTCGGGTGTTTAATTTGTCTCTTAATCGCGACCTGCAAAATCGGGAGGCTGAGCGGAGGTGAATCGTGACTTGACTTCCTACTATGCTTGATCATGATGTTTTGTTCTGATATCTTTTGTGGCTGACTGTGCACAAGTGGAAGTTAGGAATGTATGTTTGTGTTGTATGTTTGTTAGTATGTACGATGGTTTGGAATACGGCTCGCAAATGTGCATACTCAATTGTTGTAGTTGGTTGGCTGATTGGAGTGAGTCAAATTTCGAGGACGAAATTCTTTGAAGGCGGGAAGGATTGTAACACCCCGAAGTCAATTGGGTCAATTTGAGCCAATTTGGGTTCAGGTATGGGTGACACGGCCTGGGACACGGGCGTGTCCCAGGGCGTGTCATGCCTGGGTTATGTCGCGTCGTGCGGTCGAAGAATTTTGCTCGATGATCGTCGAGTGTCGAGTGTCGAGTGAGGACACGGCCTGTGACACGGGCATGTCACAGTGTGTGTCATTGTGTTCGATGAACTCAGCTCGACGTTTTGAGCTAGGGCGTGTTTGCGGGACATAGGTATGTCCAGGTGCACACGACATGGAACATGGGCGTGTGCCAGGGCCGTGTGAGTCTTGGGTGCTTTTGCGGTTGTGTAGCCTGCTGAACACGGCCTCAGATACGGGCGTGTCTGAGGGCGTGTCAGGGGACACGGCCGTGACGTGGGCGTGTCACACGGCCGTGTATTGGCTGGACTGAGTCGGTTGACTGTTGCTTAAGGGGACATGGCCTGTGACACGGGCGTGTCACAGGGCGTATCAGGTCGTGTTCATGCTTTTCTGGCCAAATCTGAGCCGTTTGTTTCCCTTTTCCTGGATCCAGTGGTTGGCCTCTATCCAGGTGTGGAGAAGGCCGAGAAAAAGGGGATATCCAAGCTCCCCAGGCATTACCACCCATCGACCACCCTCTTATTCTGATCGACCCACCCATGTGGTGCAGCAAGCTGGGTTTAACTTGGCTCCCCAGGCATTGCCACCAATCGATCCCTACCTAACTAGATCAACCCACCCTGGTGGTGTAACAGGCCAGGTTTATCTCGAGCTCCCCAGGCATGCTACCAATTGATCATAGCATAACTAGGAGCTTAACCAAAGCCTCCTCACATTCATCATCACATCCATACATTCAGCACAACAGAAATCCATTTACATCTCATCAAATCCACGGAGACTTCTCCGGTTTACCCATGAACATCACCAATCCAGACTACCGGTCCAGATGGACTTCACACATCATGCCTATGTTCTACTCCATATTTTCGGATCTAGATACAGACTCAACAAAGGAATCTCTTCCGCAATCCACCTCTTGGTGGAGGATTCCAAGCACATGCATAAAGGAAGGACTTCATTGTCCAAGAAGGAGATCGTTACCCTTGAAGATCGCTTCAGTGCCATGAAGTAGCCGTATGGAAATCACCGCCTCGGCTCCGCCTTCACTAATCCGCTCTCGAATCTTTGCTCCGCACTCCGCAGCTCATCCAGCAGCTGGTAGTCTCCTCCCTTCCCTCTTGCCTTAGGCCTTTCTTCCTCTCTCTTAGAATAAGATGAAGAAGAAGAAGAAGAAGAAAAGAAAGGGTTATATCCCCTTTTTCTCGGCCTTCTCCACACCTTGACAGAGGCCAAACACTGGATCCACGAAAAGGGAAACAAACAGCTCATATTTGGCCAGAAAAGTAGGAACACGGCTGACACGCCCTGTGACATGCCCGTGTCACAGGCCGTGTCCCCTTAAGCGACAGTCAACCGACTCAGTCCAGCCAATACACGGCCATGTGGCATGCCCGTGTCATGGCTGTGTCCCCTGACACGCCCTCAGATACGCCCGTGTCTGAGGCCGTGTTCAGCAGGCTACACAACCGCAAAAGCACCCGAGACTCACACGGCCCTGGCACACGCCCGTGTTCCATACCGTGTGCACCTGGACATACCCATATCCCGCAAACACGCCCTAGCTCAAAACGTCGAGCTGAGTTTGTCGACCACAATAATACGCCCTATGACACGCCCGTGTCACAGGCCGTGTCCTCACTCAACACTCGACACTCGACGATCGTCGAGCAAAATTCGTCGACCGCATGACGCGACACAACCCAGGCATGACACGCCGTGGGACACGCCTGTGTCCCAGGCCGTGTCACCCATGCCTGAACCCAAATTGGCCCAAATTGACCCAATTGACTTCCATCCGGCTACTTCATGGCACCAAAGCGATCTTCAAGGGTAACGATCTCCTTCTGGGACATCGAAGTCCTTCATTTATGCATGTGCTTGGAATCCTCCACCAAGAGGTGTATTGCGGAAGAGATTCCTTTGTTGAGTCTGCATCTAGAGCTGAAAATATGGAGTACTGCATAGGCATGCTGTGTGAAGCCCATCTGGACCGGTTGTCTGGATTGGTGATGTTCATGGGTAAACCGAAGAAGACTCTGTGGATTTGATGAGATGTAAATGGATTTCTGTTGTGATGAATGTATGGATGTGATGATGAATGTGAGGAGGATTTGGTGAAGCTCCTGGTTATGATATGATCAATTGGTAGCATGCTTGGGGAGCTCGAGATAAACTCGGCTTGTTACACCGCTAGGGTGGGTTGATCTAGTTAGGTAGGGATCGATTGGTGGCAATGTCTGGGGAGCCGAGTTAAACCCGGCTTGCTGCACCACATGGGTGGGTCGATCGGAATAGGACGGGGGGGTCGATGGGTGGTAATGCTTGGGGAGCTTGGATAAACCCGGCTTGCTACACCACATGGTGTGGGTCGATCTACTCTGGTTGTTTATGGATGCTGTGAGGTTGTACCTCTGATTGGTTTGGGCGGGATGTCGCCAGCTTGCGAGATTGGTGGACTAGGTCCGGTCAACCAACAAGTTAAAACCTCTGATCGACGGTGTATGACTGGTGGATTCTGGTACACCAAGAAGGTGCCCTAAGTGCACGGAGCGTCTGGCGGATTCCAGCATTTGTGATGTGATGTGTTTGCTAGCGGGATAAAGAGAATGATATACCTATGATGCTTGATGATGCTTGATGATAGATGATGACACTGTATGCAGGGAAGGAACCACTACCCCGGGTAGGGGGTAGGGTCGTTATAATTGGTCAGCCAAATGCTGACTGTTACTTTATTTTCTGTGTTGGCTTGGATGGCAAAAATGCAGGTGGAGTGAACACGTGGAATGGCTAGCTTGCTGCTGTCGGCCCTTGAAGGCCATCCAAAGAATTGTGTTTGGATTTCATGTGTGGCCGGCCTGCGTGCAGATGTACGAAACTATTTATGTGTAAAAGAGGAACCTGTAAGGCCGTAAGGCCAGGGTGTGTGGGTTGTATATATTCCTGGTGTTGTTATATATATAAATGTGGCGTTTATGTATTGGTGGATATTCTGGTTTGAGTTCATGCTAACGTAAAAATGTTGCACTAGGATGAATGAGTTAAGGATACGAATAGATTTTGATTTCCATAAGTAATTCCTTCGGTTGTCTGTGATATATGGCGTGGGGCCCCAGCCGGACCCAACGTTATATGCCATGGGACGGGTGGGGGCGTTACATTTCGTGTTATTATTATGAATATAACACTTGCATCCAAAGACTTTAAAATAATCTACTTTAGGTTTCTTCCCTTTAAGTAGTTCATAGGAGGTCTTACCCTTTAGCTTATGAATTAGACGTCTATTCAGAACATAATTTATTGTGCTTATTGCCACTGCCCAAAAGGATATGGGCAAGTAAGCATCTACAAGTAATGTCCCAGCATATTCAATTAGGGTTCTATTTTTCCTTTCAGCTACCCCATTTTGTTGAGGAGTTCTAGGAGCAGAAAAATAATGTTTGATACCTTCCTTCTCACATAATTCTTTCATTATAAGAGATTCAAACTCTCAGTGTCATGATCACTTCTAATCAATGCAACCTGAGTAGAATACTCAATCTTGATGCTCTTAAGAAAGTCTGTAAGAATTTTGAAGTTATCTGACTTGTTTCTCAGAAAGAAAACACAAGTGAATATTAAGAAGTCATCTACAACAACTAAAGTGTAAGATTTCCCTCCCAAACTTTGTACTGTAATAGGTCCAAAAAGTTCCATATGCAACAAGTATGAAATCCTGGGTGAATCACTTTTAAATATGGATTCAAAACTATTTTTAGTTTGTTTGCTTAATTGACAAGTCCTGCAGAGTCCTTCCTTCTTATAAGAACTAGAAGGCAATCCTCTAACAATGTTGTCCCTAGATAATTTGGCAATATTCCTAAGGTTTACATGACCTAATCTCTTGTGTCATAATTCATTGGTTGAACTAATTTGATTAAAAAATAAATTTATGAATTAGCAGATTTAAAATTTACTACATATATGTTGCCTTGTCTAATTCAGTTAAAACAGATTTGTTGTCACTAGAAGTAATAGTGCAAGAAGATTGACTGAATGATACCTGATAACTTTCATCACATAATTGACTTTTGGATATTAGGTTATGCTTGAGACCACTTACATAAGCTATCTTCCCAAAGGTAACTATTCCAACTTTGACGTTTCCATAGCCTTCTGTTTGTCCACAGTTGGAGTCTCCAAATATTACTTTTGGTCCAAGCTTTGACTTGAAGTCTGTTAGATTTGCTTTACTTCCAGTCATATGTTTAGAGCACGCAGTATCCAGATACCACTGTTCCTCTGTGGTAGGATAGTTCTTTGCCTGTATAAAAAATAGGTTAGGTGTTCTTTACCCAGTAATCTTTGGTCCTTGATTTCTTTCAAACTTATAACTAGAAATATAGGAAAATTCAGGCTGATCCTTATAACTTAGTGGATCAAATCTCCTAGGATGAATGATCCACTAGGTAAAAGGATTAATAAAAGTTTTAACTTGATTAAAAGTTTAAAAGAATTAAAGTTGCTGTTAAAATATTCTGGGTTCGGCGAATTAAAATAAGTTTGTCAATCTGCGTTCGACAAATGGGGATGAGTTCATCGAACTCCATTCACAGAATAAAAATATTCATTCTTTGTGCCCCACGTTTGTTGATCGTGGTTCGATGAACCATATTGACATCGTCGAGCGCAGTTAGTAGAATAATTATAATGAAATTCTGGGTTCATTATTCATCGATCTGAGTTTGACGTATAATAGTTATTTAATCGGGCTCGGTTCGACGAATTATGTTGAACATAATTTTTATGAAAAAATTTCTTTTTATTTTATTTAGTCTTGTGAAAAACTTCAGTTTCTTTATTTAAATCTTCTAATTTTTTTCCTTTTTCAGAAACAAACTTTATAAGAGTAGATAATGTGTTTTCTGTAACAAAGGAGGCTGACTAGATGAAGCTCCCAAGCACATTTTGTCATTTAGCATAGTATTTACTGTACTTGTGATATTCATCAGTTTGATACTTCTCCCATTAAGGAATTCTTTAAACTCCTTAGCCTCAGATAATTTAGTTTTAAGGATATTATTTGTTCTGAAGCATTATCTAAATCATCTTTAAGTTTAATATTTTCAGAAAATAAATTATCATATTTAATTAATTTTCTTTGAGAAGTTTGATTTTCTTCTCAGATTTGATTAAATCATTGCATAATAGTTTAAATTTAGTTTTGAATTGTTCTGAAGTAAAATCAAAAGAAGAAATTACGTGATCTTCTTCTGATTCAGATTCAGTTTCAGAAATTTCAGCGTCAGAGTGGTTGCATGATGCATTGATTGTCATCATGCAGACCTCTCTGGCCTTAGCTTCCTCTTTATCCTTGCTGGAGCTGGATGAAGATTCATCCTCAGAATCACTCCATGTTTCAGCAGCAAAGCCCCTCTCCTTCTTCTTGTGTTTGCTGGAGGAGGACTTGTGAGTATACTTCTTAGAGTGCTTCTCCTTCTTCTTCTCTTTCTTCTGGTTCTCTGGACATTCTAGAAGTATATGTCCAGGTTTCCTACACCCATAACAGACGATCTCTTAAAGTAGGAGTCTTGTCAAACCTTGGCTTATCATCATTTTTGGCTGATCTTCTCTTGAAGTTGTTTATTGTCATCTTGTAAAATATTTTAGCCAAGAGACTCATTAGTTCTTCATTGTCTGAAATGGCTTATGTTTCTTCAGTTGCTTTAAAAGCAATGCTTTGCTCTTTCCTTACTGAAGAAGAGGTTCTTTGTTCAGCTTCTCTGGTCTTGATGAGCTTCTCATAAGATTTGAGCTTGCCCAACAAGGTCTATATAGAGATTTCATTGAGGCTTCTGGATTTTTTGATTGCCCAGATCCTTGAATTTTATGTTCTAGGGAAGCACATAAGGATCTTGTCATTTAACACTGTCAATGTGATATTCTAGTCTAATGATTTTTGCTCATTGATTATGAGGCTGAGTCTATTGTACATATCAGCAACTGATTCTGCTTCTTCCTCCTTGAAGTTCTCATACTGAGACATCAGATGTGATCGCCAGTCTTTTCTTTCATTTGAAGATCCTCCTACCATAGTGTTGAGAGAATCCCAGATTGCCCTTGCTGAAGTGCATTCAGCAACTTTATGGAATACGCCATCTGATATAGTCTGGGCAAAAATGTTCATTGCTTTGGCATCAACAATCTTGGCCTTCTTCTGAGCTTCATTCCACTCAGGTGGTGGAACTTCACTAGTGCTTGTAGTTGCCACTGGTAGTGGTGGTCCTGTCAAAATAGAATTATAGATGTCCTCATTAATAGAATTCATGTAAAGTCTTATCCTTACCTTCCAAAGTGCAAACTTATTCAGATTGCACACTGGAGGTCTGGTGCTTGAATACTCTTTATTTTATGTCATGATAAACTTCTAGGTAAAGAGAAAATCTATCAGATCTTATGGTTCAGGTGTTAGCATGTACAACCAAGAAACCTGGCTCTGATACCAATTGAACATGTGGGATAGATCTCCTTTACACTAGAGGGGGGATGAATAATGTATTTTAAATTTTAATTTGTTTTTACAGCGTAGTTAAAGTAGGTGGTAAATAAATATATAAGAAAAGAAAACAATCACAACACACAAATAAAAGAGAACATCAATCACAGATGACACGAGGAAATTTATAGTGGTTCTCCAATAAACTTCGGTACATCCACTCTTCTACCACCCTGTGAGGAATCCAGTACAGGTTTTGGCTTAGGTGCCCTGCCACCACAGGTTTTTGCTCAGGTTCCCTGTCACCAGAAGATCTATTTTTCTAAGGGAGATCTAGCAACCTTTCGAGATTTTGATCAGTTGCCCAAAAACCCGTCCCAAGTCTTTTGATTAGGTGACTTGTGAACCAAAATGTTAACTTTTGAAGGGAGTTAAAACCCTGTACACAGTGAAAGAAAAATGAAAATGATTTTGTCTTCTATGTCTCAAATCTCTGAGAAGACTAGTGAATTGTTGATGATGTCAAAGCTCTCACTGAGTTGTGTAGATGATCAGGAGATGAAAGCTTTGCTTCAGAGTGTAGGCCTTCAAAGTTGATTTTGTTGTTCAGTAAAAATTTCAGACTAATATTTGATTTGTATCTTGAAGTCTTGAAGTATATGATGAAGAACTCTATATGTAAAACTGTATTTGTTCTACACTTTTTTTTTGTACTCTATTCTACATTCCTTAACATCTGCAATTTTCTGAAGGAGTATATATATCCTAGCAGATTTCATACCTTTAAATTTAAAAATCTTTCCTTGAAATTGTCTGCATAATCTCTAGGAGTTGGAATGACTTAATTTTTCTTAAATGCATTTCCATAACTTTCCCAGTAATTTGGTATGGTAATTACTCTGTGAAATCCATAATTAAGCTGCCTGGAAACGGCTATATTCATTGGGAATATTATGCATTAATTATCAGAGTATTAATTAATTGAATTAATTTAAAATCGATCTGTCATTAGTTGAACTGAAAAACTGTAGAGAATTAGTCGAACAGAACCTAGAAGGAGTTAGTCGAACTCAGCAAATTTCGTCGACCTGAGCTTCAAGTTCATCGAGCTGATAACTCTCTTTCGTCGAGATGAGCTCCAATATCGTTGAACTGAATAATTTACTTCTTCAATCTGAGATCCAAGTTCGTCGAGCTGATAACTCTCTTTCGTTGAGCTGAACTTCAAAGTCTATAAACTAGTTCGTTGACCTTAGCTTGACTTTCGTCGAGCTCAACTCAGATAAGGAACTCTGAGTTCCTCGATCTGAGATTGACGATTGTCGAACTTAGTTCAGCTTTTGTCGAACGACTTTTTGTGTATACTTTTAACTATTTTTTCTCTAAAGTCTTCTGAAGGTATGTTCCAACAATCTAATATCATGTGACAGACCTTGACCCTGGAAACATCCTATGACCCTAGACTATACATGTTGGGTCATATAATCAATCTTAATAGTGATCCTAGCCAAAATCATAAGTAGGGTTCCAACACCCTACTGTAGAGGATAACCGTGAGCCTCCTGAGGCATTAGATACTTATCTTGATAGGTCTAGCCTAGAGAAGGATGGTCAGTCTGAGGGGGTTCATAATCAGATGGATTTGACAACCTTGGACCAAGTTATCAACAGATTGGTTGAGTTTGTACCCACTACAGGTAATAATAATACCCTCTTAATTAGCAGTGCTAATTCATCTTTAGCTAAGGAAATGGCTCATTCTACATGTGTTGTAGTTGAGGGGGAGTCTTCACAGGTCCCTGCTCTGATAGGAGTCCCTCCTCCATTCAGCCAACCACCCACTACCCAAATCTCTAATGAGTTACTCATAAACCATATCAAAGCACTCATGGATGCTCAGACCACAACCCTCAAGGAGTATATTGACCAATCAGTTGCCAAGCTAAGGGATGAATTATTAACTGAAGTCAAGGAATGTAAAGAAGAAACCTCTCACTTAAACAAACTTGTCACCACCTAGTTTGATATGGTTGGAACTGCTGGCATAAAGCTGACCACCCTCATGAAATCCATGGAAACAAGCCAAATATTCTCCGCAGTTGACATAGGATATGTCAAGAATTATGTGAGTTGAACTGATGAGGTGATCAGGGGTACATCAGATCATGTAAATCAGCTTGTCACCAATGTTGATATCCATTATATTTAGCAGGCAATACTTCCGAAAAATGAGCTGCTTACTAACAATGAGAGAATATTTCAATCTATATCAAGCAGAAATGAAGGTAACACCTCCTTACTGTAAATGACCATCCTTGAAGAAGGCAGAAAGGGGTAGAGCAACCGTGCTAAGATAGTAGGACTCATTAAAGATCAAGCATTCAATATAATTCAAGGCACCAAGGTGGCACTGCACCAACCCCTACTGGATAAAAAGAGGCCAGAGGACCTAGATTTCCCAACACAACCTCGAGTTGCACAGGATGCACAACTTGCTACCAGAAGAAAAAGAGAAGGAACTCAGATGGCTGAAGAGTTCATGGCAAAGAGCAGAGATGAGAATAGAGATGATCTAGATCATGAACAACTAAGTGATGCCTCTGAATCCATTATTATAAGTGCTTGGGTAAACCATGGACAAGTCTTTAAGAACATTGATAGTGTATATCCTCTGAGGAATGGATAAAGCATTTGAAAAGCAATTATCTAAGGGAAAGAGTATTCAAAGAAAACCTGGTAAGGAAGGGCAACCCTAAGAAAATGCCTCCCAAATATATCTAAAAGACATTCCTTTACTTCAAAAGGCAGAAGAACAAAGCTGAAAACTTGAAGAAGACTACTGCTAAGGATGATGATTCAAGTTCATCAAAGAAGAGCTGATATGAAGCTGCAAGACTTAGGATTCTTTAAAATAGTTAATCAATGTCTGGTAATGTATATCAATAGTGTAGCAATTTCAAATCTCTATCAATGAAATTAATGAGTTGGCCATGACTATATTGTTGTGACAAATGTGCATGAAATTCTCATTTATATATCTGTGTTTAATGAATATGCTATTCTGTCATAGATATCTTATAATCACAAGTTTTGCCTACTGTTGTTTGACTAAGGCTCTCTAAATTAGTTAATTATTAGGTTTCTCTTAATCATAATGTTTACCTTGTCAATGATTAATAAAGGTTTTGTTGTTAATCATACTATTATACTGTCAATGATTGATAACTCACATGTACTATTGGTCATTCAATCATAGTGTTAATCCATCTCATCTATGGGGAGTTATCTTATACTAGGATGGCTAGTTGTCATGATAATGTCTAATCAGGCCTATCATGATACTTTTTGTGTTATTGCAGCATAGCATGGATGGGTGTTCTGCCTTCTTCAAATAGGGGGAGATTGTTGGGAATTGTGTCCTACAATGTTCCTCGGGATTTGAAGAGGCATCACCAATCATGATAAGGGGCATAATGTATTTTATATGTGTTTAAGTTCATTCATGTAGGTTGTCCTTAATTGGACAGGTGAATAAAAAGTGTAAGCTGGGACTCAGAGTTCGTCGAGCTCAGCTAACCATTCGTCAAGATGAGCTCACTGATCGTCGAACTCAGTTCAGCATTTGTCGAACTAAAGCCAGACAATTTGACTAAGGCAAAAGCACTGAGATAGATGAGATAATAGAGAAGAATGTTTCAGCATAAGCGTTGAAATCGCTGAGACTGCTGAGCCAGCTGAGAAGAATGTTCCAACATAACCGCTGAGACAAAGCAAGCAGGAATTCACTAAGTCCAGAAGCATTAAGTGAAGCAGGTTAACTCAACACTTCTAATGAAGAAGGAAGCATTGAGACAGTTAAGAAGAAACTGCTGAGGCAGGAGATATTCTTAGCTGTGGAGAAGAAACCAATGAGACAGTTGAGAAGAAACTGCTGAGACAGGAGATAGTCACAGTTGTGAAGAAGAAACCGCTGAGACAGTTGTGAAGGAACCGCTGAGACAAAGCCAGTGAAAATTCTCTAAGTGCAGAAGCATTGAGTGAGGCAGGTTCACTCAACGCTTCTAATAAAGAGCCAAGTCAGATGGCATTGACTGACTTAACATCACTCAACGCTTAATGAAGTTTTGGAACTTTTCTTAGTTTAAAAGGTGATGACCACTGCTGATGTCACCAAAAGTCAACAAGTCAAAGTAATTCATGTCATTGTGGGAAAGCTACAGCAGCACCTGATGACCACTACTAACATCACCGGAAGTCAACAAAGTTAAAATAGTTCATGTTGTTGTAAGAAAGCTGCAGTAGCACCGAAAGCTATTATTTGTGCTTTTCTGAGGGAGGTGGCACTCACCAACCTTGGCTGGCCCCACACTCAAATTGCTTTGTTGATTCAAATCAACAGATATAAAAAGAAGAAAGAAAAGGGGATTAGGGTTACGGAGAACACACGAAGAATATACGGAAAATAGAGGCAGCTGGACTTCATCTTCTCAGACAAGCTTGAAAGCCAAGTCCAGCAGTGCAAGCCAACAAGGCTGAGAAAGATAGCTGAAGATTTTTTTTCAAGTTCAGCAAGTTTGTTCTTTATAGAACAAGATAGCTGTTTCATCTAATCAGCAAGGATATTGTTGTGTGAAGGGCTGTTAGCCTTCAACAACAGATAATTTTTCACTAGTGCAGCAAAGAAGCAGTTGCTGTAGAAGAAGACTAAGTTCTTCTATAGCAAGAGGGCTGGACTGATATCTGCTCAGTCCAGCAATGTAGACTCAAAGATTCATCTCTGAGTCAGTGGTTTAAATTTATCAAAACTTCTTGTTTAAATTACTGTAGGATTCAGGTTGTCTGAATCTGAGCTATAGGGCTTTTTGGCCTGAGTTGTAGGTGAATAATTAGTCACTGAGGTGGTGCCCTGCTGGGGTACTAACGTAAAGTGTGGATATGAGAGTAGGGCTATCCTCGCATCCTGAGTTGTAGACCTTAGAAATAAGGTTGAGGTAGGTGACTGCTGAGTCATTGTTCTGTAGGTGACAAGTTTGTCACTGAGTTGTAGTCCCTAGAGGAGGCTGATCTATAGGTGCCTGGAAGGGTACTGAGGTTGGTACCTGGAAGATTACTGAGTTGTAGGAGTGCTGCATCACTCTAAGAGTAGGGCCTTGTGCCTGAAGTTATAGGGGTGAAAAGCCTGAGTTGCAGGCCTTAGAGATAAGGCTGAGATAAATGGTTTGTTGACCACTGAGCTATAGGAGCACTGTAGAGCTCTGAGGTAGGAACCTTTGTGGTTCTGAGGTAGGGTTCTGAAGATAACCTAAGTGTAAGGCTGAGGGACTGAGGTGTAAGCTCTGAGGATCATTTTGGTGGAGTTTGTTCCTAGTCCAACAAGATAGTTAGATATGTGGGAGGGAAAGTAGATGTACCCAATTAGGGAACTACTATAAACAAATGTGTGCTTGGCTGTGTTGTTTGTTTTTCTTTTATATTACAGGTTCTAAAGACAAGCTCTAGATCACATAAAAAGAAAACAGCATAAAGACTAAGAAATTTTCAAAGACCTATTCACCCCACCCCACCCCCACCCCCTCTAGGTGATTAGCTAACCTTAAGTTAATAACTTTCAGTTCCTTTCTCGTCGGTACAACTCAATGAGGTGAGCTACAGCCCCCTAGGCTAGGGGCCACAAAGCCGAACTGTGCGGGTGCTTCCAAGGGACGAACTTTGAAGTCGCGTTCCTCCACAGGAACGTGGATAGCCTCTCCCCCGTCCCGCCCAGGGGAGGTAAGCTACTCGCACTTTACCCTTTTCACTTAGCCCATTCTTCTTTGCCCTAACCCCCTTTTCACAGGTGAGTGAGAGATTTCCCCGCATGCTCCTTATGAGAGTGTGTGAGCCGCCTCCGACAAATTCGCCCAGGCCGAGGCGGCGGCTGCCGTGCATCGCGAGGAATCGACCCTCACTATCCAGAAGAGAGCCACCCGCGAACAGCCACTATCGTCGCCCAAAACGCCGAAGACCGTGGGCGACAAACCTCCCGTACCCCGGGATAAAGGCAAGGCTCCAGCGGGCCAACAAACTAAAGAGCACGCCACCCCGTACGTTTCGACTGACGGCCTTCCTAGCAATGCAGCCGACACCTCCAGGTCGCGAGGACAGGTTCTCGCCGCAAAGCCTGTGCCGAGAAGACACCATAACTTTGGCTATGGTGAGTGGCATTTGGACGAGCTCGGCGAGCCCCACCTCTAGTGGGACAAGGAGGAGAACTGAGCCTCTATATCCACCCTACTACCGAGCTGATTGGATCAGGAAACCATCAGCGGGGAGGCTTATGCCTTCTCTTTCGGCCTCTATGCGCGAGAGGACGTCGCGATTTTTGATGAGGAGGCCATGCGAGTTCTCATGCGCATGAGCGCACGGGCCTAGCTCCGTTTCCTGGAGCTGTCTCACATGGTGGGAAGGCGGTGCACGTAGTTGGAGCGGAACTCCACCTCGCTCAAAAAGCTCATCGATGACAAGCAAGAGGCTCGTCGTCTTGCTAAAGTGGAAGCAGAGCACCAAAAGAAGCGGGCAGATGTGGTCGATGTCATTCTCATCGGATACCTGGGGGGTGGTAAGTCCCATAACTTGTGCGAGATTCCCTAAGATTACTTCCACATTTAATATGCTCCTTTTATTTCTTCTCGCAGGACACGGCGATGGCTAAACGCCTTGGTTTCCAAATCGCCGCCCTCGAGAAGGAGAATGAGGTGTTGTGGGTGCAGGTGCGATAAATGGAATCCGCAACTCCTCCATCGCCCTCCAGCAGTAGCTGCTAGCTCGCCCACTATTCTGCATATGAGCTGGAGGAGATGATGCAAAAGAACATCGCCAAGGCTGCGTAGTTCATGCTCCTAACTATGCAGCAGGCCGGCATTGTCACGAGCGAAGGCGCGGGGCTTTCGGCGAGCGAAGTGGTACCGCAGCTATTCCTTCCGGTTCCGAATCCGGTTGACGGGTCCTACCAACCTCTTTAGGAGAGCTCGTCGCCCGAGGGCTTGCCTCGCTGAACCCCAACGTCGAGCCTTTCTTCTTTGTGATTTATGTATTTCTGTTATTGATGTAATGTAAATGTGGGATGAGTTCCCCACTTGTAACTCTTTGTAGTTAGTAATATATGTTCTTTTCTGGAATGGTGCTGCTTTTGTTTTTCTCTTTCTCTTTCTTGTTTATACTCGCGACCCGGCTCGACCCTCCCGCTCGCTGCCTCCGGGCCCGCATTTCGTTAGTGAGATCACGTGTTCCTTAAGAACACAACTTAGGTAATGTCGGGATCTTAGGTAGACGACTTGCGAGTGGCGATCTGCCTCCCTTATACAGATCTCTCCTTACGTCGCTTGCGAGATAATGGGGCCGACCCGGCTCGTCTTGTGCCCGGGCCGCTCGGCTTCGTGCGAGTCGGGCCACATAAGGTTGCGACGTGGCCTGAGTGCTCGCGACCTTGGTCGTTTCACGGGCATCGGGCTAGATGCATGTTGGGCGGGCGCCTAAGGTATGGAATCCAACTTGCCTGCGATTTGGGCCCTGTGGTGATACTGTTAGGAATACCTACTTCCCTTCTTTCTGTCAGCTAGAACGAGGCTGACGATGTGAGATGTGTGTCAATCGATCCTTCACTTTGCATTAATATTGGGTTCCCCCCAGCCTATTCAGATAGATGGGAGCCTGACGGCGGGTATTGGGCTCCTACTGTGCATATTGAAGCTTCCTCCTAGAGGCCCATCTGCCCTGCTGACTAGTGAGAGCCTGTCTAGCGGAACTATCACGGGGCCCATCATTTCAAAACTCCACCGAGTGACATCTAGCCATGCCAGCTAGTAGGAGCCTGGTAGCGGGATCTGCTTGGGGTCTACGAGATGCTCTCGAGTGACATCCAGCCCTGCCAGCTAGTGGGAGCCTAGTTGCAAGATCTGCTCGGGGTCTGGGAGATGCTCTCAAGTGACATCCAGCCCTGCTAGCTAGTGGGAGCCTAGCAGCGGGATCTGCTCGAGGTCTGGGAGACGCTCTCGAGTGATATCTAACCCTGCCAGCTAGTGGGAGCCTAACAACGAGATCTGCTCGAGGTTTGGGAGATGCTCTCGACTGACATCCGACCCTTCCAGCTAGTGGGAGCCTAACAGCGGGATCTGCTCGGGGTTTGAGAGATGCTCTCGAGTGACATCAACCCTGCCAGCTAGTGGGAGCCTGTCAGCAGGATCTGCTCGGGGTCTGAGAGATGCTCTCGAGTTATATCCAACCCTTCCATCTATTGGGAGCCTGGCAGTAGGATCTGCTCGGGGTCTGGGAGACTCTCTCGAGTGACATCCAACCCTGGCAGCTAGTGGGAGCCTGACAGCGGGATCTGCCTGGGGTCTGTTTCATGAAGACCATCCGCTGCACAAACAATTGCAAAAGAGATCTGAAATGATGCAATATCTTATATTTATAAAAAAGGTGTTTAATTCTTTGTTCATGGATAGAAATGCTTTAAGGCATCATTGTTCCAAGTGTGACTGAGGGCCCCGCCTTCCACATTCTGGAGGCGATACACCCCTGACCTCAATACCTCTCTGATAATGTACGGAACTTCCCAGTTTGGGTATAGCTTCCTCATGGCAGCTGATCTTCCGGCTGAATCCACCTTTTTCAAGACCAAATCCCCATCCGTGAACTGCTTGATTCATACGTGCTTGTCAAAATACTTAGCCATTTTTCAATTTACCTCTTCCTGTTGGATAGCTGACAGGTCGCGCAGTTCCTCCACCATATCCAGGGAGAGGCGCAGCTTATCCTCATTCTCGACACTGCATTCTTCCCTGCCTTCCTCTGCTGCCACCACCTGTGGTGTTCGGACCTTGAATTCTATAGGAAGTACTAACTATTACGTTCTGTGCTCTCTTATCCATAGTAGCCAAGATGATCTCATCCTTTGTCATTTCAGAATAATCTTTTGGTGTCCTGAGATTTGCATCAAGAACTGAGATTTTCATAGGGATGAATGGCCCTTCTTTAAATGTAATATAGATTCTTGGATCAGATGCTTCCATAAACAACCTGACTCTCTCTTTCCAAATACCAAAAATTTCTTCCCTACAGATAGGTAATTTCATGGATCCAAGTTCCTTGTGATTTTCTCCTGAACCCATTTTGTCTAAATGTTAAATGCCTTTTAGATCAACTCAGGTTGTTAAGTCAAATCTTGAGCAACCTCCCTCTGATACCACATGAAAGAATTGGTTTCAAGATGTCCTAAACACCTAGAGGGGGGTGAATAGGTTCAATTCTTTTTCTTAAGGCAGTTAGTCTCTTTATTGTTAGATTACAGATTATTCAGCACAACACAGTTCACAGCACAGATTAAACAACACAGCCACACAGATGACACACAGTTTTATAATGGTTCCCCAAGTGATGGGAACATTCACATTCCCCCTTCGCCTATCTAGCAGTGTACTAGATTCGGCCTAACTTACTTCTTCCTTCTCAGATCCACAGATCTTACAACTCAGACTTCAGCAAGTCCTACAGCTTAGATTCTCTCAAAGAATCCTACCTCAGAGTGAGTCCACACTCCTATAACTCAGGAAATAAAGCCCTACCTCATCCTCTTCCCAGACCTACAACTCAGAGAATTTAAACTCCTACCTCAGGCACACAGCCCTACCTCAGCCTTTATAAGTTTATGCTTACAACTCAGAGGAGTAATCCTCCTACACTAAGATCTATAAAAGATCCTACAAAAATTGAAAGTAAAGAGAATAATTCCTTCACCCGGATAGAGAGAGAAAGGGTGAAGGCTTCTTGATCAGTTCTTGATAGATCTGACCACTCTAGAATCAACCTGTCTTAGCTTCTTCAAAGCTTCTTGAATCTGAACAAGGTAAGGTTGATCTTCTTGAAGTTGGAGATAATCCTCAATCCAGTTTCTTCTTAATCAGATGTGATTCTGATTTCTTCTTGCAGATTATTCAGGATCTGCCCTTTCTGGATGAATACTTCTCTCCTTGTTGTTGGCTTTTTCTCTCCTTGGAATCTTCCAGCACTGGACTTATCCTATCTGATGACAGAACATGTCTCTATATAGGCTTCATCCGAGGTTATCGGCTGATCCGGTTCATAACGACTTTCTTACAGCTCTGACAGAAATAACAGCTGTGTTGAGATGATAGCTGTCAAGTCTCTAGTCATTATATCTGATACTTCATGAACTTCAGCTCAGCAGTAAAATGTCGAGAGAATACTGCAAATGTGTCGATACAAATAGTTCATGTGTCGACACAATCCTTGGTGATGTCGACACAGCTTGCATAATGTCGACACAACACTTCTCTATCTTCTTAATATAGCTTCTGCAGAATGTGTCGACATAAGTCCTGTGTGCCGACACAGTCACTTCTTATCTTGACATAGTTGACTTCAATAAAAATTCTGGTGTGTGTCGACATAAGTCCTGTGTGTCGACACAGTTGTTGTTGACTGAGCTTTTTGTGTGTCGACACAAGTCTTGTGTATCGACACAAACTGACTCCTGGTGTCGACACAGTCTTTGTCGACAGAATCTCTGTGTGTCGACACAAGTTCTGTGTCAACACAAGCTGGCTCCTGGTGTCAACATAGTCTTTGTCGACAGAATATTTGTGTGTCGACACAAGTTCTGTGTGTCGACACAAACTGGCTCCTAGTGTCGATACAGCCTTTCCCATGTGTCGACATAATGCTTCTCAAGTGTCGACACATGTACTTAGAAAATTTTCTTTCATTTCCTTAACCCACACATGGAAACTCAACACCACATCAAATACATCTTGATAAATATCATTGAGTTAGGTGAGGGTTCTCCAAATCTGGTACACATTTTCCAATGTACCCAACATAGACCTTGAATTCTATAGGAAGTACTGCCTCATAGCCATGAGAGAGTTTGAAAGGGGTCTCTCCTGCGACTGTGTTGGGTGTGGTCCTTAATGCCTAGAGGACTGAAGGAAGCTATTCTACCCAGCTCCGCTTCAAGTTTTCAACATTCTTCTTCGAGAGGTTCACGATGATTTTGTTCGCCGCCTCCACCTGCCCGTTGCTCCTGGGATGGTTGACCGACGTGAACCTGAGATCAATCCCAAGTTGCCCGCAGAAACCGATGAACTCGGTGCTGGCAAATTATGGCATATTATCTGTGACAATGGCCTGGGGCAGTCCATGCCGATAGATGATCTTCCCCCATACAAAGTTCCTGATTACTTGGTAGGTCACCTTGGCCAGCGCCTTCACTTCCAACTACTTAGAAAAAATAATCGATCATAACTAATAAGAACCTCCTTTGCCCACTGGCCTAAGGGAAAGGTCCTACTAGATACATTCCCCAGATGGAAAAGGGTCAGGGTGTCGTGATTCTCCTGAGACACTGCGCTGGTATAAGTTGGAGAGGTGCAAACAACTGGCACTTGTAGCACTTCTTCGTGAACTCAGTGACATCATGGCCCAGTATCAGCTAGAAATACCATTGCCTAACTATCTTCCCCTCCAGGGTCCAGCTCCTAGAGTGACTCTCGCACTCCCCAGAATGGACCACTTCCATAATCCTCGGGGCCTCCTTCTCTTCCACGCAACGTGCCAACATCCCCGAGAGGGTCTTCCTATACAGCTTCCCTTCGCGTATAAGGTAGTATGTCGACTTATGCTTGAACCGTTTCTTGTCCATCCCCTCTGGGAATTCCCCTGTGGATAAGAAAGTCGCAAAAGGATCCATCCACAAAGTGTGTTAGTCTATCTCCATCAGCTCTCCTTCTTCGATAGAGGGGCGAAAAAGGTCGGTAATGGTACCACCCATCTGAGGTCTGTGCTTGGACAATTGATCCACCTACTTATTTTCCTCTCATGGCATGTGTCAGATGGAGAACATTTGGAACATGTCGATTACCCCCTTCACCTTTGGCAAGTACAACTAGAGAGTTCCCTCCCTTGCCTCGAACTCCACATTGATCTGGGAGGCCACCACCATGGAGTCTGTGAGGCCCTCCACATCATGCACTCATAGATCCCTAGCTAGGCGCAATCCTGTTATCACTGCCTCGTACTAGGCTTGATTGTTAGTGATAGGAAAATGTACTACCACTATTTGCTTGTCCTTGTTCCCTGAGGGCCCTCCAAGATCACCCCACCCCAAGGAATACCTTCCTAAAGCGCCATCCACCATCACCTTCCAAGGGACTGGACGAATGAGTTCCGCCTCCGCCACCTCGACCACATAATCACAAGAAAGTTGGCCATCGGCTGGAGCTTGATCGAGAGGCGGGGAACGAAGGATATGTTAAACTCACTCAACTCCACCGACCACTTTGCCGACCTCCCTGAGTGCTCCACCCCCTCGAAGATGTTACGAAGGGGTGGTCAGTCACCACCCGGGTGGAGTGTGCCTGGAAATAGGGTCGGAGTCTCCGGGTCGAGATGACTAGAGCAAAAGCCAACTTCTCTAAGATCATATATCAGAGCTACGACATCCTCAAGACCCTACTCACATAGTAGATTGGTAGTTGTTTATTCCCCTCTTCCCGGACCAATATGGAACTTACGGCCTCTGCCCTGACCCCAAGATACAGGGACAAGTCTTCCCCTTCCTTGGGCCCTTAGAGGAGTGGAGCCCGGTGTACAACCCCATGTTTGCTGAGTGGGTCCACCAGGTAAGACGAGTCGGACAAGGTGAACTGACTGGGCCAGAGAAGCATGTGGGCAAACTCAGAGCGGCCAGCTCGCTCTCGCCTAAGCTAAGTGGGAGAGCTGCACGAGCTGGCCCACCCATCCTGCACCCTCCTTGAATTCATCAAACTAGGCCTAGCTTTCGTCGAACTGAGCTTGGGTCTCCCTCGGCGTTCGTTGAACAGAGTGTTGAGCTCGGCATTCATCGAACGAAGCTAGGCGTTCGTCGAATGGAGCTCGGCGTTCTTCAAGCTAACCTCAGGAGTTAAGAATCTAAATTCGTCAAACCAAGATCGGCGAGCTCCTCTGGAACTTCTGTAGTGACAATCTCAGACCGGCTAGCCCGCACTCGCATAAGCGACTGGACCTCTAGCCCGCCTCAAAGCAAGGATCAGCTGGCTGCGGTGTCTTGGATCGCACTCACCCAAGGAGGGAGGGAGAGCTTCGGGAGCCAGGTCACGTTCGCCCTAGCGGGGTGGAGAGTCATGGCGAACTAACCTCCAAATCCTTAGGATCTACCTAGTGGGGCCTAGAGGCAAAATTACCATGGTGCCCTTGCCAGGGGTGCGAATAGCTTGATAGAACAGTGGAGTTACGCTGTTGGCAGACCCAACTCGGTTGCACATATCTGTTCAGAACATCGAAGGTTGGCTATTTGTAGGCCGTCTTCAGAAAACTATAAATAGGACCCAAGGGGTACCTCAGAAAACATGCTTACTGGTGTTCATATCTTCTTGCGCTTTCTGAGGTAGCCTTAGCATGGCCTTTGGCTAAGGAGGGGAAGTACTCTAAGATCTTTCAGGTGTGTGGTGGGACCTCTATGCCGAGACCTTGGGTCAGTCCCCATTTCTCTTATTATTTGGCTTGCAGGAGAGAAGTAGGTGCGCGATCACCCCTTACCCACGGGTGAACTCCAAAAGAGACCGAGCTTTTGGTTTCAAAAACTTTCATGCAGTGAGTGTGGGCAGTGGTCAGCACAGAAAATCTTCAGCAGGCTAGATGGCAGGATGAGAAGGATAAGGATCGGACAGGTCTGACTCGCCACCCCCACCCTCTCTGGCCACAGTGGGGATGTTCGAAGATTTCAGGAAGGAGGTGATTAACCTCGTCAAGTTCGCACTCGGCGCGCGGGCCGAGTGCTCGACTCCGGCAGTCCCAGTCTTGGTTGCCCCATCTCTGGGCGAGGACGGTCCCGACAGGCGAGCTGAAAAGGAGGTCGCTGAGCAAGGGAGAGGCTGCAAGCTCCTCGGGCACGTTCTTTTTCCCTGGCTCAGCAAGCGGGGGTCGGTTCGGCGAGATGGGTACGCGAGACCCTTCAGCTTACACAGTCAGGGGAGGAAGCCCCTTCAGCGAGTTGGTATCCTCAGCCCGAGTCCCAGAGGGATTCAAGGAACCCAAAATGTCTAACTACACTGTAGTGATGGTTTAAAAATGAGATGGCCGATGACGTATGTGTGTTGATTTTTCTTTGCTTAATAAATCATGTCCTAAGGACTATTCTCCCTTGCCTTGGATCGACGTGCTGGTTGACTCAGCTATTGGTTTTCCTATAATGAGCATCTTAGATGCATTTTCAGGTTACCAGCTGATTAGGATGCACCCCCCAGACATCAAAGATGTCTCGTTCATCACGGGGGATGGGTGTCACTGCTACAAGATGATGCCCTTTGGGCTGAAGAATGCAGGGGTGACATACCAGAAGATGATGGACAGTGTCTTCCTGGAACAGAAGGGGAGCAACCCGGAGGTGTATGTAGATGACCTCATGATAAAGAGTCGAGACATGGACTCTCATCTCCTGGACCTGGAGGAAACCTTCCCCACCCTATGCAAATATAAGATGCAGTTGAACCCCCTGAAGTGTCTTTTCGGGGCGAGCAGGGGGAAGTTCCTGGGACATCACCTCACCCCCGTGGGGGTCGAGCAAAATCCTGACATGGTCAAATCCATCATGGAGATGGGATCGCCTCGGAATGCTAAAGAGGTGCAGCGGTTAACTTGAAAGCTAGCAGGATTGAGCAGGTTCCTCTCTCGGGCTGGAGAGAAGTGCTCTGAAAGTTAGGTGATAGATATGATTACTCTAGAGGGGAGGGGGGGTGAATAGAGTAACTTAAAACTTTTGGTTGATTTTAAAATTTATCAGAGAAATAAGTGATAATAGTAGAAGTATAAAAAGAAATAGAAACTAAGCTAAACTACACTATCACAGCACAACAAAACAAAGAGAAAATGAACGACCAGACAACACAAGAATTTTATATCGGTTCCCCAAACTAGGTACATCCACTCTTCTACCACCCTGGTAAGAATCCACTATCAGGTTTTTGATCAGGTGACTGCCACCACAAGATCTATTTATAGGGTGATCTCACAGTCCTTTAGGCTTTTGATCAGGTGCCCAAAAAACCAACAATAAACTTTTGAAGGGAGTTAATAAATGATGCGTGTAAATCGGCAAGCGCACCGGTCGCACAAGTAATAAAGTTTTGGGAATAAATCCCCGAGTGTCGCTCTCTTGAGGAATGCAATTAGCGTAGAGCTGCAACAGTACAGAAAATATCATTATGAGAGTTATAAATAGAAAAAGAGTAAAAAGAGGACTTGGGAGATTGTGGATGTTTGATCTACTAAACAAGTAAAAGCTATGCGGGTCGAAGGCACCGCTTTGCAAGGTGGAGTGGGTGTTTCGGCCGCGATTCCGAACTTCGGTTGGGCGAGTGGACGGAAAGCTAATGGATTGAAGTGTTCTTGTGTGGAGTGAAATCGGGTGAGACACAGGAATGGAGTGGATGTGGGGTGAGCGAGGCGCATTCACAGACACTACTCACAAGCATAAGAAAAATACTAACATTCCATTAGATATAAAATAAACTTGATATTCATGGATGGAAGTGTTCATTACAATGTTTAAACCATTGCATACTACAGAGGAAGGGGAAGAAGAGTAAACCAAAAGAGAGTGAAGATCCACTGCGGGTCGTGGCCGGAGTAGCGAGTTGTCAATCCGCTTTCGGGCTCAGTCCAAGGAGGCTTCCGGTACCAACGAGCTGTCACCTCGAAGGCCTTTAAGTCCGTTCTCTAGGTTGTCTTCTTCACCAACTCCGGTGGAAAGCTTGGAGTTGAAGTCGTCAATGGTCGAGGGCTTCGCTGGAGAGTTTGAAAATCTTCGAAGTAGTTGGCAATGGCCTCCCGGCGAAGGTGGAGGTGATGGAGCAGCTGGAGAAGTGAAATGGCGATTCTCGCGGACTCTCCGATCGCAGCAAATGACAGGCATTGACCTAAATCGCGGAGCAGGGCATTAAATACGGAGGCAGCAAAAACAGTGCGTACGATCAGTGGCGCAAGACAAGTGGTCGTGCGCACTAATGGTCGATGATCGTGCGACATTTCCAAATAGACCTGCAACCTGGATAAACAACATCAGTATAAACGCGCACGATCAGTGGCGCACGACCAGTGGTTGTACGCACTAAATCCTCTGATCGTGCGATTGGCAGGGACAGATTTACAAAAAGCAAGGGGTAAACGCACACGAGCAGTGGCGCGCGACCAGTGGTCGTGCGCTCTACGGCCAGTGCTCGTGCGATTACCCGGGCAGGATTAGGAAAATGAGAATGTAATGCGCACGATCGGTGGCGCACAACCAGTGGTCGTGCGCAATAAGTCCAGTGGTCGTGCGTAGTATTCCTGCATCGTCAAAGTCTCCCGAGCAGTTCCGGAGCACGCACACGACCCCTGCACCAGCAGAAGAGGCAGATAGGACACCAAACGTGCACACCACATTCTCAAGACAGGGTTATAGAACAACAAAAACAAAGAAACACAAGAAGCACACAGAAACGGGCCTACAGTGCACTTAATCGTGAAATAGGCACATAAGCAAATATAAGCAATAAAGGGTCTCAAGTGTAGTGCTAAGACGATAAAACTGGCCCAGATGAGTCCAAAAATCAGTGTAAAATGTGGACTCATCAATAAACCCTTTGTTCAGGAGGTTGAGAGAGTTGATGGAGTCTTCTCTGTTCTCTATTCAACAGAGAAGACTCAGTGGATTGCTCTTGTCAAAACTCCTTCTGAAATGTTGAGATGTTCAGAAAGCCTAGAGACTTGCTTAGGGTGTAGGTCTTCAACCTTGTCTTGTTGAAATCCAGAAACTTGTAGACAGATCTAGAGTTGTTGTCCTTGAGGATTTCTGGAGTACAAGTTAAAGAAGACTCTTCATATAAGATTGATGTTCTTCTTCAGTCTTCTGAAAGATCAAGGGGAAAACAAAAAGTTTTCAGCACAGAGAAGAAGCAGATATTCTTCAGTATATTTATGTATCTCTTCTCTGTATCACTTCTTGTGTTCTGTATTCATGTATATCATTGTGTATCTTTTCTTCTTGCTTGCCTGTATCACACCTCTATTCTATTGTCTAAAAGAAAATTCTCTTATATATTATGCTGTCAAATTCTCCTTTGAATTTTGAATTCCAAGCATTAATTGCTGACTAATTCTAGAGAATGAATCAGATGGAATACATTCTTAAATGAGTTTCCCCAACTGTCCCATTAAAATAAGCAATCAATTAACTCTGATGAAATCCATAATTAATGCTGCCAAGAACGACTATATTCTTGAGAATATAAGCATTAATTACTCAGAGAATTACTGCTAAATAATATAAGAAATTGGGTACAAAAATAAGGAAAACTTATCAAATTGACTCGGGATAGAAATCGTCGACCTCTGGGTAGAATTCGTTGACTGGAGTTCCAAGTTCGTCGACCTGAGAAATCCTGTTCGTCGACCTGAGCTCAGTGAACTATAAATTTGAAATATCTTGCCAATTCTGCACTCCAAGTTCGTCGAACAAAGAATCTGTCTTTGTCGACCTGAGTTTAGAGAAAATAAACTGGAAAGAATCAGTCAAAGCTGAACTCCAGATTTCGTCGAGCAGAGAATCTGTCTTGTTGAAGAAATCATCAACCTGAGCTCGAATATTGTCGAGCTCAACCCAGATAAGGATTTCTGAGTTTGTCGATCTACGATCGACAATCGTCGAGCTGTGTTCGAAGAATTTCGAGCTAATAATCTGAACTTTGAATTCTTTTAAGTCTTGAGTCTACAGAAGTCCTCTACAGGCTGGTCCATTAAGATTGATACTAATGACTAGCCTAAACTCTAGGACTAACATACTTGACCATAGCTATACAAGGAGGGTCAAACATTCTAATTAGTGAACCTAGCCCAAATTCAAACTAGGGATCCAACATGCTCCCCCTTCTTCAAGACGTTGAGGGGGGCCAAAAGTTTGAGTGGACAAGTGAGTGCGAGGAGGCATTCCAGGCTCTGAAGAAGTAGTTGACCCAGGCTCCGCTTTAAGGACCAAAGGAAGGGGAGGACCTGTACTTGTATATCGGGGTCGGAACAGAGGCCCTGAGCTCCGTCCTGGTTCGATAAGAGGGGAAGAGGCAACTCCCCATATACTATGTAAGCCGGGTCCTCATGATGGTCAAGCTTCAATATCCGATCTTGGAAAATCTGGCCTTCGCTCTGGTCATCTCGGCCCGGAGGCTCCAACCGTACTTCCAGGCACACTCTATTCGAGTGATGACTGATCATCCCCTCTGCAACATCTTTGAGGGGGTGGAGCATTTGGGCAGGCTAGCTAAGCGGTCGGTGGAACTGAGTGAGTTCGAAATCTCCTTCTCCCCTCAGCACTCAATCAAGGCTCAAGCAATGACCGACTTTTTGGTTGACTGCGTGGTCGAGGTAGCGTCAGAAGAGCTTACTCGTTCGACTTTGTGGAAGGTGAAGGTAGACGGTGCGTCGGGGAAACATTCCTTAGGGGTGGGGGTAATCTTGGAAAGCCCCCAGGGGACAAGAATTGAGCAAACAGTGGTGGTGCACTTCCCCATCACTAACAACCAGGCCGAATATAAGGCCGTAATAGCAGGGCTGCACCTAGCCAGGAAGCTGGGGGTGCTCTACATAGAGGTTGATGATTCTGATATTTATAGGGATTTTCGGACTCATCTGGGCTTGTTTTCTCACACGTGCACTGCATTTCAACCGGATATTGGTTATATTTGCATCGTTCGGTCATGGACCATTTTGTGCACCGTTTCGGCCCATGGGTGTGCAATTGTGCATTCTATTTTTGGGGTATGAACATGGTGCTCCCCATGGCTCTTTCCTGCTCTTTTCTTAGCTTTATATTTGTTGTTGGGAGCTTTTGCTCCATTTTTGGTTTTGTTGTGCAGGTGGTCCGTTTTTCCAAAGGCAGGAAATCTGTCTTAAGGAAAACGCACGGTCGTGCATTTCTTTCATGCACGGTTTGCGCTGGATCGTGAGTTTTAGTCAACTGGAAGAACGTCAAGCCAAGCTCGACGAACTTCATCGAGCTGAGTTCGACGATCCTCATGCACAGTTGACACACAGTTTCTTCGAAACCGTGCGTGAAGGAAACACACGGTTTTCCTGTAGCTTTCTTATTTGTACCTTCTATGGTTAATCGTGCGCTTTGTTCACGCATGGGTGGCAGCGCCCGTGCACGAATAAAACACACGTTTTTTCTGTTTGTCCCTATTTTCTAACTCTTTGTCGCTGCCCATGCGATGTCCTTCATGCATGGGAGAAACTGCCCGTGCACGAAAGAAAACACACAGGTCAACACTTCTCCTTCCGCAAGCTTGATCCGGAAGTTAATATCGCACGGTTTGTGCACGGTCGTGCGGCAAACAGTGCGTGCCTATTTTTCTGACCTGCTTCTATTTAAAGCGCAGATTTCCTCTTCTTTAGGGGGGTGTTCCGTTCCAGTCCGTCCCATCCATCGTTTGCTGTTCTTTTGAGCGGGGAAACTTTTCCCTAGCCGTCATTTTCTCTCTCCTTCTTGGAGAGCTAATCCGGCCACCATTTCTCCTTATAAAGCTTGTAATAGTTGCGTCTCGGGCCACCTTCATCTTCTCCGACCTCCAAGCTACCTTCCGAGCTCATTATTGCTGCGCTTGCGGAGTTCTTCGATCAGAACTAGCCCGACAATCGAACACGAAGAAGACGGGATATTCAAAGGAAGTGACAGCCCTTTTTGGTTCTCGGACGTCATCTGAAGACCGAGCTCGGACAAGGATTGACAACCCTTGAACCTGGCCATGAATCTTGAAAAGCCTTTGTGCGCTCGATTGTATTTCTCCACCTCTTCTTGTGGTTACTTCATTCTAAACTTATGATAGTGGGATTGTTGCTTGAGAACAATGTTTTGCTTAAGGTTTCAGCATGTAGATATGTTGTTATGTCTTAATCATTGCTTGTGTTGTTAAGCTTCAGTTTTTCTGGTGCTTGTTGTGATTGTGCCATTCTAGCGATTGCTAGAAGCATGTGTGACGAAGAGGTGATTGCGACCCTCATTAGCTCATCCATCTTCCCTTTTACTCTCTAGAGTAATCCACCAAAGAGACGCGGTGATGGCAACCCGCAATAGTTTTCTTATTGTTGTTAACTTAGGAATCCAAATCAAAAACCCATTTGGTTACTTTCCTACTTGCAATACCTTTTTTATATAGTGAAATCACACTCCCTACTTGCACTCCTTAAGAGATCGATATCTGGGGATTCAACTCCTTACATTATTACTTGATTATGATCGGTACACTTGCCATCGCTTCAAGTTTTTGGCGCCGTTGCCGGGGAGTGCAACCGTTGTGTGCATTTTCTTTTGGAAAAATTTGCAAGTGTTTGACACTTTGATAGATTTTTCTTGTTGTATGACAGATCCTAACCCTGGTAATAGGGGTGAAAATTTGGGAGCTGATCTTGAGACCACACGTGCGAGGAGAGCTCGCGTGCGTGCTGCTGCTGTTGAAGTTAGAATGGAAGACTTTAGCCAAGTAGGAAATGGCCAAGGTGATAGAGTTGTTGAGGGTCAGGAGGTGGTCCAACCTCGCGTTAGGAAGATGCGTGATTTCACTACCCCGGCTGCAGAAAGTGTTTATCCAGGCTTCGGACCAGCCATTGCCAACAACCATTTTGAGATAAAGCCCGCGATTCTGAATATGATCAGAAATAATACACAGTATTCTGGTTTGTAGAGTGAGGACCTGCAGCTCCATCTGGTAGAGTTCTCAGAGATTTGCGGCACCTTCCGATATGTTGGAATTTATGATGAGGTAGTTAAGTTGAAGCTATTCCCATTTTCGCTGAGGGACAGGGCTAAGACCTGGCTTCACACAATTGCCCCTGGGACCGCTACCACATGGGAGGCTTTGTCCCCTACGTTTTTGGCCAAGTTCCACCCAGTGGACAAAATTGTGAATGCCCGAAGGGAAATTGCTATGTTCCGGCAGCTAGACCAAGAGACGTTGTCTGAGGCGTGGGAGCGTTTCGCTGACCTGCAGCACTGTTGTCCCCAATACGACTGTGAGTCGTGGAATCTTGTAGAAATATTCTATTTTTGTGTCGAGCCGAACTACCAGGCTATGATCGACGTAGCAGCCGGCGGCACAATTATGAACATTTATCCTAAAGAGGCTTTGCGATTTCTTCGTGACACAGCCTCCCATAGCACATAATGGACTGCGGGAAGAAATGCCCCTAGGGGGCGAAAAATCTATTTGATGTGAATGCGGTGATGTAGCAAGCCGAAGCAAGCCACCCTATGATGGATGGAAGAAGGATGCTGACCAGATCGACTACTCCTCCGGCTCTGGTTGGGGGCACATCATGCCAGGGATGTGAAAATCCCGGCCACCACGCTTTTGAATGCCCAACTGGAGAGCAATTTGCGGAACTGGTAGGTATAACCTTTGATGGAAGTATTAATTTTATAAACAGTGAAAACTGCGCTGCGCCCTATAATAATGCGTATAACCCAAACGCTAGTAATCATCCGAATTTCTCGTGGAATCAAAATGCCCCAGGTCAAAGATGGCAGGGAGGGCATCATCAATTTGATGCTCAAGCCTACAATAGCCAACTGCGACTGCCGCAGCCGGGTTATAATCAGAGCGTGAAAGGGGCACGTAGGAGTGCTCTAGAAGAAATGATGGAAATGTTTGTTGAGATGACCCAATCTAACATGGCCACTCAAACCGCTTTTATGAGGAACTTAGAGACACTGCTAGGGCAACTTGCCCATGTGTTCTCTGAGTGTACTCGCGGCGCACTCCCAAGCGACATGGAAAAGAATACCCGTGAGCAAGGGAAGAGTGCTGGGGAGGCAGAGGAGTGCAGTATTAATGAAGTGGCTGTCAAGTGTGAGATTAATGAAATTGAGACAGTAGCCCTTTGCTATTCGGGTTCATTGTGTAACATTCTTGCTTTGCAAGATGTTGTGAAGCTTAATTTAAATGTCGAAACTAGTATCCAAAAATTGCTTGTGCTAGCTGATGTGTCGGTGTTTAGAACTGATGGGGTGATTAAAGAGGTGGAGGTGAAACTTGACGGGGCTGTGGTTGTTACCGACTTCCATGTGTTGGGACCCATAGGAAATAATTCAAAGCCTATTCTTGGGGTTCTATTCCTGAAAGCCAGTGAAGTGACGATGTTCTTTAATGCTTGCGGCATTTCCTTGGCTTCCAAGATCGACTTGACGTTATCGCTGTCACTTCCCACTCTAATCCCGAGTGAATCTAAAAAACTGCTGGAATTAAATGTTTTATTATCTGATGATTTATCTAGAGCTGATGAGAAAGATGTGCTGAATAAGCAAGACTTGGTTGTGCAAGTAAAAGACGTGCTGATGATTGCTAACAGAAAAGCAAAGGAGGAATTATTTGACGTGAAACAAGTTGCTGAAGAAAAGGAACGGGGGCTGTGTACGGTTATTGGGAGCGTGGAGGAAACAGATTTAAAAACTTTGATTAAGCTTAATGAATGTTTTAAAACTGTTAAATAGGTGACTTGGGTTGATCTTTCACCCACTGTGGGTGAGGAAAGGATGCCCCCCGATGAGAAAAATAGGCATGTTGCTGATTTGGTTGGGGTGGATATACCATACTGGCGATCCTCATATGTTAATTTGAAAAGAAAAGAACTTCTTATACGCAAGGCATCAGATTTTTCCCGTAGATGCGAGAAGGACGAGACTAGTGGTAGGGGAGACTCGTCTTCCCTGGGCCCTAAAGCCTTCACCTAGCCCTCATCTTGCGTGGCTGGGGGGATCTATCACAAGTCAGCGTTCAGCTGAAGAGTGAAGTATCTTCGGGACCCCCTTTCTTTCTGTTTCTTGTTTTATCTATCTTCATGCTGTGTGTAACTTTCGACTTTTTCATGCATTCTGAACTCTTGCTTTTGAACATTATCTATATAATTGTTAATACAGTTATTTGGTCCACCTTAAGGACGGTAAAGAAAAGTTCTTATGGGAGATGACCCAATGCTGCTGCTTGCTTTAAATTTGTGCAATTTAGTTGTTGTGCTTAATTGTGTATAACTTTTTGTGGTTGGAGATATTCTATTTTGCAGGTGGAATTTGTTTGGGTCGTGGGTTTATTGCTAAAGTTTAACGCCAATCTTCTGGTATGCTCATTAGCTGAGCATGGGTAACCTCTCCCCCAACATTTATTTCTTTAATTTTATTGCAAATCGTGGATATATTGCTTAGTATAAGTCTGGTGGGGGAAAGTTTTGCGAGTCACCTTTGCACATGCACTTGCATACCACACGAGTATTTTCATTTTCAGTTTTTATTTTATCATGACAGCATTGTGGACCTATACGCATGAGCGCGCACTTAAGCATGCGCTCGGCCCAAGTTTAATTTATTTCTTTTGTGTTAACTTTAAGATATTGGTGTTGGCTTAGAATTTTAGGATAGGGTAGTGTGAAACTTGTGTAGTGCTCCTAATCGAGGACTCATGATGTGTAGAAATAGTATATATTTAATTTTTCTTTATGCTCGTAGATTTAAGCTTTTCTGCATTTGTAAATAATGTTTGTACTACTCAAAACTGTGGAATCTGGAGCAATTGAACGGTAGTATAGGAATGTGTTTAGCCGCCACTAGCCTCGTATTGCTCGAGTCGGGAGGAAGGATCATCTCTCTCGGTGGCTAAGAACTTGCCCCAAGCCACTCTCGAAGCTTTGGTGCATGGTTAGTCAAGCGTGAGTGTGATGTAGGCTATCATTTTGACCCGGTTCAGCCTTGTACCCAGTCCTAATGTAATCCTTGTTAGCCTATTTTGAGCCTACCCCTCCTGTTGATTCAGCCCCACTCTGTGATCACCAAAGCCTAAAAGAAAATAAAAAGAAAGTGATATAAAAATTTTTGTGAGGTGCAGATTTCATGATTATGTGGCCGAAAGTGATATAAAAACTTTTGAAAAAGAAAAGAAAACGAGAAAAAGAAAGTATTTTGATATGAAAGAAGAAAAAGTTTAAATGAAAATTCCATTTGAGATTTTGTGCTAGTAGGCGGTGCACGCACCCGTATGTCAAGTCCAAGTCTGGTGGTGTGGAGCACCTATATGAATTGCTTGGCGAGAGGATTTTTTGCATGAGCTCATTTGAGTTGTGCGTAGCCATTGTTTACCTTTTGCATCCTTACCTACGTATACGCCTAAGCCCCATTATCTTCCTAAAGACCTGCGGATTCGCGCTCAAGTCAAACTAGCGTTGTGGAGAGAGTGTGAACGGGCAAGCATATGGTCCCCGACATTGGTGGATTCCTTTGGAGGTGGTCCCGAGCCCCGGTCTTTGCAATGCTCAACTTGGTGTCCTGTCTACTTTCTTCCTACGCATGACCGAACGATTCTCCAAAATTCTATTTTTGAGTAGTTACAATACTTAATTACACTTGTCGAAATCTATAAACTTCGTAGCATAATTAAAAAGTGTATCTTTTATATTTTTGTGCTCATGCTATTTTTTCGATTTACCTCTTTACCTTGTTTTTGAAATCTCTAAGTCAGCTAGCTATTTTCTAGTCCACGGAGGGATGATTTGCTCGGGACGAGCAAATGTTTAAGTCTGGTGGTGTGATGAGTCCGATATTTATAGGGTTTTTCGGACTCATCTGGGTTGGTTTACTCACTTGTGCACTGCATTTCAACCAGATATCGGTTATATTTGCATCGTTCGCTCATGGACCATTTTGTGCACTGTTTTGGCCCATGGGTGTGCAATTACGCATTCTATTTTGGGGGTATACACATGGTGCTCCTCATGGCTCTTTCCTGCTGTTTTCTCAACTTTATATTTGTTGCTGGGAGCTTGTGCTCAAGTTTTGGTTTTTGTTGTGCAGGTGGTGCGTTTTTCCCAAAAGCAGGAAATCTGTCTTAAGGAAAATGCACGGTCGTGCATTTCTTTCACGCACGGTTTGCGCTGGATTGTGCATTTTAGTCAGCTAGAAGAACGTCGAGCCGAGCTCGATGAATTTCGTCGGGCTGAGTTCGACGATCCTCACGCACAGTTGACGCACGGTTTCTTCGAAACTGTACGCGAAGAAAAAGCACGGTTTTCCTGTAGCTTTCTTATTTGTGCCTTTTGTGGTTAATCGTGCGCTTTGTTCACGCATGGGTGGCAGCGCCCGTGCACGAATAAAATGCACGGTTTTTCTGTTTGTCCCTTTTTCCAACTCTCTGTCGCTACCCGTGTGATGTCCTTCACGCATGGGCGGAACTTCCCGTGCGCAAAAGAAAACGCACAGGTCAACGCTTCTCCTTCCGCAAGCTTGATCCGGAAGTTAATATCGCACGGTTTGCACACAGTCGTGCGCCAAACCGTGCGTGCCTATTTTCTGACCTGCTTCTATTTAAAGTGCAGATTTCTTCTTCTTGAGGGGGTGTTCCATTCCAGTCCGTCCCAGCCGTCATTTTCTGCTCTTTTGAGCATGGAAACTATCCCCTAGCCATCATTTTCTCTCTCCTACTTGGAGAGTTGATCCGGCCACCATTTCTCCTCAGAAATCTTGCAATAGTTACATCTCCGGCCACCTTCATCTTCTCCGACCTCCAAGCTACCATCCGAGCTCATTGTTGTTGTGCTTGCGGAGTTCTTCGGTCAGAACTAGCCCAGCGATCAAACAGGAAGAAGATGGGATATTCGAAGGAAGTGACAGCCCTTTTTGGCTCTCGTACGTCATCCAAAGACTGAGCTCGGATAAGGATTGACAACCCTTGAATCCGGTCGTGAATCTCGGAAAGCCTTCGTGCGCTCGGTTGTATTTGCCCACCTCTTCTTATGGTTACTTCATTTTGAACTTGTGATAGTAGGATTGTCGCTTGAGAACAATGTTTTGCTTAAGGTTTCAGCATGTCGATATGTTGTTATGTCTTAATCATTGCTTGTGTTGTTAAGCTTCAGTTTTTCCTGTGCTTGTTGTGATTGTGTCATTCTAGCGATTGCTAGAAGCGTGTGTGATGAAGAGGTGATTGCAGCCCTCATTAGCTCATCCATCTTCCCTTTTACTCTCTAGAGTAATCCACCAAAGAGATGCAGTGATGGTGACCCGCAATAGTTTTCTTATTGTTGTTAACTTAGGAATCCAAATCAAAAACCCCCTTTGGTTACTTTCCCGCTTGCAATCCCTTTTTCATATAGTGAAATCGCACTCCCTACTTGCACTACTTGAGAGATCGATATCCGGGGATTCAACTCCTTACATTATTACTTGACTACAATCGGTACACTTGCCGTCGCATCAGAGGTCCTCACTGACTCCATGGCGGTGGCTTTCGAGATCAATGAGGAGTTCGAGGCGAGAGACCCTACCCTCCGGCTATACTTAGCAAAAGTAAAGGGGGTCAACGGCACGTTTCAGACCTTCACGATCCAACATGTGCCCATGGAGGAGAACGAGCAGGTCGATCAGCTGGCAAAGCACAATCCCTAGGTGGGGGGGGGGGTACCATTACGGATCTGTTCCGCCCCTCCATAGAAGAGGGGGAGCTGATGAAAGTGGATCAACACCCCTCGTGGATGGACCCATTCACGACTTTCCTCTCCATATGGGAGTATCCGGAGGGTTTGGACAAGAATAAGTTCAGATACAAGTTGGCGTACTATCTCCTTCGGGATAAAAATTATATCGGAAGACTCTCTCGGGGATGCTGGCTCGTTGTGTGGCCGAAAGGGAAGTGCAGAGGATCTTGGAAGAAGTCCACTCAGGGGAGTGTGGGAGCCACTCCTGGAGCTGGACCCTAGAAGGGAGGATTATCAGACAAGTATACTTCTGGCCTACCCTGGGCCACGACGTTGTGGAGTTCACAAAGAGGTGTCACAAATGCCAGTTGTTTGCCCCCCTCCAACTATAGCTGGATCAATGCCTCAGGAGCACCACGACCCCCTGTCCCTTTGCAATTTGGGGAATAGATTTGGTTGGACCGTTCCCCCAGTCCAGCGGACAGAGGAGGTTATTGTTGGTAATGATAAACTACTTTTCCAAGTGGCTGGAGGTGGAGGTGTTGTCCAAGGTAACCTCCCAAGTCAACAGGAATTTTGTTTGGGGGGAGATCATCTGCCTCCATGGTATACCCTAGGTCATTGTCACAGATAATGGGCCTTAGTTCATCAGCACAGAATTCATTAGCTTCTGCGAGCAGTTCGGAATTGACCTAAGATTTGCCTCGGTCCACCATCCTAGGAGCAACAGGTAGGTGGAGGCGGCAAATAAGATTATTGTGAACCTCTTGAAGAAGAAGGTTGAAAACCTGAAGGGGAGCTGGGTGGAGCAACTTCCTCGGTTTTCTAGGCCCTGAGGACCACCCACAACACAGCCACAGGAGAGACCCCCTTCAAGCTCTCCCATGGATGTGAGGCAGTGCTCCCCATAAAATTTGAAGTATAGACGCCTCGGGCGGTCACGGCGCAGGAAGGTAGAGAAGAATGGTCGGCTGAAAACGAGGAGGAGTTTCTGCTCTCCCTTGACATGGTGGAGGAGCTGCGTGACCTCTCTGTCGTTCGACGAGAAGAGGTGTATAAGAGAATGGCTAAGTACTTTGACAAGCACGTCAGAATCAAACAATTTGCGGAGGGGGACTTGGTCTTGAAGAAGGTAGATGCAGTCGGAAGATCAGCAACCGTGGGGAAGCTCAACACCAATTAGGAGGGTTCATACATTGTAAAAAAGGACTTGAAATTTGGATTGTATCGCCTTCAGAATGTGGAGGGCGAGACCCTGAGTCTCACTTGGATTGGTGATGACTTGAAGCGCTTTTATCTGTAAAGTATGTAAGTGGTGCCCTTTTTCCTAATGAAGCTTCTTCATATGCCGAGTCTCTTGCGATGATTCACATGAGTAGGTGGAGATTCCACTTAGCAGACCCCGAGCAGATCCCGCTGCCAGGCTCTCACCTAGCTGGCAGGGCTAGATGTCACTCGTGTGCGTCAACCCAGACCCCGAGCAGATCCCACTGTCAGGCTATCACCTAGCTGGCAGGGCTGGATATCACTCATATGCGTCGACCTGAAACCCCGAGCAGATCCCGCTACCAGGATCTCACCTAGCTGTCATGGCTAGATGTCACTCTTGTACGTCTACCGGGACCCCGAGCAGATCCCGTTGTCAGGATCTCTCCTAGCTGGCAGGGCTGGATGTCACTCGCATTTGTCAACTCAGACCCCGAGCAAATCCCACTGCAAGGCTCTTACCTAGCTGGCAGGGCTGGATGTCACAATGTGTGTCAACCCGGACCTCGAGCAGATCCCGCTGCCAGGTTCTCACCTAGTTGGCAGGGCTGGATGTCACTCGTGTGTGTCAACTCAGACCCCGAGCAGATCCTATTTCCAGGCTCTCACCTAGCTGGCAGGGCTGGATGTCACTCGTATGTATCATCTCAGACCCCGAGCAGATCCTGCTTCCAGGATCTCACCTAGCTGGCAGGGCTAGATTTCACTTGTGTGTGTCTATAGGGACCTTGAGCAGATTCTGCTGACAGGCTCTCACCTAGCTAACAGGGCTGGGTGTCACTCATGTGTGTCAACTCAGACCCTTAGCAGATCCCGTTGTCAGGCTCTCACCTACCTGACAGGGTTGGATGTCACTTATGTGAGTCTACCCATACCCCGAGCCGATCCCGCTGCTATGCTCTCACCTAGCTAGCAGGGTTGGATGTCAATCGATGGCGTCTGCCCAGACCCCGAGCAGATCCCGCTGCCAGGCTCTCACATAGCTGGTAGGGCTGGATGTCACTCGATGGCGTCTACCCAGACCCCAAGAAGATCCCACTGCCATGCTCTCACCTAGCTGGCAGGGATGGATGTCACTCGTGTGCATCGACCCGGACCCCGAGCAGATCCTGCTGCCAGACTCTCACCTAGCTGGCAGGGCTGGATGTCACACGTGTGTGTCAACTCAGACCCGAGCAGATCCTCCTATCAGGCTCTCACCTAGCTGGCTGGACTGGATGACACTCATAGGAGTCTACTTCGGCACCCAACCGGCTGGCAAGACAGGTCTCGATAAACAAAACAATGTTAGAAGTCGGGGGCACAGGCATCCGAATGACCGAGTATGAAGTCGCAAAGTTAACGAAATGTGTCCAACATAGTCGCCCTGCACCGCAGATAACGGCCGAGGCGACGAGAACCCAGGCCACGTCGCATAAGGGTTAGCTAGAACGGAACCCGGCGGCTCGGTTGCGAGCCGAGTCGGCTCGCCTACTTTAGCAAGCAGGCGGCATGGAGGACCTGGACTAAGGAGGCGGGTCGCCACTCGCGAGTCGGCTAACCAAGCCTCCTATGCTTCCTAAGCTAAGTCCTTAGGGGACGCGCGATCAATACAAGATATGGACTTTACAACGACGTTTTTATTGCGATGTTTTTAAAAGTGTCGTTGTTACTTTTCTATATAGCGACACATTTTAAAAAAAACATCACCAATACAAAAAATAGTATTAGTCGCGCTTTCCATGAAAAAAACGTCGACATATATGTTCAGCTTTGACAACGATTTTTTTAAACACACCACCAATTAAGTGTATCAACTTAATTATTTATTTCTGTAGAGAGAATAAGATTACTTCAATTAGACGCCAAGTGAATGTTCCATTAAGGTATAGTAGAAGATCAGTCACATCGATGCCAACAAAGTTGACTGCATCAATGAGCAAATTAGAAGAATAGTCTAGGATATAATATCCCAACCTCGTATCAGATGTCACTACTATACTATGGTCACAACAACATGGTTTTTTTACGATCGTACTATGGTCACTTCATGCTAAAACAATTTTTGAGAAGTATTGAAGGAGAATGATATATCTGCGCCATTAATCGTGAGATCCTATGGCCGGATCCGCTCGCGCACATCCCAAATTAGATGTGAATACGTACCAAAAACTGACACCATTAACTTTATATGTTGAAAGAACTACATATTTAACATGATCTCATCGTTAAAATATAATGAATAATATATTTATGAAAACATAAAAATTATGGAGGGAAATTAAAAAATAACCCCCCCCCAAATTTACACAGCTTATTTTATTCCCTCAATTTGTTTGATCTTATCCCTCTGACCTAAATATCGCATCTCTGTGCGCCTCTTCGCTCCCCTTATTTTGTATTTCCTTCTTCAATCATCTTTTGCAGGTGATCGAGGGGCTTCGACTTTGAACATCTTGGCAGGGATCAGTGAGTATCTTCGACGATCTTCGCTGGTGAGTTTTCTGGAGTGCATAGGCGGACACACATCCCGGCGTGTGATTCTATTCCTCCAGAAACTGTGGCATCGCGTGATTCTCTTCTTCCATCTCTAAGTGTGACTCACGAATCTTGCCTCCTTCGTTGATTAGCCTGCAGTCTGTGGCCTTAGACTTTAGGGATTTCAATTCTGCTACTCAGAAGGTATTTTATTTCCATCTCTATTTTCAGCGCCCTAGCCATACCCGTCGGGATCCATTTCCTTCTGCGTTGCTTGCAGTTCTATGCCCCATCCACGATTATGGTGAGTTGTGTTCATTTCCCTAGACTATTGTTGTAGCAGCTTTCCTGTTGTTCTTCACTTCTGAAGTTTTCGGCTTCTTTTGCAGTTTGGTTCCATGGCCCAGCCACAAAGGACATGTTATACATTTCCTTGCAATTAGTGTCCATTTCCTTGCTTCTGGCATCTAATTTTGTCCCATTTGGCCACCACGCAAGTACCATTTTTGATTTTTCTCCATCGAAAGAACAAAAGCTTTTAGTTTCGTTTCCATTTTTCAAAAAACTGGAATGTTAATAGCTTTTAGTTATTCAATCCGATTTCCATAGCTTGCATGGAATGTTAATATGAATAGCTATTGTTAGATGTTAGTATGAATAGCTATTGTTAGATGTTAGTATGAATAGCTATTGTTAGTTAAGATTTTCTTATGTTATTTTTAGAATAGTAAAAAACCATTTTCAATCTCATAAATAGCTTGTTGATATATTATTACTGTAGTCCCAAAGTAAGATATAAAATTCCATATCTAAAAAACTGGAATATTAATGTCACTACCTGAAAGATGAAAAATTCTACACATCATGCTTAAAGTTTGAAAAGATGATGTAGGAGATGGTGTACAAATGAAGTTGAATGCTCATCATACTTGTTTCAATGTCAATGAAGCTAATGATTAAAGCAGAAAATTTTGAAGGCTCATAATACTTGTTTTGTTTCAGTTGTTTTTTTGGCAATGAAAACAGTGTATATATTGAATGATTATATTTTTTTTCAAAGTTATGCTACTTGGAACAAGTTTGTTTATCATTAATATAATATTTTGCATATTTATACAATTCAATCTGAATGATGATGTAATATGTAGGTATTTTAATTATTTTGTTTTGTAGAACTCATGCTCTCATTATTTGGACATGTTGCAAATCTCTCTCAATATATCTTAGTATTACTCTCAAAAATATTTACAATATGAAGAATAATATATAAAAATAATATTTATAATTTTAATTGTATTTTAGATGCTAAATTAATTTTTAGAGTTTAAATTTTCATAAATTGTTTTTTTTTTAAAATTTCTTTCCTTAAAATGCAATGTAATGTTTTTTTTAAAAAACAAATGTTATAATAGATTTTTAATTGCGTCGACGTTTTGTAAAAAAATCGTAGTAGAATTATTACTTTTTTGACATTTTTTGAAAGTGTCACGATAGAGCAATCAATCATGACATTTTTTTGAAAAAGTGTCGCGATAGAACAACCTCAAATATTAGGTTTTTTATGGAAAAATGTCACTATATAGCAATTGCCAAGAATGACGTTTTTTGGAAGAAAAACAAACGTCACGATATAGTAAATTCCAATCACAATGTTTTTTTGAAAGCATCACAATGAGCTACAGTGACGGCCGCAATCGTGATGGTTTAGTGGCGTTTTTATAAACGTCAAGAAAACTATCGCGACGCTTTAAAATCGTCACAAAAGTTATAAAAAACATCATCATATATCGACTTTGTTGTAGTGGATCTCGCTGGCGGGACACGGAATAAGGAACTGTGAGCGGGAAGACCAAAACAAGCCGCAAACACAAAAGAAGAGAGAATCCACATCGCACAGAAGCATTACAAGCCACAGTAACTTATACATATATACGAGAGGCGGGTACAAAACAGTTCATTGATGGACAAAAATACAAGATCGGGACTCACCCGCATTTACATTATAATAAAAGAAACATACATAAGAGGCGAGGCGCGGGAATTCGGCGAGGGAGCTCTCGGGCGACAAGCCCTAGAGGGGCTGGTAGAACTTTTCTCCAGGCCTGGGTACCGGAAGGAACAACGCCAGTACCACGTTGCTCGCAGAAAGGCTGGCTCCCTCGCTCTTGATGAGATCGGCCTGCCGCAGAGTCTGGAGTGTATACTTCGCCGCGCTGTCAGTGTTCTTCTGCATCATTTCCTCCAGCTCATAATCGTTATAGTGCACAAGCTTGCAGCCACTGCTGGAGGGCAGCGGGAGAGCCGCTCCGCCCTCCAGCTCTCACACCCGCTCCTGTACCGCTTCTTTTTCTTTCTCCAAAATGGCGACGGCGGCATCGGATGTGTCCGCCCTCTCTCTCTATCGCTCCGCCTCCTCCTGGGTGAGGCGGCGATCCTCCTTCTCGTCCACCAGCCTCTTGAGCGAGGGGGCGTACTTTTCCATTTGGGTGCACTACCGGTCGACCATGTGGGTCAGGTCCAGGTTGCTGAGCTGGACCCGCGCGCTCTCGTGGATCAGCACCTGCGTGTCCTCCTCGTCCTAGATGGCGGCGTCCTCCTGCGAGTAGAGGCCGAACGAGAAGTTGTAGGCCTCCCCGCTGATGGTTTAATGCTCCAGGAAGCTCGACAGTAGGGTGGAGATGATCTCCCGGTTCGACTCCTTGTCCAACAGCAGGAGGGGTACGCCGAGCTCATCTAGGCACTTCTCGCCGTAGCCGAAGATATGGTGCCCCTCGACACCAGCTTTATGGCGAACAGCGTCTCTTCTTGCGGCTCGGAGGTGCCAGCCGCCTCGCTAGGGGCGCCGCTGGCCGAAGCAGTCGCGGGGGCGGGGTCCTTGGTCGGCTGGCCTCCAGGGCCTTGCCTTTCCTTTGGGACGTGGTAGGCGCATCGTCCATGGCCTTCACCTTCTTTGGATGCGGCGGTGGAGGTTGTTCGCGGCTGGGCCGCTTTTGGGCAGCAGATGCGGGGGTCTCGCGGTGTGCGGCGGCTGCGGCTTCGGTGTGGGCGAGCTCGCTGGAAGCGAGCCGCGCGCTCTAGTAAGGAGTGTGTAGGGGGATGTCACGCTCGCCTGCAAGAGGAAAGTTAACGAAGAAAAAATTATCAAAGTAGAAAGGAGAAGCGCGAGTAGCTTACCTCCCCCGAGCGGGACAGGGGGCGAGGTTGTCCAGATTCTGGCGAAGGATGGCGCCCTCAAAGTTCTTCCCGGCGAAGAACCCGCACAGCTCCGCTTCATGGCCCCCCAGGATAGGGGGGGGGTAGCTCACCTCGTTGAGTTGTACTGGCGAGAAAGGGACGTTGCCGAATTTCCCCTTGACGAACACGAATTTCTTAAGCCAATTAAGGCTCTTATTGACGGTCTTTCACACCTTGACGTGGACGCTGGAGAAGTAGGCGGTCCCGTTGTTGTTCGCACAGAAAGAGAACAGCTTGCGGAAGACCGTGAGGCTGAACTCAATCCACTCTTCCCAAAGGAAGCAGGTGAATCCGACCATAACAGCTATGGAATTTGGGGTCATCTGGCCTGGGATGACCCTGAAGTATTTCAATATCTATTGAACCTCTGACCATAGTGGAAGCCGAAGGCCCGTCTTGATGTGCGCCAAGGGGATAGCGAGCTCCCCTACAGAGAGGTCATTTATCTTTTCCCCCTCCCTAGATCTCCTCGCCATGAAACCTGGAGGAACATGCTCGCCTATGGCGTCATAGAATTTGCCTTCAAAAATGGCGGCGAGGGGAAAGTCGTGCTTGGAAAAGGTCCAAGCTCACTTGCCCCGCCCATCCGCATCGTTCCTCCCACCGCCCATCTCACAGAGAGCTTGCTAAGCGGGGTGAGGAAGTTCTCGCAGGAAGCGAGCGAGTTAGGGTCACAGGAAGTAAGAGAGAAGGGGAAATCTTAAATACAGTGGGTGAGCAAGTGCCGGCAAGGCCTATTTATAGAAAGAAAAGGTCGGGAAAACATTTCGTTGGCGGGAAAAGTGTGGATAGCAAAATGAGCCCTGACGGTTCAACTTACCGGCTCGCAGCCGTGCCACAAAGACCGTTTGATAGCGGGTTGCGCCCACCCTCCCCCGCACGAGAAACGGGCGGGCTGCGGCTCGTACCTGCCTGAAACAGTAGGCGAGTCACGCGGGTTCACAACGTGCGAGCTCCCGGATAGCTCCCGCCAAGGTTAGACAGGCAGTCATGGCGAGCCGATTCAACGATCTCACACTCGCTTAAATAAGTAGTGGGCGAGCAAGAGGGCTTCATCCGCTTTCACCCAAAGAAAACTAGGTAGCAACATAATAAGAGTAACATACAACAAGCATTAAGCCTGGCGGCGGGCGAGAAAAGTCTCAAATTATCACAAATATTCAAAATGTACGAGAATGAAAGACCCTCCTAAGTGATCTGGTCTGAGATGCGGATGCGTCCTAGCCCAACGTTTAACCGCGAGGATGGGGCAGGTGGATCAGTACCGGATCCAATTCCACCTGCCCTGCCTCCATGTCCCGAATAGGGGCGGCATGCGAGGATAATGGTACACGCGAACCACGACCAGGCTGGTCCAGGATGACTTACTCTGTGGCATGCATGAGTCGCTCCTCGACCGACATTATGTGCACCCTGGGAGAAGTAACCATGTCCCCGTCAGCTGGGCGCCTCGCTTCCTCTAAAACTGCAAGCCGCTCCTCCATTTCAGCCATGTCCTTGTCAACTGGTGGGCCAAAACCCGAACAGGCAAGCGTACCTGTCGAATTGTAGTACCAAGGTCGTATTTAAACACGGGGTTGTCAAGTACTTCTACTCACGCTCTAACTATTATCCTACCGGAAGACTATTGGGATTTTGAGAATTTTTTAAAGTAAAATGAACGATAAATTGCGAGACGAAAACTTATATAAAAAAAACTAGCATTCGATCATTGATTCACCATGAAATGAAACGAGAAAATAAAAGGGCATAGCTTTAAATTTGCAAATCCAACTCGGCCGTGACGGATCCGAAAATAAGACAAAATCTCGCTAGAGCATTAGGTCTCCTAACTTATAGACTCTTTGATCGAAATCTCTTTACAAACCAAAGAAGCCTAAAGTTGCATTATCGAGATGATCCGCACTATTGGATTTGACTCCAATCCGGAGGATTTACGTCGTCCTATCTCTAGGGTTGCGTTCAACTCCTTCCTTCTTTGAGTGATCTTTCACATCCACGAGCCTCTCGGCTACTCGAATATGAGATCATAAGCCTACTACCGTATACCGGAAATACGGAGTCGACACAATAATTATTCAAAGAAGGACCGAGTAGAATTACGCAAAAATAAAACTATGAAATAAAAATAATTCTCATTTCAAATCATGGATCCTCATGATCAAATGCTAAGAGGGAATTAGCTATGCATATTGCAAAAGGAAACAACAAAATAAAGAGAAGAGAATTTCATTGATATTACTAAAAAGAGGTACGCAAAAATATTAAAAGGATGACAAAATTTTAATAAGAAGAAAATTACACAATAAAACTAGAACAACAATGAAGAAAAACTTATACTAGAACTCTCTTGCTCACTTGCTCTCTTGCTCCAATCCAACCTCTCAATCTAACTCCAAAGAAAAACTAACTCCCAAAGTATGGGTCTTGGGTTCCTTTTATAGATAAGGGAGAAGGTTCTAGAATGAAATGAAGAAGAGGGGGCAAGGGGGGTGGCCGGCCATGTAGGATGGAGAAGGTGCATGCATTGCATTAAATGAGGTGGAGAGAATTCATGCATGATATTTAATTAGGTGGAGAGAAAGAGGTGGGTTCAATGCATGGATTTTAAGGGAATGAGTTGGAAAATATAAAATAGCAAAGGGGGAATGAATAAGAAATAAAAAGAGAGAGAGATGGGTTGAATGTAGAATAATAAAAAAAAGAGAAATAAAATGGGAGGAAGGAATGGAGGGGCCGGCCAAGCATGAACAAGTGAATGCATGCATGCAATAAATGAAAGGGAGAGAAAGAGAACATGCATGTATGTAATAAATGGAAGGGAGAGAGAGAGAGGGCATGCATGTATGTTAAAAGGTGGCCGGCCATATAGGATAGATTCATGCATGGTAAAATATGAAAGAGGGGCTGCAGCATGGGCTCGGGTAGAGGCTAGGTGGGCTGCTTGGGCTCGGGTAGAGGCTAGGTGGGCTGCTTGGGCTCGGGTAGAGGCTAGGTTGGCTGCTTGGGCTCGGGTTCTTCATGTAAAGGTTTGGACTTGAGCTTGAGGGCTGCACCAATCTTCAAAATTCGGGCTGCTCCAAGGAGAAGGCTGCATCATGTGGGTTGCACCAATGTGGGTTGCACCTAGAAGTTGGGAAGAGGCCGGCCATGCAAATTGTGGGCTGCATCATGTAGGCTTTATGGATGTTGACGGGCTGCATTAGCATGGGCTTTGAACCTATAAATAAAACAAAATAAAACATTAGTTAATACAAATGAAATTAAACATTACGAACATAATATATCATACTATTAATTGATTAAATTCATAACAAAACACAAGTAAATATAAGAAATAAAACATATACTAAAGCTATATATTTTTAAATCAAGACATAACAAAATAAAATTGCAACACTATAATAACACTAGGAATTATAATATCCTAACACAAAAAGACTTTAAGAAGAAATAAAACAAAACATGCATAAAAATACATAAAACATATAATTAAACTAGGAATTTTTGCATACTAAACTACCCCAAATATGATGACTAAAATAAGTCATCAAATTCCCCCATGCTAGAGTATTTGCTTGCCCTCAAGCAAATAAAACTTAAAGAACTAGGGAATGAAAACAAAGAAGATTTAGGTTGCAATTTTTAAGAAAAACAAAACATGAAAAATTAAACTATCCTAATTCCTATGTTAACAACTAGTGGGGTGAGAAGTGCACAATAGAAAACTTGAAAGTGGAGACCTAAAAATATCATTAGAACATAAGAAAAGTCTACACATTTCTAAATCTTAAAAACAAGGCATCCAAAATAAATGAAAATAAGGACAACAAAAGTAGAGGTTCTAAATAAACGGCACATTAACAAACTACTAGGTTGCTAGATAAACATTAACCCTAAGACACTCCAAGATAACCTCCAAAGAAATCCATCAATGATGGTAGCCATAGGCTTGTACGTTCACACTTTCTCCACTACGCGAAATTAAGTTCTAAGATCATTAGGACTTCTACTAGGCATTAAAACTTGGCTTAGGTAAATGATTAGGAAGTGGAATCAAAGATAAACATGAAGGTTTTAGGCACTAAACCAAGGTGAGCTCAAAAATAGACATAGCATAAAAAAAAAACGTGAGTATGTCATTTTTCCAATACGAAACTACAAAAACAAGGCCATGAAAATTTTTATTTTATAAACTTGGCCAAACATAAACTTTTGCATTCATTTTTTTTTTTTGATTTTTGATTTTGTAATGATATATTTTTTCTCAATTTTTTTCCTTTTGAATAACATTTGATAAGAAAGCTCCAAAAATAAGCTTGAGAATTTCCTATTCATTTCAAAAATAATATCCTTCCCACAAAAATAATTTTTAAGCTCAATTTTATAGTGCAAAAATAGGAAAGATATTTGGCTTTGGTGAACATAATGAAATGAAAGGTGGAGCTAAAAATAAAGAAAATAAGGAAAAAGGCCCAAAATTGTTTTGCAAGGGTTTTGTTTTTGGTGGGCATGAAAAGCTCAAACTATTCAAATGGTGGCCTAAATCATTTCTAAAGAACGTAAAGACGGCGCAAATGCTTCGAGACTAGCTTGGTACAAGTTCTAGACACCAAGAAAGACTACCCCGCAAATGAAAAAGAGATAATATTACCTAGCAACCATTCATAAGCAACTAACCGAATAAAAAGACATAACTACAAATTGCTAACTTAAAACGTAAAAATCGGATGCCTATATTTAAGAAAAAGAAACTAGTAAACTAAGGTATGTTAAACTGATAAATTTAGAAAACCAATTCAAAGAAATCTAAATAGAACTAAGAAACCGCACGGGCCTACACATCACTAGAAGAAACATAAAAATAAAGATAAAAATAATTTTAGGTTTTGTTTTTCAAATAGATTTTAGCACAATTTTTTTATTTTTGTTTTTCTAATTTTTTTTTGGGTTTTATATTTTATAATTTTTTTGGATTTTGATGACATAACATACTATACTATACTAATATAAAACATAATATTTCTTTCTTATGAAAGAAGAAGAACAAAAAAAGGAAAAGACCAAAAGACTACTAGACCCCCCCATGCTTAAATCCTTCATTGCCATCAATGAAGAAAACATAAAGAAAAAGAGAAGGGGACTGAGAAGAAGAGAAAAAGAAAAATGCAGGAAAAGTAAATAAATAAGAACAGGACTTCCCCGGGTTCGTGAGATGAAGGCGGATGTCGCTCCCCCATGCTTGCTTTTTAGAGTACTTGATCGTCAGCAGGTATGACTTGATCCATCTGATATCAGCAACGGCGGAGCGGCGACCACGAACATGGACTTGATTGGCCTCCGGTAGGAAGAGCAAAATAAAAGCAAAAATAGATAGAGTCCATGGGCAGATGCCCGATAATGGTTTTTATTACAATCATCCAAATAAAAGAGTTTCAGAATAATAATAATAAGTCCAAAAATAAAATAAAAAAAAATGTCCCACACAAGATAAATGTTTAAGAGTCCAACACAAGATTCTCCTTTGCAGGAGACACATAATCATTAGAAAAATAAAGTTTAAGTCTATGGCCATTAACTTTAAAGTCCCCCTTATCGGAGTGTGAAAGTAGCACAGTGCCGTCATAAAAAACATCCTTGACCGCAAACGGTCCAGACCAACGAGATTTAGATTTTCCAAAGAAAATACATAAACGTGAATTTAAAAGAAGAACCTGATCGCCCGGTTTAAAAATTTTATGCTGGCGGAAGTTCTTAACATGATAATTTTTTTCTGCAGGGTCAGGTGGTTTTTCAAAATAATTTGGCAAAGTTTTATCATTTTCAAAAATAAGATTTTGTTGTCCAAAATCAGAGTCATTTTCGAATGGTGCTTGTACGGACATAACAGTGTTTTCAAAAATAGTTGATGAGGGTCCAAAAAAGGAAGAAGAAAAATCATTTGGAGGGAAATAGGAGTCTTCTTTTAAATCATCAATGAAAAAACAAGAGTCATCATTTTGTAAAGAGTTTTTCATCGATTTATTAATATCAAATATTACTTCCTCATCTCCTACATGCAGAAAAAGTTTTCCCTCACTCACATTTATAATTGCGCGAGCGGTGGCTAGGAAAGGTCGACCAAGGATAAGAGGGACCTCGACGTCCTCTTCAATATCAAGAATGACAAAATCCACCGGGAAGATGAATTTGTCGACCTTTACTAGCACGTCCTCAACGATACCTAGTGGATACTTGATAGATCTATCAGCTAATTGGATACTCATTCTTGTAGGGCTCAGAGTGCCCAATCCTAACTTCTTAAATAGTGAAAAAGGCATCAAATTGATGCTCGCTCCTAGATCTGCTAACGCATGTTTAACGAAAAGATCACCAAAGACGCAAGGAATGGAAAAACTACCCGGATCGTTTATCTTTTTAGGAAGAGTAGAGTTTTTAACGACCTCCGAGCATTCTTCATTTAACGTTACATGCGATAAATGTTCTAATTTCTTTTTGTTCGTTAATAAATCTTTAAGATATTTGGCGTACTTAGGCATTTGGCTAATCGCTTCATGAAACGGCAAATTAATATGAATTTGTTTAAATATTTCAAGAAAGCGTTGATATTGATTATCTAATTTTTCTTGCCTAAGTCTAGCCGGATAAGGAGGTGGCGGAAATTCCTTTAGAACAATTGGAGCATCATTTTGAAAACCATTGGTCTCTTTTTCAGAATCAGAAATAATAGAGCTATCCTTTTCTTTTTCAAGTGTAGATTTTTCTTTTTCAAGATCTAAGTTGTCATTTTCCATGGGGGTACAAACAGGAGGGACAATCACCCTTGGTTCTTCCCTTGTGGTGGGCTCGTTAACAACTTTACCGCTCCGAAGGGAAATCGCATTTGCGTGTTCCCTTGGGTTAGGCTCAGTGTTCGAGGGAAGAGTTCCAGGTGGTCTCTCATAAAAAGCCTTGGCGAGTTGGCCGACCTGATTTTCTAAATTTTTAATTGATCCCGTTATGTTTCTAATAGTAGCATCGTTTGAGCTTATATACTTAGCAAAGATCTCTTCCAAAGGGGAAGGTTTTTGAAAATTTTGTTGTGGTGGTGGTGGTGGTGTAAAATCGTGCGGTGGGCGTACTACGTTAGCATTATTACTCCATGAAAAATTAGGATGGTTACGCCAACCAGGATGATAAGAATTCGTAGCAGCATTAAAACCAGGAGGAGAAGAAAAATTCGAAAAAGTAGAAAAATTATTGGCAGAATTATTTTGAGCAGGCCTGGGTATGTTCCCCAGATAATCCACCTGCTCGGCAGCAGCAGCATTTTCATATACCTTAGCGGCGGAGGGAGCAGTCATCTCCGAGATCTTCTTGTTCAGCATTTCCACTTGCATCGCCAGTTGCGTCACCGAATCCACTTCATAGATACCTGTAGGTTTAGATGGGCGAGACCTGGACGAATTCCACTGATAAGTGTTCATCGCCATGTCCTCGATAAGCTCAAGAGCAGCTTCCGGAGTTTTGCGGTCTAAAGAACCAGCGGAAGCGGCATCTATCATTTGCTTTGTCTCTTGGTTTAGCCCATTATAAAATGTCTGAACCTGCAACCATACAGGCAGAGCATGATGTGGGCATCTTCTCAAAAGTTCTTTGAACCTCTCCCAAGTGTCATAGAGGGTCTCAGAATCAATTTGAGAATATGAAGTTATATCATTTCGAAGCTTAGCAGTTTTGGCGGGGGGAAAATAACGAGAAAGAAATTTTTCAGTTAAAATGTTCCAAGTAGTGATTGAGCCTCTTGGAAGAGAACTCAACCATTGTTTGGCTTTAGTTCTTAAGGAGAAGGGGAAGAGTCATAGCCTTATAGCATCATCTGAGACACCATTTATTTTGAAGGTGTCACAGATTTCAAGAAAATTGGCAATATGTAAGTTCGGATCTTCATCTTGTAATCCGTCGAACTGTACATATTGCTGCACCATTTGTATGATGCTAGGCTTAAGCTCGAAGTTATTGTTCGCAATTGCAGGTCGAACAATACTTGTTTCAGTCCCCTTCAGGTTGGGTCGAGCATAATCGGACATAGTCCTTTGCTGAGCCATTCCTGGGTTGGGATCTCCCATTTCAGAATAATTACAATCCCCGAAGGAATCCTCAACCGCTGTTTGAGAAGTGGAAGCCCCGAATCGTAGTTGTCTCCGAAAGGAGCGTTCGATTTCTGGGTCCAAATCAACAAGTAGCGACGAATTCGCTCGGGTCATGCACTAGTAAAGAAAATGAGGGAAGATGAGAATGAAAGCTTGGAAAAGAAAGGGAAATTTTTTGTGTTTTGTTTTTTTTGAAAATTTTTGTTTTTAGACGGCTTGGCTCTCGAACTTCCCGAGGACTACCCGGTGAAGGGTTCGCCCGGTACTAGGTAAAATGGTGTCGCTTAAAGCCCCTTACCCTTTTCGAGAGATTTTAGGTGGGGTAGAAATTAAAATGAGGTGGGTTGATTATAAAAAATTTAAATATATAAATTATAATTTTTTTGATTTTTGGAGAAGTAATAGCGCAAGCGTTTTCAAAATATTGACGAAGAAAGTTCCCCGGCAACGGCGCCAAAAACTTGGTGGGCCAAAACCCGAACAGGCAAGCGTACCTGTCGAATTGTAGTACCAAGGTCGTATTTAAACACGGGGTTGTCAAGTACTTCTACTCACGCTCTAACTATTATCCTACCGGAATACTATTGGGATTTTGAGAATTTTTTAAAGTAAAATGAACGATAAATTCTGAGACGAAAACTTATATAAAAAAAACTAGCATTCGATCATTGATTCACCATGAAATGAAACGAGAAAATAAAAGGGCATAGCTTTAAATTTGCAAATCCAACTCGGCCGTGACGGATCCGAAAATAAGACAAAATCTCGCTAGAGCATTAGGTCTCCTAACTTATAGACTCTTTGATCGAAATCTCTTTACAAACCAAAGAAGCCTAAAGTTGCATTATCGAGATGATCCGCACTATTGGATTTGACTCCAATTCGGAGGATTTACGTCGTCCTATCTCTAGGGTTGCGTTCAACTCCTTCCTTCTTTGAGTGATCTTTCACATCCACGAGCCTCTCGGCTACTCGAATATGAGATCATAAGCCTACTACCGTATACCGGAAATACGGAGTCGACACAATAATTATTCAAAGAAGGACCGAGTAGAATTACGTAAAAATAAAACTATGAAATAAAAATAATTCTCATTTCAAATCATGGATCCTCATGATCAAATGCTAAGAGGGAATTAGTTATGCCTATTGCAAAAGGAAACAACAAAATAAAGAGAAGAGAATTTCATTGATATTACTAAAAAGAGGTACGCAAAAATATTAAAAGGATGACAAAATTTTAATAAGAAGAAAATTACACAATAAAACTAGAACAACAATGAAGAAAAACTTATACTAGAACTCTCTTGCTCACTTGCTCTCTTGCTCCAATCCAACCTCTCAATCTAACTCCAAAGAAAAACTAACTCCCAAAGTATGGGTCTTGGGTTCCTTTTATAGATAAGGGAGAAGGTTCTAGAATGAAATGAAGAAGAGGGGGCAAGGGGGGTGGCCGGCCATGTAGGATGGAGAAGGTGCATGCATTGCATTAAATGAGGTGGAGAGAATTCATGCATGATATTTAATTAGGTGGAGAGAAAGAGGTGGGTTCAATGCATGGATTTTAAGGGAATGAGTTGGAAAATATAAAATAGCAAAGGGGGAATGAATAAGAAATAAAAAGAGAGAGAGATGGGTTGAATGTAGAATAATAAAAAAAAGAGAAATAAAATGGGAGGAAGGAATGGAGGGGCCGGCCAAGCATGAACAAGTGAATGCATGCATGCAATAAATGAAAGGGAGAGAAAGAGAACATGCATGTATGTAATAAATGGAAGGGAGAGAGAGAGAGGGCATGCATGTATGTTAAAAGGTGGCGGCCATATAGGATAGATTCATGCATGGTAAAATATGAAAGAGGGGCTGCAGCATGGGCTCGGGTAGAGGCTAGGTGGGCTGCTTGGGCTCGGGTAGAGTCTAGGTGGGCTGCTTGGGCTCGGGTAGAGGCTAGGTGGGCTGCTTGGGCTCGGGTTCTTCATGTAAAGGGTTGGACTTGAGCTTGAGGGCTGCACCAATCTTCAAAATTCGGGCTGCTCCAAGGAGAAGGCTGCATCATGTGGGTTGCACCAATGTGGGTTGCACCTAGAAGTTGGGAAGAGGTCGGCCATGCAAATTGTGGGCTGCATCATGTAGGCTTTATGGATGTTGACGGGCTGCATTAGCATGGGCTTTGAACCTATAAATAAAACAAAATAAAACATTAGTTAATACAAATGAAATTAAACATTACGAACATAATATATCATACTATTAATTGATTAAATTCATAACAAAACACAAGTAAATATAAGAAATAAAACATATACTAAAGCTATATATTTTTAAATCAAGACATAACAAAATAAAATTGCAACACTATAATAACACTAGGAATTATAATATCCTAACACAAAAAGACTTTAAGAAGAAATAAAACAAAACATGCATAAAAATACATAAAACATATAATTAAACTAGGAATTTTTGCATACTAAACTACCCCAAATATGATGACTAAAATAAGTCATCATCAACCATGTTGAAGACCTCCTGAATTAGTAGCGTGTGCTTCTGTAACAGCCGCGTCACCTATTTCTTCATCCCCCTCGCTTCCGCCAGATCGCGCAGATACTCGGAAATGTGATTTGTATCAGGGGGAGGCGAATATCCCTCGCTCATCTCAGCATCAGAGGAGGAAATCACGTTATAACCTGCGAAGGGGTAGGTCAGAAAGAGTGAACGGTAATAAATATGCCCGAGTCTGAACTCACCGGGAGTCGGCACTTTGCCCGTACCAGCTGGTGGCCGAGAAGACCCTGGTCGGCCCTGGAAGGGTCCTCCCTCAAGAACCGCGAAGTATTTTCCCAACCCAGGGGAATTTGGCAAACGGGAAGTCTCCGGAGGGTTGTGCCCCAGGCCCGAGGGACTAGCGACCCGCTCAGTTGACAGTGGGAGGGAATGACCCCCTTCCCCTCCACTGCCTCCATCCTCATGAGGCGGCACCTGCGGAAACAGAAGTCAAAGCAAAGCGACGAATCTGGCGGGAGGTGCGCATACCTCATGTGCAACCTCGGTGACAGCCTCTGAGCTGGAGCCTGGGAGGTCGTTTGTCGGAGATCGCCTGACGATTTTCCCTTTTACCGGCCTGAAGAGGGGACCGGTCGATCCGCGCGCCAACCACGGGGCGGCCACAAGAGCCTCCTCCCTAGTATTTTCCCTTGCGCCACTAGCCAAGGTTGCATCTCCTCAGTCGCAGGCATCGTGCAGCTGCAGCTCACTAAGAAGGCTAAAATAAGGCGGGATTTTTCCAGAGGGCATATTTATAGCATGAGGGTGGGACCCACCAAAAGATTCCTTGACAGCTCAGCAAAACACTCACCGAACACCTGGGTTGGATGATTCTTTCCGAGCTTGGTCAAGCTCATAAAGATCGGGGATTGTCTACAACTTCGTGTTTGCCGAGTGGGTCCACCAGGCGAGGAGAGTGGGCCAAGGCGACCTGATCGCACCAGAGCAACATGTGGGCAAACTCAGAGCGGCTAGCTCGCTCTCGCCTAAGCTTAGCTAGAGTGCTGCGCGAGCTGGCACACCCATCCCGCACCCGCCTTGAGTTTGTCGAACTAGGCCTAGCTTGCTTCGAACTGAGTATGGGTCATGCTCGGCGTTCGTGGAATAGAGGGTTGAGCTCGGCATTCGTCGAACAGAGCTAGGCGTTCGTCGGACAGAGCTCGGCGTTCGTCGAATGGAGCTCGACAATCTTTGAGCTAACCTCAGGAGTTGAGAATCCGAATTCGTCGAACCAAGATCGGCGAGCTCCTCTAGAACCTCTGTAGTGACAATCATAGACCGGCCAGCCCGCTCTCTCATAGGCTACCTAGCCGCCAGCCCGCCTCAAAGCAAGGATCGGCGGGCTGCGGTGGCCTGCCTTGTGCTCACCCAAGGAGGGAGGGTGAGCTGCGGGAGCCAGGTCGCGTCTTCCCAAGCGGGGTGGAGTGTCGTGGTGAGCTAACCTCCAGATCCTTGGGATATGCCCAGTGGGGCCCAGAGGAAAAATTACATGGGTGGCCTTGCCAGGGGTGTGAATAGCTTGATAGAACATCAGAGTTACGTTATTGGCATACCCAGCTGGGTTGTACATATCTATTCAGAACAACGGAGGTTGGTTATTTGCAGGTCATCTTCATAAAACAATAAATAGGATCCAAGGGGCACCTCAGAAATCATGCTTACTGGTGATCAGATCTTCTTACGCTTTTTGAGGTAGACTTAACACGACCTTTGTCTAAGGAGGGGAAGCGCTCTAAGATCTTCCGGGTGTGTGGTGGGACCTCCACGCCGAGCCCTTGGGTCAGTCCCCATTTCTCTTACTATTTGGCTTGCAGGGAGAAGTAGGTGCATGATCACCCCTTCCCTAAGGGTGAAACCACAAGAGACCGAGCTTTTAGTTTCAACACCCAGGTCAGATGCCGTTCAAGGCTTGGTATGCCTCCTTCACTCCTTGGACCACTCGAACTTCTAACCCCCCCCCCTCCCCCCCCAGACCCGCAACACTTTGAGAACGGGGCATTCTCTCCCACCCGAAAGAGGAACCTGCTCAGCCGGCCAAATGTCCTATCAGCCTTTAGACCTCCTTGGCATTCGAGGTGACCCCAACTCCATGATCGACTTGACCTTGTCAGGTTAGGTTCCACCCCTGGAAGAAGTACGAAATGGCCTAGAAACTTCCCTCTGCTTGCCCGAATACACACTTCAAGGGTTTAGCCTTATATTATACTTCTGCAGGGTTTCGAAGGTCTCCTCTAGATCCCGAAGATGAGAGTTCACCTCGTAGATTTTGACCATAAGATCTATACGTACACCTCCAGATTCCTCCCTTTTGCTCTTGGAAGACCTGGTCCGTCAACTTTTGATATGTTGCCCACATTCTTTAAACCAAAGGACATCGTCCTGTAGCAGTAGCATGTCCGCAGTGATGAAGGAAATATCTTTTATGTCGGGCGAGTGCATTCTGATTTGATGATAACCTGAAAAAGTTTTTAAAAACTCATCACAGAAAAACCGATTGCTGAGTCAACCAGTGCATCGATCCGAGGAAGGGATAACAATCCTTAGGACATGATTTATTTAATAGAAAAATCAACACTCATCCTCGACCGGCCGTCTCTTTTTAACCATTATAACATTGGAGACCCAGTCGGGGTATTGGATTTCGGATACGAACCCGGCCTTGAGGAGCTTGGCCACCTCCTCCTTAATGGGCTTGGCCAACTTGTCTGTTGTGGACCTCTTTTTCTATTGGATGGGGTGGGCTTCTGGATCCAGTTGAGGTGTTGGCAGACAACATTCGCATCGATCCCTGACATGTCTGTTCTGCTACATACGAAGATGTTGACATTCTTCTAGATGCACTCCAGCATCCTGCCCTGGTCCTCCGGGCTCAACCCCCCCCCCCCCCCCCACTGATCTGCACCTTATATACCCTGTCTCCCTGTGTGAGAACATCCATCTCCACCACCTCCTCGGATATCTCCAGCCGCGACTACTCTTCCCACTCTCCACTGCTCTCTCACTTGGTACTAAGACCTCATCCTCAGCTTCCTCTATGACCATTATTTCGGCCTGCTGCTTCAGGACTCCTTCTGCCACCTCACCTAGGTGCGGACCCCTTCCACCATTTCCATATCCTCCACCCCTCCTTCAGCCTCCTGCCTGGACAGCTCCTCCATCCTCCTCTCCATCTCCTCGGCTCCTCCCTGCTAAGAGATGGAGTTCACCGCGGTGACATAGCACTCCCTTGCCATCATGGGGTCTCCCTGGACCTGAACTGGATTCCATCTGCATTGAACTTCAAGCACTGATGGAAAGATCAGGGCATGCAGCGGAAGGCCTGATGAGGGGCCGTCCGAAGATAACATTGTAGTTGTTGGGTGCATCCACGATGACTAACCTACAGTTTCTAAACTGCCCCCCCCCCCAGGTAACCATGGAGTCCTACTCCTCCTTCCCCACCTTCCTCTCTCCCTTAAGAACCTAAAGAGACGTCCATCCGAGGCCAGCATCCTCCTGGCCTCCACCTTCATCGCATCAAATACCTTCTTGAAGATGACGTTGACTGAACTCCTTTTATCGATGAGGTCCGGGAGACAGTAAATTCTCGACTGCGATCTGGATGACCAATGCGTCGCAAAAAGGATCCTAATGATCTGAAATGTCCTTCCTGGATAAGCTGATCTTCTCCTCCCGTGGTAGGCCAAAGATGTGTAGGCAACGCTCTGACAATACATAGTGTGGAAACTTGCCTTTCGAGCGGCATCGACTCTCACACCTGTGGACCACTCTAATCCATCCTCGGTTGCCAACATTAACCCTATCCTCGCACCATTCCTCCTCTCCCCTAGCAGAACTTCTTCAATCTACACCTCCTGGCTGTCTTGTTGCATCTACTACTCCCTGGTTCCCCTCAACTCTAAGAACTCTGGCACGTGGCCGTAGCATGGCCCTCCTCCTAATAGAAGTCGCAATAGGGAAAATCCACCCTGACTCCCTATCTCCTCCTCTGCTAGGCTCTCCTCCTCCCCAAGCCTATCGCCATAGCCTGATATTGATCGGGGAGAGAAGGCTTCTAGCCTTTACTCCAGCCTGAATGGTTGAACTGACCCAACCCCTATGTCGGTTGTCTCCTCCATGGAAACCTCTCCTCAGCCCTTGGTCTTATCGCTCTGGCTGCCTCCAGCCTTGCCGATTGTTTGGCTCCTGGTGGCGCCACCTCGGCTGCTGTTGTTGCTCCCTCTGCCTGGGCTTGACCCTCCGCACCTGTAAGACCCCCCTTTTTTTTTTTCTTTTTCGACACCGGGGTCTTAGGCCCAGAACCGCCGTTTGCGGTGACTCCTTCACGCCCTGAAGGGGTCATCACCACAAAGCGCCGATTCTGTCGGCCAATTCGATCACAGAAAAGTAGCATAATGAAGTAAAATGGAAACTATCTGTCCACAGAGAATCACATGACATAATAAATATACTCCACGAAGGGAGTGTCCACAGCAAATAACATCAGAGTAGCAAAACGGGCTTATGCCCGTACATCAAATCCTCACTACAAGATCTCTCATGCAGAACAAAAGTAGAAAACTGCTCAGGGTCGAGACTCACGGTCCCGGCTGTGTGAACTCCGGAGCTAGACTGCCCCACCTCCAAGCGCACCGGTCTCTGGGCTGCTCCTCCATGCTGGTCTCCGCGATCCCCTAAATGATGCGGTTCGAAAACCGTTAGTCTAAAAGACTAAGTCCTATCATCCCCACCCCTTCCCCACGGCTCCTAGGCACCGAGCGGAGAGGAAGAAAGGGGAGGACTTGAAGGTGGAGAATATCAAAAGCAGATGGCAGCGGTCCTAATCTAGCAAGTTCTATAGCATATAAAGACAATAAGCTGTAATATGAAATGTAACCTTCACTTATGTGAAAACACATAAGCCAAGGGGTCTTTTGCAAGGCTCCCATCGTATAAAAAGTCCATACCGATTTATACGTTGGGGTGTCGGTGGTCAAACAGCAGTAACTAAATATATCGAAATTAACCTTAATTTATAAACTTGCCCACACAAGCTTATAGACTAAGGGGTCGTTTTGCAGATCCTAAGGTATAAGCGTCTCATTCCACTTATACTTAGGTGTCAAGGTTTAAGGTAACGATTATGCTATGACATGCAAGTGGGTATGATGGACATGCAAGTGCAACCACACACCCGACTCTGTGCACACAGACCTTTAGTTCCCCCTTTCTGGAGCCGTAACCTCCCAGGATACCTCCGTAGTGGCAGACGGAAGCGGTGGGTTGGGCCTCGCCCACCTCTAAACCAGTAAAGCACTACCGGTCAGATCTATCGTACGCCTCAACGCTTGGTGCACGAAGCAGACTCCTGCGTACTCTTGCCGGCTGGCGCACCGGACTTCTGTTGGCGAAGTGCTAACCACACTTGCCGAGTCAACGTATTGACGTCGGTGCATCGACCCTCCAATACCGAAGACCCACCACCTTAATTTCCTTTCCTGTTATGCACATGCAAATTTTAGCGTAAACAGAATCGAGCCGAAGCTCCCCGGACCAACACGTCCGACTCAAACAATCGAGCCGAAGCTCCCCGGACCCAAGTCCCCTTTTAACCATCCGAGCCGAAGCTCCTAACCGACTTTCGGTGCCCTCAGTGTTTGTGAAATGTGCAACCCTAATTACTAAGTTACTCTTTTCAGCTTATTAAACAGTTTACGTTAACCCAGGACTGCCCCGGTATTCCCTGTGAAGGGCTCTCAAGGGGCACTAGGAACTGTGTTGGGATTACGCTCAGCGTTCCCTTTCGCAAGGTACTTATTTTATTATTGGTTGATTCTCTTACCCTTTATTTTCTCATATTTCGATATGCTATTCCTAGGGTAATTTGACTCCATCTCTCCTTGGGTAGGACGATCTTTCGTCGGACCCGAACGCCTATAACCCTAGACAGAACCACACCTTGCTCTCTCATCTTCCAAGACGCAGTCCATTCCACTTGTCCTTACAACAAACCATCAGGACTCATCATACTTGTCCTAATTCACATCCAAATGAAATCCTGCAGTTTTGCTATATGCAGACCACTTAAGCTACATGACCCGTAAAAAGGGAAGTACATGAAATACTCATCCAGTACCCTTATGATAATTATTAGAGGTCTAAAAGGGCATTTGAAGCATAAATCCAGAAATCCATAATTTTCCTAATTTGTCTGATAATTAATTTATTTATTCTAATGTCCCAAAAGGCCCAGGTTTGAACATGAAGTACCATAATCAGACAAGATATTATTCCACTAAATTTATGATAAATACAAAATGAATAATCAACTCTAAATACTAAGTCTCCCAATTTTTCAGCAAGGTTTAGGCCTTTAAATTTAATTTCAAAGATGCCCCATAAAAAGTCATATTAAAAGATTCTATAGTAATAACACCTCCAAAAATTCAGAGAAAATTCGGGGATGATTGTGATGGACTACAAGTACCCTAGAAAAAGTTTCATAATTTATCATTTGGAAATAAAGCTATATTTGATTTTCTTATGAACTCTCTAATTTAAGGGTTAATGAACAAAGTATGCTAATCAATCATCAAATAATTCCACAGAAATTTCCATATGATAACATTTAGCTAAAAAATACTATGCAGGAAGTTTCATGATTTTTCAGTTAGTAATGACCTCTGACAAGAATTATTAATATGTAATCAAAATAAAGCACTTGTGAAGTAGATGCCCTAAATATACCAAAAATTCTAACAAAATTCACACAAGCTTATTATAACCTAAAACCAACTCTGCTCATGTTTCATACCCTCTCTATGGGCAGTGAGACCACAATAGCCAAAATAATTATTAGGGCATTACTATTGATTACAAAAGAAGTGCTAAAAATGTTGTCCAAAATTCCTCAAGTAAATTATCAGAGGCTCACATACGCAAATCCCCTCACTACCCAATTTGGTTAAGTTTCAAGATGTTTAGCTAACCTAAACTTACACTACAAGTTTTAGGTCCTAAGCTAGGGTAAGGGTTTTGGGGCCCCTATCCTTTTCAAACTTAGCTAATATTTTTAACAGTGGGTTCTATATATCCTAGGAACCACTTGCAAAATTTGGAGTTCATCCAAGGTGTTTAGGACTCATACCCTTCACAAGCCAAAAGGTTCCTCCTTAGGGTTTGACCTAGGAACTTAGGGCAATTCTATTCCTCCCTACCCCATATTCCATGGGGGGGTGATAAGTGCTATAACAAGCCAGTGGCCCAATTTCAGCCTCTGTTGAGGTGATTTGGTCACTCAAAACCAAAAGTGCAACTTTTGACCAAAATGCCCTTATAAAGGTATAGTTAGGGTTGGGTCAAAACCTATTCAAAACACATCCAAATTAAATGAAATTTTATACAGGTACCTAATTGGAACCCAGGAACCACTCACCAAAATTTGGGAGGGTTTGGAGGTGTTTAGGTCACCTATTTAATTTATCTAATAATTATTAAATATTTACAAAAACTATAGAAATATTTTCTCCACAAATTCCCATTTTTGGGCAGGCCCTAGGTATATCTAATATAGACTCTCTGCCAAATTTCAGCTAATTTGGGCTAGGGGTGAAGAGTGGGCACTCAATTTAGTGACTGCCTAGCCCTAAGGGTATGTCCCACCAACTGGGTGCCCTAGTCAAACCAGAAACCTAAATGGGTTCAACCAATTTTAAAATAAAGTAGACAGGAAGTGCTACAAATCCTGTGTTGATCATTTTCTCATACAGAGCCTCTAACTATTTTTAAAATTTTAAAACATTAAATGTCAAAAGTGTGACAGAATGAAATAATATCATTAATTTCCTATAGTTTAATATTGATGCAGCGCGAATCTTGGCGCAAGGATCAACGGCATCTGGTCATCGTCTTCATTGAGCCGACGGCTGAGATTCGTCCACCTGGAGCGATTTCCAAGCCCTGCCGCCGGCGATCCAGCCCCTTCCCGGCCGGCCACTGCCACCACACCCTCCGTTGAGGTGGCGGCTATCGTCAGGCGGCTGCACCGCCGCCGAGAGGCGTTTTCCGGCGGATATAGCAAGAGATTTTCTTGCCGAAACTAGGAGAAATCCCGGATTGGATCGGGCTCAATTGAGCCCGAAACTCAAGCCTAATTAATCCTAAGATCTACCCGCGGGTTAAGGAGAGGAGGAGGACCTTCCTGGCGGCCTGGATGCGAGAGGAGCGGCGGATGCCATTGACGACGGCGGCGGCGCTCGGCTTCTGCAACTACACAGTGGAATGGCTCGTCTCCTCCAGGTAAACGCTCTAAAATGATCCCCTCGGCTCCCTGAAGGTGTTTAAATGGCAAATGGGGGAGAGGAGAGGCTGGTTCTTCAATGGCCATTAACACCATTAAAGGTGTGGCTCGGGTTGTGTGGAGGGGGGCTGAACCCACCCCTTGGTGGCCGGGAAACGGCTGGAATCAACTCCTCTCTCCTAGAGGAGTTGATTGCAGCCATAATGGGTGGCTGTTAGTCTCCCTTGGCCGGCCTCTCACTTCCCCCTTCTTCTTCCTCATTTTCTCTCTCCTCCATTATCATGGAGAGGAGCTCCCTTTCTCTCTCCTAGTCACCTCTGGTTGACTAGTCAACCTCACAAACTAAATGCAGCCCACTTGATTATGATGGTCATGGGAATGGGTTTAGCCTAAGGGAGAAGTGGCTTGGCTTGGGTTAGCCCTTTTTGGGTTAAGTTTGACTTGACCTAATGAGGGTTGACTTGGGTCACATGACTAATTGGGTTGACCCCTATGGTTTCTGGTGACCCATTGGCTTCCCTTAGGGTCTAGGTAGGGTTATGTAGGGTTACCCTGTACTTTGGAGGTCACATACCCTTAGTAAGGGTACTTTGACCAGGTTAGGGCTTGAGTTGACTTGGGTCAACCTGGCCTCTAGGGCTGACCCAATGTGTCCTTAGTGACCATTTGACCTCACTTTAGGGTTAGGAGGCATAGGGGGGGTCCTTTAGGCTAGGAGTAGGTCAGTTGGCCCTAAGTAGGCTAGTTTGACCCATTTAGGGCTAGGGTTGACCTTGGTCAACTGGGCCTCTTGGTTGACCCTAATGGGTCCTTTTGGCTCTAATGGGGCTCCCAAATGTTTGGGAGTGTTGGGTAGGGTCTTGGGGCCATGGTGAAGCCCCATTGTCATTCTACAACCATTGTTCAAAATTCTACTATTTGCAAACCATGGTGATCTCACCTTGGCCTCCTATCTCTTGGCCCATTTCTGGCTTTCTAGGGTTTTGTCATGACCTAGTCATGGCCAAACCACTCTTAGGGGTCTAGTTGGAAATGGGATGTTACAAATCCAATAAACAAAACAAAGATTTCGTCCTCGAAATCAAGGTTGGGCCTACGGGTCTTACTACCGAAGGAAAGAGTCTTGTAACATCCCATTATGACGCCTTGTTTGTTAATTAGATTCTACGGGAAAACTTAGATCTAAGACTCTTTCGCCCAATCGGCAAACCAATATCCCAAAAAAAAGGATAAGCCCCCAATAAACAAAAGATAAGCCTCTATCTGCCTAGAGCAGCCTTAGTATACTTGAAGCAGGAAAAATAATTAACATCTTGAGGGGTCCGAGAGGTATACCTGACAGAATAGCTCGGGGTATCTTTGTCGCATCAGGTCCTGTGGCTCCCAGTATGCTCCTCCTGGCCATGGTTCCTCCACAGGACCTTGACTAGTGGGACCTTCTTGCGTCGCAAGACCCGCACTCCTCGGTCGTCGATCCTCACAGCTCCAAACGAACCGACCGGTCTGAAGCTACCGGCCCTTCGGTGGTCAAAATCTGCTGCTCCGGGCGTAGCAGAGCCCTCCTCAAAGAAGAAATGTGGAAGACGTCGTGCAGCGCTTCCAGCTTTGGGGTAACTCCAGCCGATAGGCTAGGGGTCCGATCCGCTCCAGGATCCTGTAAGGGCCCATGTACCTAGGGCTGAGCTTCTTCCTCCGACTACGCACCCGCGGGACTCCATGCATGGGCCGGATCTCAGAAACACCCGGTCCCCACCGGAACTCCACCTGCCGATGCCGGGCGTCATAGTACTTAGCCTGTCTACTCTGTGCCTCGAGCATCCTGTCCCTGATCAGCCTCACCTGTGCCTCGGTGTCTTCAACAAACTCTGACCCCAACACTTTCGGATCTTCGTTCTGCACCCAAGAAAGCGGGGTCCGGCATCTCCTCCGTACAAGGCTTCGTAAGGCGCCATCCTGATCTGGACTGGTGGCTGTTGTTATAGGAGAACTCGACAAGGGGTAAGAGTTTCTCCCACGGTTCCCCGCGGTCCAAGATGCATAGCCTCAAGAGGTCCTCCAGCGTCCGGTTGGTGCGTTCTGTCTGCCCGTCTGTCTGAGGGTGGAATGCAGTGCTGACGGTCAATCGCGTGCCTAAGTAGCTTGCACGGATCTCCTCCCTGGAGGTGAACAGCCATCCCGATCCGACACTATTGTCCTGCACGCATGATAACGAATGAACTGTTCCACAAACTTCCGCACCAGTACTCCTACTGAATCATCCTTCCTGATCGGTATAAATCGAGCCACCTTGGTCAACCGATCAACGATTACCCAGATCGAGTCATTCCCTGTCCGAGACCGGGGAAACCCATGTATGAAGTCCATGGCTATGTCGTCAAACTTCCACTCCGGCACCGGGAGTGCTGCAATAATCCTGCGGGGTTCCTGCACTCCGCCTTCACTAGCTGACATGCCTCACAATGGGTCACGAAGTGTGAGACATCCTTCTTCATGCCGGCCAGTACATCGTCTTCTTCAAATCACCGTCATCTTTGTGATCCCCGGTGTACAGAATACCGGCTACAGTGCGCCTCCGTCATAATATCCTCCGGATCTGGCCTCCCTCCGGTATGTACACTCGTCCTCTGAAGAACACCAGGTCGTCCCTCAGTGTGTATCTCCTGCAGTGCCTGCCTCCAGAGCTTGGAAGATGGTTCCAACTTGGCATCCTGCCTCTGTCCCCCTCTCTGACCCGTCTCTGATGTCATCGGTTGCGCCTATCGCGGCCAAGTACTCCTCATAGAGCTCAGGATCATCAGACGATACCAGAGTAATGTGTATGTCCTCTAGTCTCTGCATCAGCTCCATAGACATCAACTGGGGCTCTGCTCCTGCTGTGGCAGCTCTCCTACTCAGTGCATCCGCTACCACGTTCGCCTTCCCCGGGTGGTAATGCATCTCATACTGATAGTCAGATAGAAACTCCACCCACCGCCTCTGCCTGATGTTCAGTTCCTTCTGCGTGTCCACGTACTTAAGGTTCTTATGATCAGAGTATATATCACAGTGGACTCCATAAAGGTAGTGTCGTCATATCTTCAGTGCGAATACAACTGCTCCATCTCCAGGTCATGCACTGGATAGTTCTTCTCATGGGTCTTCAGCTGGCGGGAGGCATAAGCTATGACGTGTCCGTTCTGCATCAGTACTGCTCCCATCCCCTGATATGATTGTCGGTGTAGACCTGAAATCCCTCCCTCCCCGAGGGAGAGTAAGAATGGGAGCCGAGGTCAGCCGATCCTTCAGCTCCTGGAAAGCTGTCTGGCACTGCGGGGTCCACCGAACGGTGCCTCCTTCTTCGTCAAGGATGTGAGCGGGAGGGCGATTCGAGAGAATCCCTCCACGAACTTCCGATAGTAACCGGCAAGTCCTAGAAAACTCCGTACGTCAGTGGCTGTTTTCAGCTGCGGCCACTCCGAAATAGCTTGAATCTTTGCCGGTCCACTGCCAGCCCGCTCCGCTGATAATGTGGCCTAAGAAAGCCACCTCCTTCAGCCAGAACTGACACTTACTGAACTTCGCATAAAGGCGATGCTCCCGCAGTCTCTCCAAGGTCGTGCCAGATGCCGTGTGTGCTCCTCCTCCGTCTTAGAATAGATAAAGATGTCGTCTATGAACACTATGACGAACACATCCAAATAAGCCTCGAAGACCCGTTCATGAGGCTCATAAACGCCGACGGAGCATTCGTGAGCCCGAAGGGCATCACGATGAACTCATACAATCCATATCGGCTACTAAAGGCCGTCTTCGGAATATCCTCCTCCTGGATCCGCAGCTGGTAGTAGTAGCCTGACCTCAAGTCCAGCTTTGAAAAATAATGGGCTCCCTCCAGCTGATCGAACAACTCGTCTATCCTGGGGAGCGGATAGGTATTTCGGACGGTCAGCTGTTTAGTGCTCGATAGTCGATGCACAGGCGTAAAGTGCCGTCCTTCTTCTTCACGAATAGGACAGGAGCTCCCCATGATGAGGAGCTCGGCCTAACAAATCCTGCTTCCACCAGCTCCTGCAACTGTGTCCGAACTCCGCCAACTCCTTTGGGGCCATCCGATAAGGGGCCTTGGATACCGGCTTAGCCCCTGGTACCAACTGAATCTGGAAGTCCTTCTCCTATGCGGAGGTAGTCCTGGTAGCTTATCCGGAAAAATATCGGCGTAGTCACGAACCACCGGAATGTTAGCAATCAGGTCTTCTCCTCAGTCATCTTGAATAATACTTGATATACCTCGTCCCCTTGCATATGAGCCTTAACGGCCTGAATAGATGAAAGCAGGCGACGAGAGACCGGTGTAGTACCTTCGAATGTCGCATAAGTATCGTCGTGGCTCAGCACGACCCTCCTTGCTGGGTAATCAATCTGGGCATGGTTCCAGACAAGCCATGTCATGCCCAAGACGAGGTCGAAGTCCGGCATCCTCAAGATCGTCGCCGGGCCTCGAGTGTCAAACCGTCTATGGTAACCTCCAGGAGGCACTTTTCTGTGGACTGGATCTCCATCCCATTGGGGAGGCGCACCCTCCTGGTAGTCCCGTATAACAACGAATCTGATCCAGGTCCTTGACGAAATCCTCCGACACAAAGTTGTACGATGCCCCCGTGTCGAACAGGGTATGGGAAGGCTTGCCGCACACCATCACCATTCTAAATCAGTTTGAAAGAAACTCTGGTGTAAGGTTTTCTAACCTAGGTCGTTAGTAGTTCTATTAACACTTAATATGAGTAATGAATGAATCCAAAAATAAGATTACTCTCATACCTACGATAACCCTGTCCGGGTTCCGGGGCTGTGCCAAGTCCAAAGCGTAAATCTGCTCCCCATTCTGCCTGCGTCGCCTCCCTTGTAACCACGTCCCTCGGCCGCGTCCTCGGCCTCCGAAATGCTGGGCCGGTGGGCCACCCCGTGGTGCTGGAGGTGGTGCCCCCCTCATAGGGCAGTCTCTCCGGAGATGTCCCACCTGGTGACAATGGAAGCACTCCGGCGGGGGATACGCCATACCCCGGGGTCTCTGCATCTCCTGGATCGGAGAGGTTGAGGGGCCAAAACCACCTGCTCTCTCGGCTCCTGCCTCAACTCCTGACGAGGCTGCTCCTCTGCCCTCCTTCCATCTGGTATGGTGCCTCGCCGCTGATCATTTCGGGCCCTCCGGCCCTGGTCCTCCGCTTGCCGTTTCTGGCCCCGAGTGGTGTGGCAGTCGGCCTCAATCCTCTTCGCCATCTCCAAAATCCGGGAGATGGGCCCGTCAGAGACAAAAAGCAGGCCTCCCTCACTCCTCTTTTAGGCCCTTATAAAACCTCTTGACGTAACCTGCTTCGTCCAGCTGATAGGAGCCCGCATATCGGCCAAATGATCGAACTCTCGGTGGTACTCCACCACTGTCCTGGTGCCCTGCCTCAGCTGCAAGACCGCTCCTCCAACTCATCCCTGGCCGACTGAGGAACAAAGTGCTCCAACAGCGTGGCCTGAATTCTTCCCAAGTGATTTCTGAAATCTCCCTATCAGCAAATGTCGTGTCCAACAGCGTCTTCCACCACCGCTTAGCATGTGACTCCAAGCAAGATACCACTAGGGCACCCTCTCCTCCCAAGGGCATTGTTGGGTATTTGTATCCACAATGTACCTGATTTGAAGAAGCCCCCTGGACAAGCTAGGGTGAATAGACTATGTATTTGATAAACCTTTTCTAGTTGTGCTTGTAGTTTTTTCCACGCTAAGTGCACACCAATGTCAGGTGCAGTAGGTCAATATACACGGGTCTGCACGACGTAATCCCTCGTTGAGCAGATCAGTGTGTTGCCTACGTGTA